>JAGFBS010000038.1:0-394235 GCA_018397855.1 Boletus reticuloceps
GGCAGGGATAAGATTTGTCAAGGTCGACTTTGCTGAGCTTTTTAGAGGAGCGAACGTGTGTTGCTTGACTCCACTCTAGGTTCCCACGCCCGTTCGCTTCAAGCCTCCCCGCCGTCAACGACGACTCGAACACAGCGCCCGCGTTGAGAAGCTATCACGCCTCTGCACTGGTTGGGGCGCGTATCCCACATGGTGTACCGCCGCCGTTTCCTTCTCCCCGGCTCTGAGCTCGTCCTCGTTCGTTTCGGAGGTCCATTTTATTTTAACCATTCCCTTCCACCATGTTCATACAGTGACGCCGGGTTTCGCGGGCTTCCAGGTCACATTGGTCAATGCTCCCCCGCTTGACATCTACACGCCCAGCACCGACACCTGGTCGACCGTCTACCCTGCCCCACGGCTTCCCAGGAGCCGGTCTCGTCCCCTTTGCCACAACCACAAACGCGACTCCGGAACGCATCCCTGTCGCACTGCTGCATCACGGCGAGAGGGACACCTCGTCGGTCGGACACGCTGGGGTTGGTGTCTTTTGGGACGACGCGTGGCTCATCCTCGTCACGTCCACGTCCCCTTCGTCGATCCCAAGTTTGCAGTGGAAGAAGTTACGCGTCGACGGTACGTAGTGCATCCCATCATCAAATCGACCCTTTCGTGCACTAGGTACCGCCTTGCCCAAACCTCGCGGCTGGTTTCCTCCCGTGTCGTACATCCGCGATGGACAAACACGGGTCATGCTCACTGGGGGACTGCTCTCATCCAACGAACGGAGCGGTCAAGTGTGGGTCGGAGACGTCGAGCTCTGAGATCAAGCACGCGGTACAAGTATAAGGAAAATAATGGAACGTGGACAGTACATGGATAACGTGTATCGTGATATTTCTTTGGTATGCAGTGTACCGCATAAATGCATACTCTCATCTATCTGCTTGCTCGTTCGAGAACCCAAAACGGGGCGAACCTCACTATTGTCACCAAGTGCTGCATCAATCAAAGAGGAACATCTACGATATAAACCACCCAGTACGAATTGTTCCCATACCCGTACATACACTCCCCTTCATGCGTACATTCTAATCTTTTCTCACCTTGCACTACCAGGAAGTTCCAACGGCACATCCGTACGTGTTCGACAGCTGCTGTGCTGCACCACCCACAGCGCGTCGAGGCCAGTCCTTGTGGAATCTCGATCTTGGCCGCCTTTCGTCGTGTTTGCCTTTTGAACGCACATGATCAGCGGACGACTCCGAGCAATCGATCATCGATTCATGGACCATCGGGGGCGTGGGTGAGGCACAACGCATGCCGCACGCTGCATGGTAGACAATGAGATCGGACGGGTTCTCAGGTGATACATTGGTTGAGAACATTGCGCAGACGTGATCGAGTGATAACACTATCCCCGAGAACACTGTACAGTACATTTTTGAGATATAATAACACAATGACACCACAAAACAACATCATAGTCCACCCGAACTTGTATTCAAAGACCTACATGGATGAATGGAACCCATGTGAGGAACGACGCTTCCCCACTCTCTCGAAGAATCCCAACAGCTTCGTGTAGCGCTCGTGCAGCATCCCGATAATCCGGCCTCGTGCCGTTCCGAAACAAGTACTTGTATACCTCCCTTGCCGCGATAGGCGCATGCCAGTCGCTGATCGACCACATCGTACCAATTACTCCACCATAACCTGCAAACAACATCCCCGCTGCGATATGGATTGCCTCGTCGGAAAGACCTTCGTCGCCCGTCGCCGTCTGACAGGCCGACAAAAAGGCAAGCCCACCACGAGAACGCGACAGCCCGATGATGTCTGATATCTTCAAACGCCGTCCATTGGCAAGACAAAGACCGCTATCAGTTGGCTTTGCGGCATCTTGGATTCCGTGGCATGCGAAATGGACCCAGTCAGCATCCTTCATCAGGCCAAGTACTTCCTCCACAGTGCCGACAGAAGCTTCTAGGAGGGTGGTACGTGCTGAAGGCGAATTTCCAACTACTGTGCTGATGTGTGTCAATTCCCGTGCTACACCTTGAAGGTGCTGTTGGCCGTCGGAGGGTGGCTGAGGGACAAAAAGGAGGCACAGATCGCCGCTAGGTGCTATGGAAGGAGAGGGTGATCGCGCAAGATTGCTGAGAGTAGGAATGTATGACGAAACAACAAAATTTGATACTTTGTGGCCGGGTGAGGTATACTGAGTGCCATATAAACCAGCAGCATGGATAGGAAGGAATACAAAGAGGCCAGTCGGACACCAAAAAATGCGTGACAAGTCCCCGAGAGTCTGATTGGAGAGATGAATGGGTGAGCTATGAATTCAAGTGACATGACAGCACGTACTGAGAAGGCCAAGGCGTCCAGGACTGGTTTGACGACTCCGTTCCATAAGGTGGATAAGAGGGATTCCCAGCTGCCACCACCCCCTATTGACAGCTTCCCCTTCCTGTCGTCAAAGCGTGTGATACGAGTGTACCCAAGCAATGCCCGCAGCGTGTTCTGAAGACGCGCGGCCCACTGGAAATCGAAACCGGGAAGCGGGACATGAATTACATGATCCACGTCAGCAAGAACGATCAATGCATCGCATCGATGTTCTGCAGCATTGAGGATAACGACCGGTCCGGAGTGTGCTAAAGCACGGAGTTGAGAGAATTCCTTCGACAGGAGGAACCGCTCGAAACCAGGAAGGCGTCGAATCTCTTGAAGTAGTTTATCTCTCTCGATCGCGAGCATACGGTGTCTATCAGCTTCTTGCTGCAACGTCTGTGTTGCACCATGCGTTGCACCATGAGTTGATTCCGAGAAGGTGGACAAAGACTTTTCGCGAGTGGCACCAGCATCATCTAATGCGGCAGACAGATCACGAAGTCTACGAGCATGATCTGGGTGAGCAGACGACAACTGCTCATAAGAGCTACGAAGCTGAAGGAGTTCCCCCCAAACGATGGAACGTCCTTGCTCAAGCCACTCTACAGCAAGTTCTGGGAATCCCAAGTCCAAAGCTGCTGCAGCAGCCTCGCGCACCACATCGGCACCTCGCTTGAGTTCTGCGTAACGGTGTCTAAGGGAAAGGCCAATCCATGCAAGTTGAGGAAGGTGGTTGATGGCAATAGAATATGCATGGAGGAGAGAAGGATGACGAATACGTCGAGCACACACTATCCATTTGCGCGATGCACGAAATCGAGCAATAATGTTGCCTATGGGAAGAGAAGCAGAATGTGAATATAGGGAAATTGCGTCCTCAAGATCGCTCGGCTCCCCGAGGCGCTTGAAACGAGTGATGAAGGAGTTCCCGAAGTAGTCCAGACGACTCGGCTTGTCAGGGTGACCATGAGGCGTGAGAACAACAGCATCCCTGTGTGTCGAAATGGCATCCTCGAGATCGCTCAGCTCCCCGAGGCACTCAAAACGAGCGCTGAAGGAGAGACCGAGATTACTCAGACGATTCGGCTTGTCAGGGTGACCATGAGGCGTGAGGACAACAGCATCCCTGAGTGTCGAAATGGCATCCTCGAGATCGCTTGGCTCCCAAAGGCGCTCGAAACGATTGAGGAAGGAGAGACCGAGGTTGTTTAGACAAGTCGGCCTGTGAGGGTGACCATGAGGTGCAAGGACAACAGCATCCCTGAGTGTCGAAATCGCATCCTCGGCATCGCTCAGCTCCCCGATGCGCTCGAAACGAGCGCTGAAGGAAATACCGAGGTTGTTCAGACGATCCAGCTTGTCAGGGTGACCGTGAGGCGTGAGGACAACAGCATCCCTGAGTGTCGAAATCGCATCCTCGGCATCGCTCAGCTCCCCGAGGCGCTCGAAACGAGTGATGAAGGAGAGACCGAGGTTGTTCAGACAAGTAAGCTTGAGAGGGTGACCATGAGGGGTGAGGACAACAGCATCCCTGAGTGTCGAAATGCTATCCTCGAGATCGCTCAGCTCCCCGAGGCGTTTGAAACGAGCTCTGAGGGAGAGACCGAGGCTGTTCAGATGACTCGGCTTGTGAGGGTGACCATGAGGGGTGAGGACAACAGCATCCCTGAGTGTCGAAATGGCATCCTCGACATCGCTCAGCTCCCCGAGGTGCTCGAAACGAGTGATGAAGGAGAGACCGAGGTTGTTCAGATGACCCAGCTTGTCAGGGTGACCATGAGGGATGAGGACAACAGCATCCCTGAATGTCGAAATGGCATCCTCGAGATCGCTCAGCTCCCCAAAGCGCTCGAAACGAGTGATGATGGAGAGACCGAGGCTGTTCAGACAAGTCGACTTGCGAGGGTGACCATGAGGGGTGAGGACAACAGCATCCCTGAGTGTAGAGATGGCATCCTCGAGATCGCTCAGCGCCCCGAGGCGCTCGAAACGAGCTCTGAAGGAGAGACCGAGGTTGTTCAGCACGCAGGGCTTGTCAGGGTGACCATGAGGCGTGAGGACAACAGCATCCCTGAGTGTCGAGATGGCATCCTCGACATCGCTCAGCTCCTTGAGGCGCTCGAAACGAGTGATGAATGAGTCCCCGAGGTTGTTCAGACCCTTCAGCTTGTCAGGGTGACTATGAGGCGTGAGGACAACAGCGTCCCTGAGTGTCGAAATGGCATCCTCGAGATCGCTCAGCTCCCCGAGGCGCTTGAATCGCGACAACAACGCCACACCAAGATTCCCTAGTCCTGCGTAGTACCGGTCATCCCAAACCGAAACCGATCTGACCAATTTGTGTAAAAGTGTGATTGCTCGTTGAAGGTCGGCTAGATCACCGTATTGTTTGAAACACTTCAACAGCTGGACACTTGAGATCCATGGGTCCTCGTCTGTGAAGCGTGACCCTGAACGCGAGTCCACCGATGATTGCCCACTTGCATGACCAGGACCAACTCTATGGCCGGTATACAGTTGCAGCATGAAAGCCACAGCTCGCCTTTCGTGACTATCGGTGGCACTGAGCCCCATCCCCTCATGCAGCAATCCCTCAACCCGTGCTCCACCAACTTCGTCACCCTGTTTCTGAAATCGCGCTAAATGCACCGCAGCCAACTGAACCAACGTTGATAGATGGTCAGCATGACCAACAGGACGCGTGGCAAGTGCATTGTGGTACAAGCCAATGGGGATCTCGAAGGAAGTATTCGTGTCGTCGACCTGACAGAGGATGAATTTAGCTGTCGCGAGGTTCGACTGAGCGGCTGCACGACAAGGATGGTTCAGTGCACAAGTATTGAGTGCCCGCTCAAACTCTGCAACAGAACGCTCCAGGTCTCGTCTTTCCCCATGCTTCTGGTAACGCGAGAGAGCGCTATGGCCATGATTCGTTGCGTTTTCCAGCTCGTCTGGGGCATCTGTGGTTGACTATAGACATGCAATGATCAATGGGGACCGTGTTAACACAAGTTGCCGGCTTACACAAAAAGGATCGAGCACCCTCGACGCTAATGAATCGCTGCTCTCGCTGTCGCGCCGTTCGACAGTCACAACAATTGATGAACACGGGGATACAATGTCGCCATGCTTTGGAAAGAATGTAAACGCTGCCAAGGTGTGAGTACCCGGACGTTGTGCAAAATGCCGTTCCACTCACGGATGTGTTTTTCACCGCGATCTAATAGTTGTTTCATGGTGACTGTCAACTTCCGCAGCTGCTCACCAGTACCCAACATGGGCTGGCATTCGAAAGATGCGTAGACCTCGAGACAAACATTTGCTGATGGATCCGACGGTCTAGGAGCTCTGTAAGTACTAATCCATGTTAACAGAAGGGGAACTCACAATGGGAGTGGCTTATTCCATTCGACGGCATCATCCTGGACTGACGAACGTTTATTTTCGGTTCTCCATTCAAGGCCACTGTGGCGAACGACGGTGTAAAAGCAGGCGGGAAAGCGTCGGAGGCCAAGGACGACATCTGTTGCTCGAATATCTATCTCATCATGAGCAAATTTCGCAACCGTGGAAGGGAAAGAATTTGCACTTGTAATAACGGTTTCCTCCTTGCCTCGAAATTCCTGCCTCATACACTGTAGGTCAGCGTCAGAAGAACTGGGTGCCTGTACTGTGTTCTGTAACATAGTCAGTCGGCAAATCAGCAACCAAGTCTCCAAAACCCACATTCGGCAAACGAGACTGCGACGTTCTTGATTCAAGCTGTGGTCGTTTTTCTCTGGCGTCCAACTTGCTAGCCATGACCGGAAAGGGGATCTGTTGAGGAATATAGCAAGGGCATGTCTGGGGTGGGTTTAAGTCCAATCACGCATCCACAGCACGGTGGCATGCTTCTGAGAAGCTGTGTAGTATCACTACAGAAATCCTGTGGATTAGGTTTAATTTCGGCTTCCTCCGGTGGTCCGAAGGTTCAAAAATTCGCTCCTATTGTCAAGACCTCTCACCACTGCCTGCTCGCGCGTTCGAGTGATGCTCGAGTTCGACTACCTTACATATTGGACATCCTGTAACTTACAAGTCGGGTACGCCAACGGAGATCTTATCGGAGGCTGTACTTGGCTGTGGACACCGTGAATGATTGGCGTGAGCTGTTGCCTCTTGCGTGCAGCAGTACAATGGATCGCATGGGTTCACAGGTGGAACTTCAGGGTGCATGATCTACTCCCATGGCACGGGGCACTGCTGCAGCGCAAGCGTCTTCCTGCCGTCTGTCAGCGATCAATCTTTCTCGTCGTCGGCTTTCTGCTTCTCACTCTTTCACCAAAGGCTTTCTGTCGTCCTAAGGCCTCCTGCTGGGTCCTCCTTATCTCCTCCCCTCCCTCCTCCTTTCTTCCTCTCCTTGTCTATTGTGCGCTCCTTCCTCCTCCCGCCGTCTCGGTTCTCCCCGGACGTTCTTCCTGGACCGTACTCTGTTTCCCTCTGTCTCTCACTGCTTGCAACAGCTCAGCCATGCGACGCCGATGCTCGGCCTCCCTACGCCTGTTCTGCGCTTCACGCTCCTTCCGAGCGATTTCCTCGACACGCTGAGCCTCCTTGTGGCAGGCCAAGCAAACAGAAGGCCGGCCGAGGCGACACTCCCATGTCATCCTGTGGTAACCCGCCGGGCACACTGCGCTCATCTTGTACTTGCACTGCGACGTTTCGTGCGGGCCAAACAGCGCCCATGACTGGTTAGAATGGCACTTCATCGAGCACGTGTCCACACGCGAGTGTGAATCCGCTTTCCCAACGGCGTGAGGATCTGAGCTATACGGAAGACATGTATGTCACACTCACCACGGTTCCGTGCATCCACCGTCCGGACAGTGGTCGTCGAAATCGCTTGCACGTTTGAGTAAAACAACATGTTCGGGGTGCCGCTCGCACTTGACAGGGAACCCCTGGTAAATGTACTGACCCTTTTCTAGGAGAGTGATGAATTTCCTCCAGAGTGCGCCCCCTTTCCTAGAATGTAAAAAGGTTTGCGAGTTGCCGATCAGGATAAGGCCATCTCGAGCACGTGAGAGGAGCACGTTGAGGCGCTCGGGAGAGTCCATGAAGCCGATGGCATTGGATTTGTTCGATCTCGTGAGACTTGCAATCACGATGTCGCTTTCCTCTCCCTGATAATTGTCTACAACAGGTTTATCAAGTGGCGTTGTATTCCCAAGTATGCTACTCACCTATCGTAGCCAGATGGATTCGGCCCTTCTTGGCTTTGGACGCCGATTGCAAAAGAAGGGAAAGGCCAAAGTGGGCGAGATCCGAAGAATCCATTTCGTTGAGGATTGGGTCATTATCATGCTTCAGAGCGTCACGAAACTGGTGAAGCTGACCAAGATACGGAGTGAGAACGACAATGTTCTCGCTTTTGTATCCCTGTTGAGCGAGGTAGCGTACTATCTTGAGCACCATCTGTACTTCGTACGAGTTTTGCTTCGATGATTTGGCGCCATGGTCTGCACGGTCACCAATCAACGAATCGTCGTCTTCGGGGTGGGTATGGTCCACGAAGACAACGTTCGATTGCACCCCGCGAATATCCGGTCGTTGACGGGTAGAGGGAGCATCAATAAGCTCCGGGTATGTGAGTTCGCGTACAAAGGCAGAGATTTCGGGGCGCATCCGATATTGCGTTGAGAGCGTTTCATGGGGGTAGCCCTTGAGGACAAGACGCTCGAAAAGCGACCTGTTCAGGTCGAATCCGTCACCCTTTTCAACAGTCAACTGATAGTTGTTGACTTTGGGACGCAACTGTCTACAAAGGGTTTTTAGTAGTCATAGTAGATGACCGAGCTAATGCTGTGGACTGACTTGTGGTCACCGATAAGAATCATCTGATCGACTTCGCGCGACAATGCAGTCAAGATGTGACTTTCGAGGATTTCGCCAGCTTCTTCCACCAAGAGAACTTCAGGACCAACTCGCTCGAGCGCATCGGCATAGATAGCCGCTCCTGTAGTTGTACACGCAATAATCCTCTTCTGCCGCAAAATTGCCATAGTTGACCTAGTGAACTTTTGCTTGATAGCTTCTTGAAGCATATTGTACGACCTGCCAAAACGGCATATCGATTCTAAATCCTTAGTGATGAACTCCTGTCGCCACGCGCTCAGCAGCTGCTGGCGGGCAGAGCGGGCCATACCCCAAATTCGAGCTGACGCTTGAACATGAGGCTCGCCGCTCAGCACTCCAGCGTCCAGACCCCGTATCCACCGCGAGAAGAGATACCCCTTATCAATGACTTGTCCATTCCGCCCAACGCGCATCATTCCATCTTGCGTCTCCCACGGCACGTGGAATGCTTCGGAAAACTCGGGGTGTTTAAGCTCTAGATACGTAATCAGGTTCCAATCGTCGATGTCTAGCAACGTTCGGAAGTGAGTTTCGAGCTTGTCTTCATAACATGACGCAACGCATTTCAGCTCGTCGATCTCATCCCAGTCATACCGAACGCGTCCGCGTGGTTGATTGTGTAGAGAAAGATGCTCCATTGAGTTGTTTGACCGGCCTCCGAGGCGGACAATAGATTCGGAAGGGATATCGTACTCGAGAAGATCACCGAGGAACTGATCTAGTGCATGGTTGGTATAGCAGACGACGAGGATGGTTTGAGTGGTTTCATCATGTATTGCCTTTGCGAGAAGGGCACCTATAAACGACTTGCCAGTGCCTACAGAAATAATGAGATGGCTTCAGGTAATGAAGAGACTATGCTCACCGGGTGGCCCCTGGATCAACGATACACGTTGCTGAAGTCCTGCAGCCAGCGATTTCGCCTGAGACTCGTCAAGACGGACGCATTTAGGGAGGTCGAAAAGGCGATCTAGCTCAATGGAAGGGGTTGAGCTGAGTGTGTTGGTAATGTGCGACAAGGTTATGCTGCTACGACAGGACTCGAGTCGCGAATCTGGACTCCAAAACAGAATCTCTTTCGCGAGCGGAACAGTCCGCTTCTTCAGGGCGGAGAGTACCGGCTCGAATGCGAACGTCGCAGTATCGATTTGGATGAGCTGTACGTCCCGGGCCGTTCGAAGAGAGGTCAGGGTCTTCCTTATGTTGACGTCCCCATCCAGCTGAAGGACTATGAGAGGAGGGTTGCGGGCTAAAAGTTCCTCCACGCGGTTCACTGTCCCAAAGCTGATGATGTCTTGACCAGAAGCGAGACAAACGAGAGACTGATGCCTCAAAATCTTCGAGCCCCGTGAGTCTCGTTTAAGGAAATGTAGCCGACCATCCTCATCCTTCATGCCCCTGAACTCCCAGAAGTCGTTATCACATCGTAGTTTGATAGCCCAGCGAGCCTTCCGATTGTCCATGCCAGTATAGATCCCGACCATAGAAACGCCGTGGACACGGAGACTGGAGTGCCTTTTATTTTGTAGGGCAGCGTGTACCCCTTGGCGGATGTCGAACAGCATGTCCTCACGGAGCATGCGGAAGGTATTGTCCAAGTAAACCTTGACCGGGGTTTCCAACGGGTTGAGCTCATCATCATACGCTGCACGGAGGAATGGAGGTTTTCGACACAAGATCTCGTCGGCGGTTGGGAGAATAGCGATGTCGTGGAAGTCAGGAAAGTCGTTATCGTGGCGTCCGCCAGGTCCATTGAGAACGTCATACAGCGTCAAAGGACTGATACTAGAAAGAAGGTGTTTGACGAGATGCCCCATTTCTCTAATCTCATGTTTGGGTGACGTGATGAGGCTAGCTTGAATGGATGGTCGAGCTGCAACGTCTCGATAGGGAGTGGTGTCATGGTCTTGTAGAATCAGAAATCGAGTCAGAAGTCTAGCAAAGACCAGCTGAGCATCTTCGTTTAGCGCGCCCTGCTGGAATGTGCAAACGAAGACACCCCAAAAGATTGGTGGTTCTACCACGTGGAGCAATATGTTGTCCAGAGCGTCGCCGCCTACATCAGAAGCCCTAAGGAGGTACTGCAGAACAGTGGTACCCAATCCATTCATGAATTGGATGGACAAGTCGAATTGCATTGCAGAGCGAACTGAAGAAAGACCGTGAGCACTCTCACTGACTGCATCTAAGCATACCACTGGGTCATCCTGAACACAAAGCCCTTCTAGGAAAAGAGTGGCGCCACGAGCGTCAAGTTTGACTGCCCCAGACAGAACATCGAGAAATCTTTTTTTAAGCCGGGAAATACGGCTGGAATGCGGAGGCAGAGCAGGATCCATGTAGAAATTCAGCAGGTGAGTGAACGTCCAAAACGCGCGCATCAAATTTAAAGGTCAGTTGCACGATCTGCACTGTACCAACTTGGAGAAAAGGAGGTTCCATGGAGATGTGTCAATGAGTGGGTGCTTGAGGGCGCCTTATCGCACAGGAAGCAAATTCTCGCGCTCACGGAAGTTGCCACCGCCAAAAGACCGAGCCTCGTGCCACCCTTCGAGCCTTCACGAATCAGATCAGAACAAGAACCTCGCCTCCAAAAGCTGAACATTCGGCTCACTAAGCCAGTCTCCTGGTACAGCCCTTCGGATGAACACATATGGTGGGTGAGTTCGCGAGGGAATTTTCTTGACCTCAGCAATCAGCGCACGCTCTATGTCCAACCAACCAACCAGACAGCTCTACTTAGACGTCCAAGGGGGACCTGCGGAACGGGGCCGCCTTCTAGCGACACCCAGGATCCCACCGAAAGAGTGTAACGAGCAAGACATACAAAAGGGGTAGAACTGGAGTCGGCGGCAAGTCACATCGATCTTATTCATGATGTTGCCGCTCTTTTGCCATTTTCTACTCGCCACACTCGTTGTCGAACCTCTTCTTAACCGCCGCTCATGACATAGTACTAGAACCACTGGCATATTGCTGCCCGTTTCCAGGCAGCGTTGATTTCAGCTGGGTTACAGCATTCTTGCTCAACGATCAGCATGGAGGTGCGCTTCACCTTATCAGGATGCACCAGTCATTGTTCATCAGATGCGGCTGGCCCTAAGACCAAGAAGAAGTTTTCTTTGCCCATGTCAAAGGTCGGCGTCAAAAAATCATCACGACTTGACGGTGAGAACTTGCTTTTACTCTTATTTCATTACCATGTCCATGCTGGTGGGACAGCTTTTGAATAGTCACAGGCGGGCCAAATCATGTCTTGAAGGAGTCCAAGTGGAATGTCTTGCCACACACATCAAATGGATACCGAGTAATTACTGATCTATACATATCAGCTTCACAATTCGATCGATGATTAGTACGATTCCTCACCCTTCCCACTGGCATCCTGGGGTGAACAACAGGACATGAATCATCCCTCGGTCACTAAGACTACGCTCCGTGGTCACATTTGCTAACTAGCATGGTGCAATCTCGGGAGGGATGGTGGAGAGGCTCGTGCGGAAGACAAGTTTCTTGATTGGGTCCAAGTATCTCAAAAGCAGACTGCCGGGTGCAACCATTCGACCGTAACTATCAGGATCAATCCTGAGTCAGTTGCACGGTGAAGAACCGAACTAGAAAATGTATAAAAAGGGGAGACACTTATTCCACTCTGCAGACCAAACACGTCTTCTTTAACCATGTCCACCCGTCTCACCTCCTTTCTCATTGCGTTCGTCGTCACGACTGGCGTCGTTGCTACTATCGAAGAGAACTTGCAGCCTGAGCTGCTCCCGTCCACCTGCACGGACATATGCTGCAAGAACGCCCAGCTTGTGAAACGTTGTCTGCTGTTTCGCCATGCATGCTGACTCGTACGCAATCCGGCCCCGACGATTGGTTGGCAGGCCTCCAAGTGCGTTAACAAGTGTCCCTATAAGTTTTGCTGCACTGATTATGTGAGTAACTGAACCTACCACTCGTGATGGGATCAACTGACTTGCAACACTACAGGATACAGTTGACGGTGTCGCAGCCAATTGCACCCAACCCAAGTCCCAGGTTTGAGTTTCGTCGGGCGAGATCTAGGTCGTGGAGCGGATGGGGGTTGTCATGTTTCCTGAGTTTGCATATTTAGTTGTACAGAAGTGTCTCGGATCAAGTAGCTGTGTCAAATTAGAGCTGATTGAAATTGTGTTTTCGCCTTGCGGTCTTTGATGACAGTATTGTTTCGAGTGGAGTGGAGCGTCGTCCCCACGAGGTGGGAGATAAGTATTCCCTTGAGACGCCCGCTGCATATTATCGCCATTGGGACACGTCCGTATGTCCCATGGCGCTTGGTAGGCATCTTCATGGGTTCCATTTCACAGAAGGATCAAATCTACTCCAACCGTTGTGACGGTCATGAACAGCATCCGTCATGTCGGACATCTGTAGAGCATGTCATGTAGCAGCTCCGAACGGCGGTCGAGAACAATGTGCAGAGTTCACGATCGAGATCGAGCAAGTATTGACACCATCCCCGATAAATACTGTGTAAAGTACGATGAAAGCATGAAACAATTTCATTGGCCTACATGGATCATGATGGATGAACGGAACCCACTCGTTGAACGACACTTCACCATTATCCCGAAGATCCCCGATAGCTTCGTGCAACGCGCGTGCTGCCTCGCGATAATCCGGCCTTGTGCCATTCCGAAACAAGTACTCGTATACGTCCCTTGGAACCACAGGCGCAATCCTGTCGCTGATCGACCACATCGTACCAACAACTCCTCCGTAACCAGCAAATAACATTCCTGCTGCAATATGGACGGCCTCGTCAGTGAGATCCTCGTCACCAGTTGCTGTCTGACACGCAGAGAGAAAGGCAAGCCCGCCAAGGGGACGTGACAACGAGAGCATGTCACGCAGTTTCAAGCGGCGTTGATCAGCAAGGCAAAGTCCACGCCGTCTTGGATTCCGTGGCATGCAAAATGGACCCAGTTTGCCTCCTTCATCAGACCGACCGTTCCCAGAGAGGACTCCAGGATTGTGGTGTGGGCTGAAGGTGAATCCCTGATCGCCTCCTTGATATACGCTATCTCGGGGGCTACACCTGGCAGCTGGCCTAGGCCATCTGAGGGTGGCTGACGAACAGCAAGCAGGCGGAGATCATCGTTAGGTACCGCGTGGAGGTTAGGTGACCGTGTAGGGACGTATGAGGAGACGACAAAGTCGAACACTTTGCGCCCGGGTAATGAATACTGGGGATCGTAGAAACCGACTGCATGGATAGGCAGAAATACAAAAGGTCCAGTCGGACACCAAAAAATGCGTGATATGTCACCAGGGGATTGTCTAGACACAAATGAGTAAATCAGCCGTGAATCTAGGTAATGTGAGATCACGCACTGAGAAAGCCAATGCGTCTAGAACTGGTTTGACGATGCCCTTCCACAACGGCGCCAAGAAGGATTCCCAGCTGCCACGGTCCCATGTTACAGTCTTCCCATACCTTTCGTCAGTGCGTATAGCATGAGCCTGACGAAGACTCCGGCCGGACGCTTGTCACGTATTGTTTGGTGTCCAAATTATTTGCGTTCCTTTCTATCCATGCAGCTGGTCTCTGACATGCAGCATTCGCAACTCTCTCGTCATACGCATACGTCTCTACTCTCGGCATTCTTGCGCCGCCATCCGATCTCAGCTTACTTGTTGTCCGTCAGCATCCCTCGGACTGCCTATCGAAGCTGAGTTGGAATATACCAGGGATATCATTAGGAACTTACCTTCAGCTCGTTTCACCCTCCTGGAACCATCTGATGGACCACTCGAGGAAGTACTTGGCCTGATGAAGGGGGCGGACCGGGTCCATTTTGCCTGCCACGGGATCCAAGACGGTGTAGATAGTGATATCGTCGCATTGGCACGTCCTCATGGTGGGTTTGCCCTTCTATCTGCATGCAGATGGCGGTAGGTGACGAGGCGACCCATATTGCCACAGGATTGTTGTTTGCCGGATGTGGGGGATTGGTCGATCAACGATAGGCTTGCACCTGACGTGGCAAGGGGTGTATCAACGAGCAACTGTTCCGAGACGGAACATCATGGCCGGATTATCAGGATGCTGTATGTGCGCTGCACGAAGCTATTGGACGTCTTCGAGACAGCGGCGCTATATGGCTTCCTTTCATCCACGTTGGTCTTTGAATGTTTGGGTGTCAAGGTGTTGCCGTGTACCTCGCCACGACTGTACATGCTCGTCGCGTATTACATTCTTGGCGATACCAGTACTGTATAGCGATGGCACTCGCACATTGCTCTCAGCCCTCGTCGACAATCACCATGTACTCTAGTACAACAGGAGATCAATCCATGTGCGATTCAAGGGACTATTTACAATTGTCATGATCAATTGTTGGTATCGGATGGGATTCGCTTCGCGGCGTTGCCACTGGAAACCTTGCTGTCGGATGGTCGAGCAGCAGCAGCCTTGGAGTCATTTACCAAGTACAAAGTTAGCGGTCCTACATTGAGTACAGGAACATGGGAGAGCGCAGGGAGCCGTAAACCCGGGACCAAGAACCTGGAAAAATGCTGCGAAGGAGGATGCGGGGGCGCCATTCGTCCAAGTGGAGGTAACGACGACCAATACCAAGTCTTGCAAGTACAGGAATTCAATGGACAGATGATCGTGGCGACGTACTAGCCCAGGCTCAAACTTGTTCACCCTAATCACTTCATGTTGTCCCGGCTAACTCCGGCCTCCCTCTTGCCTTGTCACCGCAGACTGGTTCTCAATAGCGCTCATGGCAATGCATTGAACACATGCTGGTGGCATCGAACTTCTCGGGTTCTCGTGTATGATCAATCAAGGAAGAGGACCAATTGGGATTATGTGGTAGACGCCCACTGCATGAACGTTCGACCCGCGGAACGGTCACTACATCATTATTGGACTAAACCTGTGCGTAAGTCCCTTGGCGCTTCGTAGGCTTCTTCCTCATGGGTTCCATTCTGCAGAAGGATCAAATCTGCTCCAACCCTTCACGGTCATCAACAGCATCCGTTGTTCGTGAAACCCTAAATCAACTAAACGGCTGTGCAAGGTGGGTAATTTGATCGTTTCTTTACCCATTGCCCAAGAAGTGGCACCTTTTGTAGAACATTCACGATGCCTCCTCTCGCGTTACCTTACTCCAAATGCCACCCACGAGGCTGGGGTTATTCCCTTTGGAATACTCATGGTTTTCACGCTTGGACATCTGCGGAGCGTGTCATGTAGCAGCTCTTGCATTTGATTTGGAATAGAGCATTCTCGGCGGAAATGTTTCATCGCGGGGATGAGATAGACATAGTGGGACTTGCTATTTGCAATATAGAAACCACTGCGTCGGCCTCTTACCCTGCACGCTGTTTACCTGGCGCTCATGGACTCTGCGCAGCACTCTGCAGCCAGCTTCATGGATACCTGCCGCCAGGGAGGGTGATAGTATTCCCTATATCTAACCTTGCGAGATCAGTTCTCAGCGACGTCAAATCACCGCAACCCCCTGCGTCCCCTACGAACTTTTGAAAGTAATCGACGTTACCTGTACGTGGCCGAACTTGATTTTCGCCGAGTCTCGCAGACCATGTTCCATAGGCCATACTCGCTGGACATATGCCCCGTCAAGTCGGACGACCCTTAGTCTCGTTGTACGTCATTCTCATATCATTCTCCACATAGCTTACCAGATCCGCAGGTTTGCATTGATCATTGGAATCGATGACTATGCCAGGTGGGACAAGCTTCGTGGAGCAGTCACCGACGCGAAAGCGATAAAACAGTATTTGGAAATCGACCTCCAAGTGTCTGAAGATCATATCCTCACGCTCTTCGACAAGAAGGCTACTCGTGCTGCGATAATCGAAGCCTTCCAGAAATTACGGAACGATGAGCGGATCAACAAGGGGGATCCCATCGTGATCTTCTATTCTGGACATGGCTGTGAACGTGACTCTCCGCCTGCATGGAACCTTAATAGCAAGACCCAGTGTTTGGTTCCTCAGGACTGTGAAGCTACAGGAGTCCAGCCACTGCCAATTCCTGATCGCACGATCTGTGCCCTAATCGAGGATATCGCCAGAGAAAAAGGGGATAACATTGCAAGTGCTACACCATATTCCGTTTCTTCGTTTCATGACCGCTTTGCACAGACTGTCATCTTTGATTGCTGTCATTCGGCCTCCGGTACTCGAGGTCTAGACAACAAATGTGAAGATGACGAATATACCCCTCGTAGTGTTGACCTTCATTTCAACATTCCCGAAACCCTCGATGACGACATCTGGGGAAGTCGAGCTATGTCCGTCGCTAGCGGTTTCGCATATCATGGTCTCCAGTCCCATGTCCTCTTGGCCGCTTGTCGTGAGACAGAACTCGCCTATGAACATAAAGGTCGTGGTCTGTTCACCAGTGCGCTTCTGGCAGCACTGAGGAGCTGCGCCGCCAGTGGCCTCGCCCCCACTTATGCCGAGCTGCTCAAACGGATACTGCTCGAGAATGTGCATAAATTCAAAAAACAGTACGGACCGTTCAATCCCTAAAATGGCAGCATGATACTCATATGATGCGACCCATTCAGGCAGCATCCTCAGTGCGAAGGATTCAACCAGAATCGCGCCTTGTTCGATGCGAGGGCGTCTCCTGGTGGCCAGATTTTCTATCCTGTTCGGATTCAGAAAGGTGGCGTATACGCTATTAGTGCCGGTTTGGCACACGGTGTCTCGCTTGGAATGGAATTCGCCCTGTACGACTCTCAAAAGCACATCTTGGACGTTGTTCCGGTCAATGAACGCTCCTTAATCAACGATTTCACGACCACCGTTACACCGTCCCTACCTCTCGTAAATGTTTCGTTTGCAAAGCTGAACACACACCTTTGGGAGATCCCCCTCTACACGGATCCGCGAGGACCCCTTTCATCGACCCTCGAAACTCTTCTGCGTGGCATTGCGAGCACCCAAATAATTAGGCTGGTTGAAGCTGCAGATGCGAAATTGGAGGTCGCGATGGAAGAGAACCGGGTTGTTTTCAAGGTCTTGGATGATCGATTGAGAAGGTTTGGGTTCACAGAGCTTCCCTACAAGGTCACCCCCGAGAGCGTAGCTCGTGTCTTGGGCTCTGCCGCACGTTATTATTGGTTCCTCGATCTCGCAAAGGAACACGACGAGATCAGTGACAACCCTGAAGTGGCCGTCGACTTTTACCGCTTGGAGAGAGCTTACGAGCCCGTTTACTGGGACCTCATCCTTTCCCCCGACGGGCGTGAATTCTGGCATAGAGATCGAATTTCGTGGGACGGTTCGGATGTAGTCAATCTTACTGCCGACCCCGACGTATACTATGGCTTCAAAATCACGAACCAGACACCATGGGACCTGTACATGAACGCGTTCGTGTTCAACGGTGGCTGTTTCAGCATAAGTAAGTATATACCGATCGTTGGTTTACCCTATGTTGACACGGTATAGACGCATATTACACACAATCGAGTGTTGGCGAACCTGAGGCACCACTGAAGCGGGGAGAGACATTCACTATCGGATACGGGAATGGAACTCCCCCGCTTTCGTTCGAATTGGAGGAAGGCCAAGATGTCGATGTTAGCTTCCTCAAAATCTTTTTCGCAGCTCGGCCCATCGACATGTCCGACGTTGCCCAGCGATCGCCCTTTGATAGTATCAACGCGCGCGATGGAGAAGATGACGGCACGCGTGGAGGCGGTGGAATTTTTGAGGATGCAATGGCTAAAATTATTGGGAAGAGGTGGTTATCGCGCGTCCGCCAGCCTGGAGACACGTGGTTCACGCTTGTTATTCCTGTTGTGCAGAGGCGGAGTGCAGCGGAGTGAGGTGATCTCTTGTGGTCCTTTTTTTCTTCCTCGTCTTCTTTCTCTTTCTATTTCCCTTGTTCCTCTTACTGATCGTGTTTCCTTGCCGTGTTCCATGATAGCAGGTTTAATGTCGAGTATCCAATTTTAGTCCCTTGCTGTATATTATGACATGGGTCGTGCTCCCTTCTCGCTAAGCAATTGTACTCTCGTTTGATACAGTATAAAGTGAACGGGAAACAAGGTCAGAGTTGTACGAGCTAGGAGTCACCTCGCCGCTGTATGGCTTTGCGGTCTGCCCCGAATCGGGCTTGTCTCAATTCGTCCCACATTGTTCGGTCCAATACTCGATCCACTGAAAGTCAGGCGTAGCGATAGATCGGCCGAAGGTCGTTGCCAAGAAGCTGCATTTGCACGATGATATGACTTAGTACTACACGTATCGAGTCTGACAAATGCGCAAAGTACGAAGCAGCAAGACCACAAGATGCCACTGCGTCCATCTCCCCTCAGTCGTATTTGGGGGACGAGCGCATTTATTGAAAAGGCTGACACTTACTCAACGTTGGGCAAGTCCATAGGTCAAGTCGCGATCTTTCGATCGCCAGCACATCCTCGCATTCCATCAAGGGAAACAACAACAGGACCATTCCTGTGATCGGGTAACCAATGGTGAATAGCTTGACCCCGACTTTAGTGATACCCAGGCTTGTCGACACTTGGTCATGTGGGTTAGCGAAGGCTAGACGAACGGTTATTCGGCCTGGGGGTGACATTGCCACATTGGCTTATTGGCTGTTGTCGCATCAGGCCCGGAGGCCCACTCGCGTCGACGTGCAGCATCTTCAATTGCCAGGTAGATAAGGTAATGAGGAGCCACGTGTCGTCTGATGAGCGGTCATCCAGATGTTTGTGCTGGTCAAGTAGATGTCGAGTTAGGATGAAGTTGCACTACGTGAGTTACGGGGCTTGAAGGACAGGTACGCCTGCGAAATCTGTAGTGACGTGCGTGGTGTGAGCATTGTCATGACGAAGCTAGTTGGTGGGGGAGATGGTGGGAAGACAGACCTTCGGAACGAATGAGACTGAACTCAAAGTTTGGTCGATGGTAGCAGTGCCTCCTCCGCAGTGGGCGCTTGGCGGGATGGTAGGCATACAACGTCGGCGCAATACCGGTTCTGGTGATTCACCGGACCATTGAAAATCAGCGCCCGCATCGTGGACTGATGACAGACAGAAAATGGGATGCCTACCCCAGTTGTGTCCAACTCGAAGTCGTCATTGGGAGAGGGAAGGCATTTCCAGGGAACCGAGAGAAGCCATATCGACAGGCACTGGATACAACACCCCAGACTCAGAGAGTGACGATGTGGGTGTTGATGGCGGCGGTTGCGTCGACGTAAAAGTGGGGTGCATGTGAGCCCTGGGCGCTATGGTGGCAGAGGAGGAACGGGTCCGAGACGCCCAGGAACCTAGTTAGACTGACCAAATCGGGGTACTCCTAGCACTAGGATCCTTGAAACCTGGAAAGACCAGGTATGTAGGCCGGTCACACCGGGCCACGGCCTGACTCCTGTGAATTCCCAAGTGTGCACACGATCGTTCTATGAATAACGGAAAGACGCACACAGCATTCGTGACGGCCACCTTCGCAGCCTCAGGATTGGCTTTCTTCGTACTGCTCGAGTCGGATGGATTGTTGCGAGAGTCAATCAAGGAGGACGAGTTCGGTTTAGTCGCTCGTGGGAGACTCCCGCACACATGGAGGTTTATTGCGCCACACGACGGCTAAACCTGCCATGCGTATTCTTCCTTTGGACCTTTCGTAGTCGTGTTCTTAGTCCTCCTTGGATCTGGGTTTGCGGAAGATTAATTGTGCTTCTCAAAGTTAGAGAGCATCCTTCATCTGCGGTGATGAATGGCTCCCGGGGCAGGCTGGGCAACACAGGAAGGCCGTGACACTTTCGCGATTCCGGGCCGCCCACTCAGATGTCCTTCAATGCTCTTAACGTTCCAACACTCGCGACTGGTCCTGCACAATACATGATCCGGAACAGACCTTTCATGTAGATGATATGGACAAGGGTCGAGCGAATGTTGCCATACCCACAGGTTACTCTGCGGGTACAATTACCGCTCCGTCGATCAACGACACGCTGTTTCCTGGCGCCGAATCTAGGTGTGGAACTCACACAGCAACTCGGCAGTGTGCTGGTACTCGGTTAAGTTGGGTAAGCCTCCAGTGGCAACTGCCTTGATGCAACAGCTTGCAGCTCTGCTCTGTTATTTAACCTCCCGAGGACAGTTCTCAGCTATGTCTACTAACTTCCTCAACACTTGGCGGCCCCAATTAAACAACCTCCGAAAGTGACCAAGGGTGATTGTATGTGGCGGAACTTGTTTCTCGTCGGGTTTTACTAATCTATGTCCTCTGCTGAACCATCAGACAACAATTCGCAAAAACCATTCGTATCAGGGTGCACGACCTGTAAATCGTGGTACACCTTTTCGACTACATCCCTACAGAAGAGACTGCAGAGAGCATGGCTCGTGGAGTCGGACGTCCATTCGTCCCGTTGTGCGTCATTTTCTCATATTTGTGTTCTACATAGTTAATAGTAGCTGCAGGTTTGCTTTGGTCATTGGAATCGACAACTACGCCCATTGTGGGAAACTTGGTGGGGCAGTCAGGGACGCGAAAGCAATAAAACAATATCTGGAAGAGGCACTGGGTGTGTCTGAGGATCATATCTACACCCTCTTCGACGAGGAGGCTACTCGTCATGCGATAATCAATGCATTCCGAAAATTACAGAACGATGGGCGGATTGACAGGGGGGATCCTATCATGATCTTCTATTCTGGACACGGGGGTGAAATCAGCCCCCCGCGCTCCTGGGGCATCGAACGCAAGATCCAATGCTTACTTCCTCAGGACTGTGAAACTGCGGGCGCCAATCCACCTACTGACTGCGCTCCAATTCCTGACCGCACGATTGGTGCTTTGATCGAGGATATCGCCAGAGCAAAAGGAGATAACATCGCAAGTGCTAAACCATCTTTGTTTCTCCATTGTCTGACCAATGTATAGACCGTCATCTTCGATTGCTGTCATTCGGCCTCGGGTACTAGAAGACAAGACGACGAATATATCCCTCGCAGTGTTGACTTTCACCTTAACATTCCAGAAACCCTCGATGACTACATCTGGGGAAGTCGACAGGGGAAAATTGCTTATGGTTTCGCATATCATGGTCTCCGATCGCACGTCCTCTTAGCCGCTTGTGGTGAGACTGAGCTAGCCTATGAACATAAAGGGCGTGGCCAGTTCACCAGTGCGCTTTTGGCAACGCTGAAGAGCTGTACCGTCAATGACCTCACCTATGCCGGGTTTCTCGACCAGATACAACTTAGAAGGTATCAATCTTTCAAACTATCAAACGACAGTGTCATATTCACTTTATGCAACCCGTTCAGACAGCATCCTCAGTGCGAAGGATTCAACCGACATCGTGTCTTGTTTAATTCGAGATTGTCTGCTGGCAGGCAGGTTTGCCATCCTGTTCAGATTGACAGGGGTGGCAAATATGTCATCAGTGCAGGTTTGGCACACGGCGTCTCACCTGGGGTGGAATTCACCCTGTATAACGATCGAAAGCTCAGGTTAGGCGCTATCCTGGTTGATGAAGCTTCCACCATCGACGATTTCGAGACCACCATAATTACATCCGTGCCTCTCGGAAGCGTTTCGTTTGCAAAGTTGACTCGTGTTAGAGAGGTACCTGTCCACCTGGATCAAAGGGAACACCTTTCCTTGACACTCAAAAACCTTCTGCGTGGCGATTCGTACGGCACTGACACTCAAAAATTCCGGGTGGTTGAAGCTGAAGAGGCGAAATTGGGGATTGCGATGGAAGGTGATGAGATCGTTTTCAAGGTTTTAGACGAGCGGGTGAAAAGGTTTGGATTGACAGAGCTTCCCCACAAAGCTACTCTCGACAGCGTAGCGCGTGTCTTGAACTCCGCCGCCCATTACTACTGGTTCCTTGATCTCGCAAAGGGACACGACCAGATTAGTACCAAACATGAGGTGGCCGTCGACTTTTACCGCCTGAAGGTAGATTACGACGACTACGGGGAGCCACTTCTTTGTCCGGTTGACCCTGGATTCTGTCACAAGGGTCCAAGTGTGGACAACTCGGACGTGATCGATTTTGTTGTCGACCCGGACGCATACTATGGGATCAAAATCGCGAACAAGACACCATTGGATCTATACCTGAATGCATTTCTGTTTAACCACAGCGGTTTGAGCATTGGTGAGCAGACTCGCTAATCCTTCGTTCCACGCTTATCGACATCGGTTTGCTAGTCCCGTACTACACGCAGTCAAATGTTGGCGAGCCTGAAGCACCACTAAAGCGGGGCGGGACATTCACCATTGGCTACGGAGATGGAGGCACACCCCCGTTTGCCTATTCGTTGGAGGCAAACCAGGACGTCGACGTCGGTTATATGAAAATCTTTTTCGCGACTCGGCCCATCGATTTGTCTGACATCGAGCAGCCGTCGCCCTTTGCGAGCGTCCACGAGCGCAATGGGGAAGATGATGCCCCTGCAGGCAGCGGGTTGATTACAGTTGTCAAGAGTAGTATGTCGGGGATGTCGTTGCTTGCCAGCGAACTGCAAGATACGTGGTTCACCCTTGATATTCCTGTCGTGCAGAGACGGAGTGCAGTGGTGTAAGCTACCCTCCGTGGTCGACGTTTCTTTCCCAGTCATGTTCATTTTCATTACTCTTTGTTCTTCTTTTCCTCGTCGTGTTTCCTCGTTCATGTAGCTGCTAAGTGCAGTCAATGTCGAGTGTCTGTTTTAGGTCTCCTGTTACATATGTTGAATGCTCCTTGGGCCAGTTAGCGCTCCAGTACTGGATGGCATATGTTTCTGGTCACATGCACTGATCATACACTACCATCTTCAGCGTCACGTCGACCACTCAAATCAGCAGTCCTGTCATAGGGCGCTGGCAATCGACACGGATCCGGTTCCTTTCCATCCACTGGATTTGATAAGCATCATGGTTTCTCAACAAGACCTCGAGCGCGCCAGCGTCGTCAAATGCGGTACCGAGCCAAGGCTCAAGTTCAGAATGTGCGAGACAGACGGGGTCGTGCAGCACCATAGGGTCGGAGGACAGTCGTACTTCGAGACCAACAGCAAGCGCGCGATAGTCAAGTACACACAGGAAAAATACAAGCGAGGAGAGTAGGTATTTGTACACATGTAGAGGATGCAACATCGCCAGTTTACTGTACAACGACAACACTGAAACAATGCGGCCATAAAACAGTCAAACAATTCGTGGGCAAAATCAAACCTCAAGACGCCACCGCTCCCTTCTTCCTCTGCACGACAGGAATCAATACAGTAAACCAGATGTCATCATCTGCAGGTGGTCTTTGAGTGGCGGCACGCTGATCCGTTAGCGGCGGCGGGTGATTGTCTGTAAAGGGTGACATCTGCTCAATGTCGATCAAGTCGATCGGCTGTGTCGCGAAGAAGATCTTCAGATAACCAATATCCACATCCTGGCCGTCCTCAAAGGCAAACGAAAACGGGGGCGTTCCTCCAGTCCCATAACCAATTTCGAATGCCCCACCCGCCTTTAGTGGTTTTTCAGGGTTGCCAACGCTGGACTGTGTGTAGCATGCGGCTAAAATGGGTCAGTAAATGCTGAATGAACGATTAGTCATGGTAAGTTTGCTCACCGATACTCAGGCTGCTGTTATTGAACAAGAATGCGTTTAGATATAGGTCCTTTTTGGTATTGTTCTTGACTTCAATGCCATAGCGTCCCGTTGGCTCGACAATAAATTCGATCATGTCCGAGCGACTCGAGTTTGCATCTTTGCTACAGAATCCTTCCCCCACCGTGAAAAAGAATTTGTTCCCGTAGCGATCGTAGTCGCAGCTAAGGAGGTAGAAGTCGACAGCTACGCCAGCACCTAGATTGTTGTATTTGCTCTCGATATCGAGGTACCAGAAGAAATGTGCGGCAGCACCCAGAATGTAAGCGAGTCGGTGAAGATCACCCTTGTGTGGGAGTTCTTTCAGCCCAAGACTTCGCACGCGCTGATCTAAGATTGTGAAAATGGCTCGGTTGTTTTCCGTTGAAACTTGGAGCTTTGCCTCTTCAACCTCTCTCACTGCCCGGAAATTGGCGGTGTTGTTACCATTTCCATCCATCTTCCGAAGAGTCTCCTCAAGCACCGAATCGTTTCCTAGATAGAGGGGTACTTTTCCAACGCGGGTCAGCTTTGCATGCGAGACGTTTTCGAGATCCACGGATATAGTGATAGTGGTCTGGAAATCGTTGATCAAGGCTGGAGTTTCATCAACGAGACTCGAAACAACGTGCAGCAAGAGCTTTTTATCATTATACAGGGTAATTTCCACCCCAGGTTTAACGCCATGCGATAAGCCCGCGTCGATGACATATTTGCCTTGCCCACTGGTAGCAGCTCGAGCTGGGTACCAAAGTTGCCTCCCAGCCGGCACTGTTGTATCATATAAGATACGGTGCCTGTTGACTCCTTCGCACTGAGGATGTTGTTGTCTGGATGAATCGCGTAAAATAAGAATGAGTATCACATTGTCGACTGTTTTGTATACAGAAAGGTTCATACTTTACGAGATGTATCCTCTCTAGAGCTTCGGTGTAGGTGAGGTCTGAGTTGCTGATCGCAAACGTCCGGAGCGTTTTTACAAGCGCACTAGTGAACTGACCGCGCTGTCCATATTCATATGCGCTCTCTCGCTCGCCACAAGCAGCCAAAAGGACGTGCGACCGGAGACCATGATACGCGAAACCTGGAGAGATTTGCGCAAGTCGACCACTCCAGATGGTGCGATCGAGGTTTTCTGGAATGATCATAGTCCGAAGATCAGCGGAGCGAGGGACATATCCATCTCTAGTGCCGGAGGCCGAATGACAGCAGTCAAAGATGACGGTCTATACATTGTGGTAAGAAAATGAAAACGAAACATAGTATAGCACTTGCAATGTTATCTCCCTTTGCTTTGGCCATATCCTTGATTAAGACGCCAATCGTGCGGTCAGGGATTGGCGCATATTCATCCGGAACCGGGTCGTCACCCGTTTGTCGCTCACAATCCCGAGGAAGCAAGCATTGAATCTGATTCTTTTTGAGGCGCCATTGAGAGGGAGGGGTGAGCGTACCCCCGTGTCCAGCATAGAAGATCACGATAGGATCTCCCTTCTTGATCCGTTCATCCTTCTGTAATTTCTGCAAGGCCGCGATTATCGCCCCTCGAGTAGCCTCGCTGTCGTACAATGTGATGATATGGTCTCTGGGCACACTGAGATCCTCTTCAAAGTGCCGTTGTACTTCTTTCGCGTCGGCGACTGCCCCACTAAGTTTCTGATAGTGGGTGTAGTCATCGATTCCTATGATCAGAGCGAACCTGCGGCTCTGATCAGCTGTATGGTGCGCGATGTGAGAGGATCACGCACGATGGGGCTAAGCGTCGCCCGACCTCACAGTTCATATGTTCTGCGTTCTCCTCTGACCGGTTGATCGCTGGGTATACCTATAGTAGCACCTGGCAACTTGAAGGCCGAGATCCAGGCGTACTGCATCGGAGCTTGAACTTGTACCAGTCGTTCACGTTCACCCTCAGGTCGGCGACAAAACCCTATTCTCGCCATTCATGTGTACCTAAAAGGATGCGCGACGCGCCCGGCGTTGCTTAGCGTTGCAGGTAGCAAGTATTGTCTTTGGAACACGCGTGCTCTTTTTCGCCTTCGATTGCCAACGCGTGTTGGTCATGGCAGACGTGCGTTTCATTCTGGTTCCTCTGATTCTATTCTGACGCATGAATTCGAAATCAGTGTACGATGCAATGTGGCTCAGCGTTCAGCATCCTTGCATTCCACATGTAGGGTTTGACGACAAGGGTATACCAACCATTCAAGTCGTCGAAGCTTATTGTGGGGAACTCGACAGATTGCTCTAGCGCCCTTCGACTGCGTCCGAGTGCTCCCAAAACAGCCCATCGTTCTTTTTCTTATTGAATAGTCGACTGGCCTCTGTCCTCCGTGATGGTCTCCGGCACGGCATCAAGCGTCATTGGCTTTGTTGTCGTCATGACCAGATGGACCACTCGCGGTGAATTTAACAAAGGTACGTACACAATCTTTCCCCTCCCCTTCCTCTGACATTCGAGTTTCTCTCGGCTTCCACAGTTCTCATCGCTCGCTCGCATCCTCCCCACACTATACCTGTCCACAACCTTGCCTTGCGTTCAGACTCACTCTCACCGCAACTCGAACGTTTCTATCCGTTGCCCTACGTTGTAAACCGAGCGTACGGGTCCAAGAGCCTGCCGATTCGTAGAGAACACCAAGGTGCCCATTGGATATCGTGTACTTCGTGAATGCGGCCCATACGAAGACGTCCTCTGCGAATTAATTAAGACCATCAGCTCGCTTCTCTTCATGTGGCACTCGCATCATCCGCTCCTCGCTCACGTTCAACCATGAAGTGGACCGCATCATTCATGGTCGCTCGCAATAACCCACGAGTATAAGGGGTACTGGATAGGTGTACGGGTACGCTCAGGGTGTGCTCAGGGTGTGGCTCAGAGGATATGCTGACAGCTGGTGTTAGAGGGAGCGATAAGAATTGCAATAGAGAAATGGGAACGAGGGCCCCGAGGATGACGATGATAATCTACTTGTCCTGGATAAGGAGTGCGGCGAATTCCGTGAACACGTTCCATTTCGTATTTCCCATATCCATATCCTTTACGATACATGCGGGAAGTTATTCAAGTGCGATGAACGAGGAAAAGATTTCAATAGAGCGGAAGAAGTCCTTGTTCGAAGGCGAACGTATTCTTGGGACGAGTGATTGGATGTTGTGGAACAAAGAGACCATGACTCGGAGGTGTTCGGATGTCGCTCTTCTGAGCCGGGCGCCAAGATGCACAGCCAGGTTGTCGCCAAACCGCCGTGTTGCACCAAGTCCTGTTAGCAAGCATGGATTCAGCAGGTGCTTGTCTTTTTTTTTCTGAGCGGGAACAGCTATGAATTGACGTGCTTGGTAATAGAACAGTTGCATTTACGGGCGAATTTTCTCGCCGACGAGTTTAAACGTGGAGGGGAGACCAGTTGTATCGATGAAGCAATCGACCTTGATCGTGAAGTACTGGAGCTTCATCCACCAGGTCACACCGAGCGATCTATCTTTTTAATCGCGCTTGCGAATGATCTCGGGGATCGCTATAGCCAGCTCGGGAGTATGAGGGACCTTGAGGAAACTATTGTGCTCAGCCGAGAAGCCCTTGACCTTTCCCCACAAGGACACCCTGATCGATCGGTGCCGCTGAACAACCTTGCAGCTCATCTCTCCACCCGGTACAACCAGCTCGGGGTCATGGAGGACCTCGACGAGGCCATTGTGCTCAGCCGAGAAGCCCTTCACCTTCGCCCGCAAGGACATCCTGATCGATTGATGTCGTTGAACAATCTTGGAATTGTTCTCTCCTCGCGGTACGATCAGCTCGGGGTCGTGGAGGACCTCGATGAGGCCGTTGTGCTCAGCCGAGAAGCCCTTCACCTTTGCCCACAAGGACATCCTGATCGATTGATGTCCTTGAACAATCTTGGAATCGTTCTCTCCTCCCGGTACAACCAGCTCGGGATGATGGAGGACCTCGACGGGGCCATTGTCCTCGGCCGAGACGCCGTTGATCATTGCCCGAAAGGGCACCCTGATCGATCGATGTCGTTGGACAACCTTGCAGTTCGTCTCTCCATGCGGTACAGGCGTCTCGGCACCATGGAGAACCTCAGCGAGGCCATTGTCCTCGGCAGAGAAGCCCTTGATCTTCGCCCGAAAGGGCACCCTGAGCGATCAAAGTCATTGAACAACCTTGCAGTTCGTCTCTCCACCCAGTATAAGCAGCTCGGGAACACTGGAGACCTCGACGAGTCCATTGTCCTTAGCCGAGAAGCCCTTTCCCTTCTCCCGACAGGGCACCCTGGTCGATCGATGTCCTTGAGCAACCTTGCGGTTCATCTCATCACCCGGTACAACCAGCTCGGGATGATGGAGGACCTCGACGAGGCCATTGTCCTTGACCGAGAAGCCCTTGATCTTCACCCGAAGGGGCACCCTGGTCGATCGATGTCGGCGGACAACCTTGCAGGTCATCTCTCCATCCGGTACAGGCAACTCGGGGTCATGGAGGACCTCGAAGAGGCTATTGTCCTCAGCCGAGAAGCTGTTGACCTTTTCCCGAATGGACACCCTGAGCGACCAAAGTCATTGAACAACCTTGCACTTTGTCTCTCCATACGGTACAATCAACTCGGGATCATGGAGGATCTCGACGAGGCCATTGTCCTTGACCGAGAAGCCCATCATCTTCGCCCGAAAGGACACCCTGAGCGATCAATGTCGTCGAACAACCTTGCACTTTGTCTCTCTACCAGATACAACCAGCTCGGGATCATGGAAGACCTCAACGAAGCCATTGTGCTCGACCGAGAAGCCCTTGACCTTCGGCCGCAAGGACATCCTGATTGGTCAACATCGTTGGACAACCTTGCCTGCCATCTTTATGATCGATATACAGGGTTGAGGCAGCCAAAGGATAAGGAGGAGTTATTCGAACTCTATTCTCAACTCGTGCATTTGCCCCCAAATGTATCATCCAGTGATCTTTCTACCGCCAAGGCATGGATCCATGTCGCCGAAGATTTTCAGCATCCCACCGTACTTCTCGCATATGAAACTGCTCTTCGGTTACTCGTTCAACATCTGACCATTCTTCCCTCATTGCCTCGACATCTTGCTATCCTCAAGAACCTGACATCGTCGCTTGCCGTGGACGCATTCTCAGCTTGTCTTCGTCACCGTTCGCCTGCCAAAGCAATCGAACTTCTGGAACAGGGACGGGGCGTTTTTTGGAGCCAACTCGCTCGCCTCCGTTCTCCCCTGGATGATGTCACCGCATCTGGACCGGCGTCAAAGAGCTTGGCTGATGAGTTCACACGTCTGGCCTCGCTCCTTCGCCATGTCATAAATTCGCCCGGCACGGGTCAACACGAACTACTACGCCGTCTCAACCTCGAACTGCAGAGTGTTGTCACCAATATTCGCGACCTACCCGGTCTCTCCCGTTTCCTTCTTCCCCCGCTCTTCTCAGATCTCCAATGCGCTGCCAGTGGGGGACCTGTCATTATCGTCAATGCGAGCAAGTATAGCTGTGACGTGCTCGTCGTCTTACTCGATCGCGACCCTGTGCATATTCCATTGCAGATCACAGTTGAAGGTGTTCGGGATTTGTCAAAAGAGATCAGTGCCTTGACTGTGCGCGCAACAAAGGCAGACGTGACAAGAGAGCTCGCAGCCTTCTTACGGAAGCTCTGGGATCAGATTGTTTCACCCATCGTTGATGGCCTCCTGACGACGCATCCACCTCAATCACGCATCTGGTGGTGTCCAACTGGCGAATTCTCAGTACTACCTTTGCACGCTGCTGCTCCGTACAGGAAGGGCCAACAAAACCTTGCCGATCTCTACATTTCATCCTACGCCCTAACCCTGACCACTCTCATTCATGCTCGACGGCATAACCCATCGGCTTGTATAACTCAAGGGAAGCGTTTTATTGCTATCGGTCAAGCCAAGGCTGCTGGGGAGACTGAGCTCCTCTCTGTCGGTGCGGAACTCAATATCATTGGCCAGCGCATCGATGCCTTCGCGACATTCATGCGCGTAGATGGAGAGAAAGCCTGTATTTCTAGGGTTGTTGAAGAGCTTGGCGGGAGCGAATGGGTCCACCTCGCGTGTCATGGTCTCCCAAATCGTACGCAGCCATTCGAGTCAGCGTTCGCGCTGCACGACGGACACTTTACCATCCAACGGATCATTGGGTACGATCTGAAGAACCCTGAATTTGCGTACCTCTCGGCGTGTCATACGACCGTCGGAGACGAAGAGAGTCCGGACGAGGTGATTCATCTTGCGTCGGCGATGCAGTTCGTCGGGTTCCGTTCAGTGATTGCGACGATGTGGGCGGTGGACGATGGTGAGACGAACAAGATCACATCGACGTTCTACAAGCACATGGTGGACAAGTCTAGTCGTCTGGATCATACTCGCGCGGCGTTGGCGCTGAACAAGACGATGAAATCTGTGCGCATACCGCTTGACCAGCGGATTCTTTACGTCCATCTTGGTGCCTAATATTCTTGCTACTCGCGTTCGTTGCTGTTACTCGCTGTGTATGATTGCTGTCAGATGTAATGTCTATTGTTTTCACGTTCATGCCACCCCCGCAGCGTGTTGTGTATGGTTCAAGCGTTCATACGATGCACGTAGCAAAGTAGACCAGTCAGGGTCTTGGCGCATATATTGAGCTCTGGGGTGATCCAAGGTGAACGTTTGAACAATGTTCGATTTGCTCACAGGGAAACAAAGGTCCGGGCTTGCTCCCAGTCCACAATAATGAATCCGCCCATCGTACACCTGGAACAGGAAGTGCGTGCATGTGGATCCAGGCGCATACATGGTGGTTCGATCTGACAGTCTCAACGGAGGCTAGCCAAGAGAAGCGCGGGGGACGGACCGCGATGAATCTGGAGATCTGAGGATGGCTGAAGTAATGATCGTTTGGAACTCAAGGGACGAGAAAAGAGTTTCAAACGCTCACAGAACATAACTAGGTTGAGAACGGGTGGCGCATATATTGAGCTCTGAGATTGTCATGAACAAGTATTCCTGGGTAAAAAAAAAAAGGGACAAGCGAAGCCCGCCGAGCGTCGTAGTACCAGCAGTCCACATCCCTGCTACGATGTGGACTGTTGGGCTACGATACCGGGCGAACATCAATGTGGATGAGAAAGAGGAAACAGGGGCTAATTCCTGTTTATATACCAAACCATGTGCGTGGCTTGTTTGTACAAAGCGACGCTCGTTCGGTACTCAGTGTTGGTCGTCCGACCGGCCCAGTGTAAGTGTCTCTTTCACCCGCGGTGATACGACGCGACAACGACCTATTCTCGCTGTTCGTCTGTACCTTACAAGATGCGCGGCACGAGGAACGTCCAACTTGGTCCCGATGTTACTTCACTGTCGCAGGTTAGAAGTCGTCGGGTCCCAAGCTTTTTCGTCGTCATAAATTGCTGACGCGCGTGCGATGCCATGTCCAAAGTAAAGAGGTCATGGAAGACAAGGACAGTAGCATTCTGGCAAGGTATATGCTTCAAATCATCGCACCTTATTATGACCAACCTGACAGTTTACTCCAGCATCCTCCGTGGCCGTATAGGCATTCCCGGAACAGTCCAATGACAATCCCTGAGAAGGGTCTTTGTAATGTCAAGTGCTTATTAGGCTCTCGCTAGCTTTCCTCGTCGAGGTTTCGACTAGCTTCCTCCCTCCGTAATGGTCTCCGGCACGACGTCATGCAGACGTCATTAGGTTCGTTGCGTCCTGATCCGAGGGAACAGTTCGTCAATATGGTGGACAACGGTCTATTCTCGCAACAAATGGGACAAAGGTATGTGTATCGTCTTTGTTGACATCGTCCTCCCCTTTCCCTGACAACAGTTTTTGTCAGTTTTTGTCATTCCTATCGCTCGCTTGCATGCTGGGCCACCCCACGCCTGTGCACAACCTCGCCTATTTGAAGCCATTCTAACCGCGACTCGAACGTTTCTGCCTCTGCCAGACGTTGTGGACAAGGAGTGGAAGAGCTCCGTGAACACTCCATCTCGCATTTCCCACATCCTGTTAAGAGAGGCTCAGGAAAGGGAGTGCAATGAACGAGGAAGAGAGGATGGATCCAATAGAGCGGAAGTGTTCGCTGGAGGGAACAAGTAGCCTTGCGACAATCATTGGAGATTGCCAAAGAAAGACTACATACGGTGTTTGGGTGCCTGGGTATTCGTTATTTATTTCGAGCCCAGCGTCTAGGTGCACAGCATATCAGGGTTTTTGCCAAACCACCTTGTTACCCCAAGTCCTGTGTACGAGCATGGATCCAGGAGGTACTTGTCTCTTTCTCTGCATGCACAGCTACTCAGCTTGCGATTCATCTTAGTGATCGGTACGGCCAGCTCGGAAGTAGGAGGGAGCTTGAGGGAGCCATTGTGCTCGATCGAGAAGCCCTTGACCTTCGCCCGCAAGGACACCCTGATCGATCGATGTCGTCTCTCAACCCGGTACAACCAGCTCGGGATTACGGAGGACCTCGACGAGGCCATTGTCCTTGGCCGAGAAGCTCTTTATCTTCGCCCGAAAGGGTACCCTGATCGCTCGATGTCGTTGAGAAACCTTGCGGTTCGTCTCTCCTCCCGATGCGAGTAACTCGGGACCATGGAGGACCTCGACGAGGCCTCCATCTTTGTCCAAAAGAATACCCTCATCGATCAATTTCATTAAACAACCTTGCAGTCCGTCTGTCCACACTCGGGGTCATGGAGGACCTCGATGAGGCTATTGGTCTCGACCGAGAAGCCCTTGACCTTCGCCCGAAAGGACATCCTGATTGGTCGGGGTCGTTGAGCAACCTTGCAATTCGTCTCTCCACCCGGTATAACCAGCTCGGGGTCATGGAGGACGTCGACGGGGCCATTGTCCTCAACCGAGAAGCCCTTCACCTTCGCCCGAAAGGACACCCTCATCGATCGTCGTCGTTGGCAACCTTGCTATTCATCTCTCCACCCGCCACAAGCGTCTCCGCGTCATAGAGATCTTGATGAGGCCCTTACCCTCGCACGAAAAGCCCTCGATCTGATCCCGAAAGGACACCCTGGTCGGTCCGGGTGTTTGGACCGCCTTACAATTTGTCTCTCCACCCGGTACAAGGAGCTCGGGGTCATAGAGGAGCTCGAGCAGGCCATTGTCCTCGGCCGAGAAGCCTTGATCTTTACTCAAAAGGACATGCTGATTGGTCATCGTCATTGGATAACCTTGCACAGCACCTTCGTGATCGATTTACTGAGTTGAGACTATCATCTGATAAGGAGGAATTATTCAGTCTCTATGCTCAACTCGTGCACCTTCCCCCAAATGTCTCTTCAAGCGATCTTACAACCGCTAGGGCATGGATCCATGTCGCCGAAGATTTGCAGCATCCCACCATACTTCTCGCATATGAAACTTCTCTTCATTTACTCATTCAACATCTCACCATTCTTCCTTCATTACCTCGACATCTTGTTATCCTCAAGCGTCTGACATCATCGCTTGCCGTGGACGCGTTCTCAGCCTGTCTTCGTAACCGTTCCCCTGCCGAAGGCCGAGCTTCTAGAACAGGGACGGGGTGTATTCTGGTTCTCCCCTGTATGATGTCATCGCGTCTGGCATGGCAGGGAAGAACTTGGCTGATGAGTTCGTGCGTCCAACGTCGCTCCTTCGCCACGCCGTCGATTCACCCGGTACGGGTCAACATGAACGGTTATACCCTCTCAACCTGGAATTGCAGAGATCCATCTCGCATGTCACGGTCTCCCAAATCGGACGAAGCCATTCGCATCAGCGCTCGCTCTGCACGAGGATCACCTTACCATACAACGAATCATTGGGTGCGATCTGGAGAATCCTGAATTCGCATACCTCTCAGCGTGTCATACGACTGTCGGAGACGAGGACAGTCCGGACGAGGTGATTCATCTTGCGTCGGCGATGCAGTTTGTCGGATTTCGTTCAGTGATTGGGACGATGTGGGCGGTGGATGAAGGTGAGACGAACAAGATCACATCGACGTTCTACAAGCACATGGTGGACAAGTCTGGTCGTCTGGATCATACCCGCGCGGCGTATGCCCTGAACAAGACGGGTCATGAAATCTGTGCGCATACCGCTTGACCAGCGGATTTCGGTGCCTAATATTCTTGCTACTCGTTTTCGTTGCTGGTACTCGTTGTGTATAACTGCTGTTAGATGTATTATCTATTGTTTTCACGTTCATGCGGCACCCACAGCGTGTTGTGTACAGTCTGGGTCTTGGCGCATATGTTGAGCCCTGGGGTTATCCAAGGTGAACGTTTGAACAATATTCGATTTGCTCACAGGGAAACAAAGGTCCGGGCTTGCTCCCAGTCCACAATAATGAATCCGCCCATCGTACACCTGGAACTCCAGACTGTAATTCGAGCATAGGAAGTGCGTGCATGTGGATCCAGGCGCATATATGGTAGTTCGATCCGGATAGTATCAACGGAGGCTAGCCACGAGAGGCGCGGGATGAATATGGAGATCTGAGGCTCGGACAACATAGTGAGGCGTGTTGGTGTCGGAATAGCTGGAGTAATGATCATTGGAACTCGAGGGACGAGAAACGAGTTTCAAACGTTCACAGAATATAACTAGGTTGAGAACGGGCGGCGCATATATTGAGCTCTGAGATTGTCATGAACAAGTATTCCTGGGTAAAAAAAAAAGGGACAAGCGAAGCCCGCCGAGCGTCGTAGTACCAGCAGTCCACATCCCTGCTACGATGTGGACTGTTGGGCTACGATACAGGACGAACATCGATGTGGATGAGAAAGAGGGAACAGGGGCTAATTCCTGTTTGTATACCAAACCATGTGCGTGGCTTATTTGTGGTCTGTGGCTGAGCTGACAAGGGCGCCGGGGCTGTCTTCGATATACCAAACGATACGAACCGCTTGTCTTGTGACTCCGAGTCTTTCCCAGTGACGGAATAGGTTACGTAATAACCCCGCCCCTCTTATAGCACCAATTTGGGTGATCAACCGATCCTCGTTCCCAATGGCCTCCACAGCACCGTTCCCCGCACAACCCGTCGCTGATGGCGTTCCCATCCCCGCACCTTCCATCCCCGCACCTACCCCAGCCAAGAAGAAACAACCATACCCCTTCTATCTTGGTGGTGTTGCAGCCACCATCGCTGCATCCATTACCCACCCGCTCGATCTCACCAAAGTCCGTCTACAAGCCTCGGGCGATAAACGCATGATCGAGTCCGTGAAGAAGACCGTCAGAACTGCTGGTTATAGAGGTCTCTTTGACGGCATTACAGGTACTTGGATGCGCCAGATGAGCTATAGTGTCTGTCGTTTCTGGGCATACGACGAGAGTAAGAAGCTTCTCGGTGCAACCCCACAGTCCCCCGCCTGGGTCTTGGCTACTGCTGGTGCCATGGGTACGTTATACGTAACGATATACCTCCTCGACATCCCCACTGATTTGGTCACGCAGCTGGCACCATTGCTGGCGTAGTCGGTAACCCTGGCGGTACGTTTCCCCAGCTACCTCTTCCACGCGTCCTTTTCCTCATTCCGACTCTCTCACAGAGGTCGTCATGGTGTGTATGTCAACTTGCCTAATATCACATGCCCCTCACGCGTTTCTTCCCATTCCTTCCGCCTCACGTGATCGTTTTCACGCATTCGTGGCCTGCCCTCACATCTTGCCCACACGTTCCCTCCCTTTCCCACCTGTCTAGGTCCGCCTCCAAGGCGACTTTGCCAAACCTCCAGAGAAGCGCTTCAACTACAAGCATTGCTTCGATGCGCTCTTCCGTGTAAGTATTTCCATCGCTTTCGTTTCCTTCATTGTTTCTTTCCTTGTATCTCTTTCACGTTTCGTTTCTTCGTTATTTTTGGGCTTCGCTTGCACGTGTAACCATCCGGTTATGCGACTTTGCAGAGTCCGTCTTGTTCCGAAAGATGCCAGACATTCGGAATTCGGCAGAAAGAGTCGGTTATTGCGCGCCAGGCAATCCGTCGTTCCGTCTTGATATCTATTGTGGCCATCGACCGCGTGGTCCTTCCCCATTCGTGAAGTACATTCGAACCCCATCGCGCACGGCGTTCTCCCACCCTGACTTGCAAACGTCGGTGCTGACGAACAAGAGAGAGCGTACGAGCCATAACACGAATGTCAAGGAGGTGGAAGGCAAAGGGCAGCAAACCATTCATGAAAAAACCGCTTGCTTTATATTTGGCATGACATCGCTTGTTCACTAACGCTCTCTTTCGCCCATCGCACCGCGCAATTGTGGGAAGAGGTCCGTTCTATCACCTCCGTCTCTAATCCCTTTCCCATGTCATAATGTAATTGCTTTAGTGATATATCCCATCTGTCTGCCACCTTTTCCGCTGTCTAGGACTGGGTCAGTTGTACACTGGTGGCCAGCCAGAGGTCTCTAGCTCCCGAGGTTGTGCATTGGCGCCAAAACTGTGCACGGTCCTCACACACAAGACTGGTTGACGATGCGAAACTGAGTACAAGAGCAACGACCCGACGAGAGAAAACGAGAGAGGCGACGAATCAGGATATCCTTCCCACCGAGCACCACGGTCAGTTGGCCTTGCACAGCCGGGTTCAGGGTTGGGGGCTTGCTGGCTAATCGCCAACGCGGTGACGGGATACTCTCGCAGTATTGCATCTGTTTTCCTTTCCTTTCCTCTTTCTGTTCTTATTTGCTTCGCACTTTTATTCTTTTCCTTCCGATTGATAGGAGGGATTCATGGGATGCTGACATTTTACATTTCCCTCTTTTGGTTGATGTACATGCTGTTTACGCGGGATGGTATCAATATGCAATCCTGGCTCGTATAGATGGTTCGCGAAGAAGGGCCTTCATCGCTTGTCCGTGGTGTTGGCCCGAACGTCTTCCGAAGTGTATTGATGAACTCGAGTCAACTTGCTTCGTGAGCGCTACCATGCCTTTACGCGTGTTTCGTTTCAAACCTTATATCTAGATACGATTTCTTCAAGGCTGAGCTTTTGAAGACACCCTACTTTGAGGACAATATTGCCTGCCACTTTACTGCCAGTTTCGCAGCTGTACGAGTTCTTTACTGCCCTGGGAAAGGGTCCTGACGAGGTGGATCTCACAGGGCACGGTAGCCACCACCATTTGTTCACCAGCTGATGTCCTCAAGAGCCGCATCATGAATGCGAGCGGACCTGGATCCAGCGTGCGTTTCTTTGTGTCTATGCACCTTGGCGTACTGACCATCTGTTCTTCATGTACACACAGTCGACGCTCGGCGTAATCCGAGCATCGCTCGCGAACGAGGGCCCGATGTTCATGTTCAAAGGCTGGCTTCCTGCATGGACGCGTCTTCAGCCAACGACGATCCTCATTTTCTTGACACTCGAGCAGCTGAGGCGCTTGGTGGACTGGCAACGAGGCACGTTGTAAGGACGCCTCTTGGCCATCAACACCATCCTACCTGCGGAAACAAATTGTTCTTTTCAATTTCACACATCTCGTCATTCTTGTATTATTCCTGCCCAGGTGTTGTAGATGATGTTGCTCCCTTTCTCTCTGTTGTATTGTGGTGTTTCTGGACCTCTTCATCCCGACCCATTCCTGCAGTCGTTGGTGGTTTCCCTCCCTTGACACTGCGATACCATGGATACACAGTACATAGATTGAACGGGAGGGTACATATGATGAACGGGACGAAAGTGGTTGTATGTACTAGAAGTATATCTTGATCGTTGAAAGGTGTCACACGTTTTGTGACCCCTATCGCAACGACAGCAGCGGCACGCGTAGACCGGTTCTCTATGGTAGACACACAGGTACGTGAGCGTGTTCGTTGGGCGAGACATACACGATACGAACCGCTCGAGAGTACAATCCACCGTCCATCTCGCTCCAGGCCATGCTACGTCCATGTCTACACATGTTGATGAACGTTGTACGCTGGACAAGCGATGGGCAGCATCAGACGACACTGATGCTCCAGGATAACCTGCAACTTCAAAGCAGACTAGTTCGGGTTGACGATTGGTTACCTTGGGGGACCCCTCGTGAACACTCTTTCTCTTCTGTCGTACGCGCTCTCATCTCAAGTTGAACTTGGGGGGACGTATGCGCGCCAAGTTCAAGATCGGCGGCAATGGGGGTAGCGGCACGCATAAACGCTATGTTCTCTACGGTGGACGCGCAAGGTACGTGTTTTGGTGACGGTGTATTCGGTTCCTTGACTGAAGCTGCTGGAACCTTTTAGTACGGTGACATCTTGTTACATCCCATCCTGATACATGAACGGTCTTCCGTGCGTTCCGTAGATTTTTGGAGTTTTGATCATTCAAGTCCTGCAGACCCGGGATAGCTAATCTCGAACGTGCGCGTGAATGATGAATGGCACGCTCGAAGGAGTGAATAGCTCGTTACTCGTTACCAAAGACACCCTCGACACATCATTGTCATTGTCAAGAGTGCGGCTCCGATCTGTCTTCGGTTCCAAGCTCGTACGGGTTCTTTTCTAAACTGTTGTCTTGTACGGTCTTTCAATCGCTTTCACTGGAGACGACAAGTACGATCGGGAATCAAGTGCGGGCTTAGGTCGGGTTTGACAGCCGTCGGCGACTCGTCACCCGGTATGGTCACTTGATGAAAACAGACCATTGTTCGGGGAGAGAGATAGCCGAGTCCATCCAGATCAGGTTTAGGTCAAGTTGGCAGAGGACGAGAGAATGAGGAGCAAAGCCGGGGTGAGATGAACTTCTCTATCAGATTACAAAAGGCGCAAAGGCGGAGATGAGCGGCGATTGTGTGGGGTACACTGATGGTCCGAGATTGGGTTCGGTAAGTCGGTGCAGCGTATTTCCGAGCGTGTCATAGACAACAGCTCCAAAGAGATGCACAAAGGCGAGTATTGAAGCGAATACCGTTGACAGCTAGCGCTACTCGGTAGACTGGACTGCTTTGCTTTGCGAGAGGGCATGTGTAGCAGAACTTGGGGATGGGTAAGGGCGTAGTGAATTGGTGGTATGTACTGCGACTCGGATCTTTTGACACTGTCGATGAATCGAGTCTGATTGCAGGATTCTCAAGCGAGACGGTGCACGGCAATAGCCGATGTCCATTCCCGGTGACTTCCATCAGCACTTGTACCACCAATTACAGCAAGTGCTCGACCATGATTCCGCCAGTGACACCCGTCTGGGACGTCGATTAGGTGTGTTCGTGCACTTCCAGTGGTGAGTGTTCGAAAGTCATGAAGGGTCAAAGTTTTAAAGTCGGTGAGGTTTCAGGAATCTTCCATTGACGTTTTCCCTTGCATGGTGCGTCACCTCCGGGAAACGTCGTATACCGGAGTCAAATTTTTCTGCTTGCCTTTTCAATCCTGCATCATGCGCCACGCGGACCATCGTGTTAATATCCCCTTGAAGTAACACCCCTCTGTCGCCCTCCCAGTTATAAAGGCTCTTTCTGTGAGCGCCCCATCGAGTTATCATCCCAAGCAACCCAACACGGCGTTCATCCACCATGGCCTCTACCGCCCTCAAATTTCCTCCTCTAGATCATTCCCTCCTGCTACCCGACTTGATCAACTTTCATATGGAAAGAAATCCCTCTTATCCGGTCTTCGTATATGCGGATGAAAACGCCCCCAACACACTGACTGAAATCTTGCTTCTCGAATTCGGTCGAGCAGCTCACAGAGTCGCGCATGCTCTTCGCCCCTCCCGCCAGGGTTCCGACGGAGAGGTTGTCATGATCATTGCTAATACAGACATAATACTCTACCATGCCGTTGTCACCGGCTTGTTTATCGCCGGATGCGTCGTACGTCCATATCTATGTATCTGTGTTTTTGAGCCGTTCTCACATTCCGGCCTAGCCGTTCCCCGTATCGCCGCGTAACTCAGCGGCGGCAGTTGTCAACATGATGAAGAAGACCAACTGCTCCCGTATCGTAACACTTGGCCACGCTCATAAAGTGCTTATCGATGGCATCCGAAACGAAACCGAAGGCAAGGAATCGACTGTCCATGAACTCCCCGCTTTCCACTATGTTTTCCCGAAACTTGGACAGGAAGTCGCAGCTGATTCATTCGTTCCGTACCCTCCTTCCCTGAAACGCCCAGACTTGGATTCCCCAGCTATCTACATGCACTCCTCGGGCAGCACCGGATTTCCTAAAGCCATTCCCCACTCTCACAGACTCCAGATCCAGTGGATGGCGCAGAGTATGTCACCATGTGCTACGTCACGTTACAATTGCTCATTACCCGCAGCGGCTTTTAGTGCATACACCGCTCTTCCTGCTCCCCGCCGGGTTGGTGCGATGGCGCTGCCTCCATTCCATGTCTTCGGTATCGTCATCGAGCTTTACGTACCGATTGCGCATCTTGTTACTACTGTGGTCTATCCTCCGCGCACATACAATGACCCACTCGCCCAGCCTGTGATACCCACGAGCGAGAACATGATCGAACAGCTCGAAAAGATAGAGTGTAACATGGTCATGACGGTCCCCACATTTCTTGAACAGATGGCAGAGTCCGGTCAGGCCATCGAGGTGCTGAAGAAGATAGATACTGTCGTGCGTGCCATCTGATGCAATCCACCTTGCCTCGTGCTTACCATTCCTAGACTTTTGGCGGTGGTCCTCTCCCTGCCAAGGTCGGCCAAAAGCTGTGGGCTGCTGGAGTACAAGTTTCCAGCGGTTATGGCGGGACAGAATTCGGAGTCCCCACTATGATGGCCGACAAGCAAGATATTGCCGATGGTGACTGGATGTGGATGCGTTTCGCGGAAGACCACCATCTCAGGTGGGTTCCCCAAGGGGACGGTACATACGAGTTGCACATCTTGGTACGCAATATTCCGAATCATCGGTTTTTGGGAATGTTGACAAGCTGGATCCCAAATTAGTCGACAGACAAGCACCAGATGGCGATAGAGAATATACCTGACGTGAAGGGATATGCAACTTCGGATGTCTTTGTCAAGCATCCAACCAAGGATATGTGGAAAATGTACGTTTCCGGCTGGTCTACACTGAAAGTAGTGTTCATGTCGTGTCCCTCGATGATAGTGTTGGAAGGGCCGACGATGTCATCATCCTTGCGTCCGGAGAGAAGACGGTTCCTGCCCCCATGGAGGGCGTCATTGGGTCATCCTCGCTGGTACAAGGCATTGTCATGTTTGGACGGGAGCGTAACCAAGTCGGTGTCCTCATCGAGCCTCGGCCAGAACACGCGCTCGATGTCAATGATGAGAAAGCTGTGGCAGAGTTTAGAAACCAAATTTGGTGCGTGCTTTATTCTGTGGTGGGCCAGACAGGTCGACTGATGGGAACAAAGGCCGGCGATCGAAGAGGCCAACAAGTCGTCTCCAGCATTCAGCCGTATTTTTAAGGAGTTGATTTTGATTACGAGCAAGGACAAGCCCATGTCACGTACACCCAAGGGTACGGTTCAACGGAAAGCGACTCTCAACGTGTATGAAGCGGAGATCAATGCATTGTGAGTCATCATATCGCGTGTGCATGGACGTTCATCTGAGATTTGTCAAGGTATGATACCGTCGAAGCGAGTGGGGAAGCCCCAGGTGGGTCGGCTGGACCGTCAGCGTGGACTAGCGAAGCACTTGAAGAATGGTTGCTGGAACACGCTCGCACCATCAGCCCCAGCGGTTCTGTTAATCCAAGTGCCGATCTATTTGGTCAAGGCTTTGATAGGTGAGAAGCCATGCAGCAGGACGGAGTCGAAGAAATTGCTCACACTGTGCTATTCGTTCGCAGTTTGAGCGTCACCTATCTCCGAAACCGGATTTTGGGTGCTCTGCGAAAATCGCCAGACCCAGAGATCAAGAAGGCGGCCTCTCATATCCCTCCCAATGTCATCTTCGAGAATCCGACCATCCAGCTACTCAGTGCGCGTATCGCCGCTCTCGTTACTGGTGACGGTGCCGGGCAAGGTGTCAATTTCATAGAGCAACACAAGCAAGCCATCCAAGCCATGATTGAGAAGTACTCTGTTGGCTTAGACGGACCGGTCAATGGTGTGCTACCCGGCAACCAATTGACCGAGCCTGCCGTGGTGTTACTCACTGGCTCTACGGGCGGTCTTGGATCTTTCTTACTCTCGGAGCTTCTCAAGAGCCCTGCGGTCCAGCGCGTCTACGCTTTCAATCGTCCATCGTCAACAAAATCGATCGTGGAACGACAAAAGTTTGCGTTCGAAGACAAGGGTCTTCAGATCGACCTCTTGGAGTCAAATAAGCTTATCTACGTCGAAGCCGACGCATCTCAACAGAAATGTGGCCTTTCTTCGGCTCAGTATGAAGAAGTAGGATTGATCATGGTCTTGATGGAAGATACATGCACTGACCTATGCATCTGCAGATCCGGAATTCCGTTACGGTGATCATACACAATGCGTGGCGACTCGACTTTAACTTGGCGATATCTTCCTTTGAAGACAGCATTCGGGCATCGCGGAACCTAATTGACCTCTGTTTGGGCTCGCCTCAAAAGCAGAACATCCGCTTCTTGTTCACTTCTTCGATAGGATCCGCGCAGGGTTGGGACAACCTGAAAGGTCCTTTCCCGGAAGAGGTTCAACTTGACCCTTCTGTTGCTGTCGGAGCAGGTTATGGAGAGGGTAAATACACCACCGAACGGGTGAGTCATGACGCGATGGCTACTAGACGTCAGGTACTGAGACGAGATGAATGGATAGATGATCGTCAAGAGTGGGATACACGCGACTTCCCTTCGCATCGGTCAGATCGCTGGCGGACACGGTGGATCTTGGGCCACGACGGATTGGTTTCCGATCATTGTCAAGTCCAGTATCGCCCTCGGTGCGCTCCCGGAAGCTGCTGGTGTAAGTGATCTTATCGATGCTATCCATTGTTTATACGAGTGCTGATGTTGATTTCAGGGCGTGTCGTGGTTGCGCGAGGAAGAGGTGGCGTCTGCCATCATGGAGACGGCGTTTTCCAAAGAGACGCCACCACCAGCACTGAACATCGTCAACCCACGCAGTGCGCCCTGGGCTCAGATCATTGCGTTCGTGCAACGTTCGATCATCAAACGAAAGGCGCTCACGGGCGAGGACGTCCTCTCGATCGTTCCGTTTGGGGAATGGTTCTCGTTATTGGAGAGAAAAGCCGAGAACGCTTCGGAAGACGACTTGATCAAGATCGTGAGCTACTAGGTTCTGACGCTGACTGATCATCGCTAATGTGCTGCCCATATACAGCCTGCCATCAAGCTGCTCGAGTTCTTCCGTGCGTTGTCGCGCGGAGATGAGGCTATTCGGAACATGGGCGTTGGTGCCACGGAGGCGGCTGGGATGACCAACTTTAGTACTGTCAAGGTGCGGGCAGTGAGTGCGACAATGGCCAACATGCGGGCGGTCGGAGAGGTGGAGGCAGATGCGTGGGTGGGGTATTGGATTGCAAAGGGGGCTTTTTGATGTGGTTGATGTGGAATACGAGAGATTGGGTAGTTTGTAACAGAGGTGTACGATAGGGTATTTGATGAATCACCATGGGCTATTGTATTGAGCGACTCGTGAAGCAGAGGTGTGCAGTTGACTTTTTCACAACGTATAGGCAAATGTCATACTTGCAACGTGGAGGCAAATCAGTAGCAGGGATATGGTGCGGCGTCGAGACCAAGTAGCACGAAGCGATCCGTACTCCGAGTCAGTTTTGACGATTCACTTACTGTAAGCTTCTTGAATCCCACGAAGTGTCTGCAAAACGACCCGTGTCAAATAATTACGTAATACTATATAGTTTCACATGACTCGCCTTTTCTCAATCGGAAACATGAACCAGGGGGAGGAGCTGGGAGGTTGCATGCAGACATCTCAAGCTAAATGGAGGTGGGGGATTGGTGCTTTGTGCGCCGCTACGAACCCAGGACTCGGGGACTTGGCGCAAGCGCGCCGCTACCGATTACAAAAGTGTGGTGACGCTCAGGCTGGCCACCGCTTAATTGTTACCACCGGAACTTCAAAAGCCGAACCTAATCCGTGACAGATGGCGTGTAACATGGATTATTTCTGTACCAATACACAGCTTCAGGTCTCACAGGAACTTCGCATGCCACCTGCAAGTGTGCACAGGTACTATATTTCTGATAGCTATCCATGTTTCGAGTCAGCTGCGGAAGCGAAGGTTCAAGGACTTAAAAACCACTCCGGCCCACAGCTCAGGTTGCATATCTCAACAGCTCACGATCTAAGCAGTCATGGCTAGCAGATTGGACGCCAGAGAAAAACGACCACAACGTGAATCAAGAACGTCGCAGTCTCGTGTGCCAACCGTGGGTTTTGGAGACGTGGTTGCTGATTTGCCGGCTAACGTATCACTGTACAGGCACCCAGTTCTTCTGACCTCCAGTGTACGAGGCAGGAATTTCGAGACCAGGGGGAAACCGTTATTACAAGTACAAATTCTTTCCCTTACATGGTTGCGAAAATTGCTCATGATGAGGTAGATATTCGAGCGATAGATGTCGTCCTTGGCCTCCGACGCTTTCCTGCCAGCTTTTACACCATCATTCGCCACAGTGGCCTTGAATGGAGAACCGAAAATAGTCGTTCGTCAGTGCAGGATGATGTCGTCGAATGGAACGAGCCACTCCCAATGTGAGTTCCCCTTCTGTTAACTTAGATCAGTACTTACAGAGTTCCTAGACCGTCGGATCCATCAGCAACCGTTTGTCTCGAGGTCTACGCATCTTTCGAATGCCAGCCTATGTTGGGTACTGGTGAACAGCTGCGAAAGTTGACAGTCACTGTGAAACAACTATTAGATCGCAGTAAAGAACACATTCGTGAGTGGGATAGCATTTTGCACAACGTCCGGGTACTCACACCTTGGCAGCGTTTACTTTCTTGCCAAAGGATGGCGACATTGTATCCCCATGTTCATCGATTGTTGTGACTGTCGAATGGCGCGATGGCGAGAGCAGGGATTCATTAGCATCGAGGGTGCTCGATCCTTTTTATGTAAGCATGCAACTTGTGTCAGCACGGTCCCCGTTGATCATTATGTATCTATAGTCAACCACTGATGCCCCAGCCGAGCTAGAAGACACAACGAATCACGGCCACAGCGCTCTCTCGCTTTACCAGAAGCATGGGGAAAGACGAGACCTGGAGCGTTCTGTTGCAGATTTTGAGCGGGCGCTCAATGCTTGTGCACCGAACCATCCTTGTCGTGCAGCCGCTCAGTCGAACCTCGCGACAGCTGAATTCATCCTCTGTCAGGTCGACGACACGAATGCTTCCTTCGAGATCCCCATTGGCCTGTACGGCAATGCACTTGCCACCCGTCCTGTCGGTCATGCTGACCGTCGATCCACGTTGATTCAGTTGGCTGCGGTGCATTTAGCGCGATTTCAGAAACAGGGGGATAAAGACGATGGGGCACGGGTGGAGGCATTGCTACATGAGGCGATGGGGCTCAGCTCCACTGACAATCACGAAAAGCGAGCTGTGGGTTTCATGCTGCAACTGTATGCCGACCATAGAGTTGGTCCTAGTCATACAAGTGGCCAATCATCGGTGGACCCGCGTTCAGGGTCACGCTTAACAGACGAGGACCCTCTCCAGCTGTTGAAGTGTTTCGAACGATACGGTGATCTAGCCGACCTTCAACGAGCGATCACACTTTTACAAAAATTGGTCAGATCGGTTTCGATTTCGGATGACCGGTACTGCGCAGGACTAGGGAATCTTGGTGTGGCGTTGTTGCAGCGATTCAACCGCCTTGGGGAGCTGAGCGATCTCGAGGATGCAACGTCGATACACAGGGATGCTGTTGTCCTCACGCCTCATGGTCACCCTGACACGCCGAGTCATCTGAACAACCTCGGGGACTCGTTCAGGGCTCGTTTCAAGCGCCTCGGGGAGCTGAGCGATCTCGAGGATGCCATTTCGACACACAGGGATGCTGTTGTCCTCACGCCTCATGGTCACCCTGACAAACCGCATCATCTGAACAGCCTCGGTCTCTCCTTCAGAGCTCGTTTCGAGCGCCTCGGGGAGCTGAGCGATCTCGAGGATGCCATTTCGACACACAGGAATGCTGTTGTCCTCACGCCTCATGGTCACCATGACAAGCCGCGTCGTCTGAACAACCTCGGCCTCTCCTTCATCACTCGTTTCGAGCGCCTCGGGGAGCTGAACGATCTTGAGGATGCCATTTTGACATTCAGGGATGCCGTTGTCATCACCCCTCATGGTCACCCTCACAAGTTGACTTGTCTGAACAACCTCGGGAGCTCCTTCACCACTCGTTTCGAGCGCCTCGGGGAGCTGAGCGATCTCGAGGATGCCATTTCGACACAAAGGGATGCTGTTGTCCTCACCCCTCATGGTCACCCTCTCAAGCCGAGTGGTCTGAACAACCTCGGTCTCTCCTTCAGAGCTCGTTTCGAGCGCCTCGGGGAGCTGAGCGACCTCGAGGATGCGATTTCGACACTCAGGGATGCTGTTGTCCTCACGCCTCATGGTCACCCTGACAAGCCGGGTTGTCTGAACAACCTCGGTCTCTCTTTCATCACTCGTTTCGAGCGCCTCGGGGAGCTGAGCGATCTCGAGGATGCCATTTCGACACACAGGGATGCTGTTGTCCTCACGCCTCATGGTCACCCTGACAAGCCGACTAGTCTGAACAACCTCGGCCTCTCCTTCAGAGCTCGTTTCGAGCGCCTCGGGGAGCTGAGTGATCTCGAGGATGCCATTTCGACACACAGGAATGCTGTTGTCCTCACGCCTCATGGTCACCCTCACAAGCCGAGTCATTTGAGCAACCTTGGGAACTCCTTCATCACTCGTTTTGAGCGCCTCGGGGAGCTAAGCGATCTGGAGGATGCGATTTCGACACTCAGAGATGCTGTTGTCCTCATGCCTCATGGTCACCCTCACAAGCCGAGTGGTCTGAACAACCTCGGGGGCTCCTTCATTACTCGTTTTGAGCGCCTCGGGGAGCTGAGCGATGTCGAGTATGCCATTTCGACACTCAAGGATGCTGTTATCCTCATGCCTCATGGTCACCCCCACAAGCCGAGTTGTCTGAACAACCTCGGTCTCTCCTTCATCACTCGTTTCGAGCGCCTCAGGGAGCTGAGCGACCTCGAGGATGCCATTTCAACACTCAGGCATGCTGTTGTCCTCACGCCTCATGATCACCCTGACAAGCCGAGTCGTCTGAACAACCTCGGTGTCTCCTTCACCACTCGTTTCGAGCGCCTCGGAGAGCTGAGCGATCTCGAGGATGCCATTTCGACACTCAGGGATACTGTTCTCCTCACGCCTCACGGTCACCTTCACAAGCCGCGTCGTCTGAACAACCTCGGCCTCTCCTTCATCACTCGTTTCGAGCGCCTCGGGGAGCTGAGCGATCTCGAGGACGCAATTTGCCTGTATTCACATTCTGCTTCTCTTCCCGTGGGCCCCATTAGTGTTCGATTTCGTGCATCGCGGATTTGGATATTATGTGCTCGACGTATTCGTCACCCTTCTCTCCTCCGTGCATATTCTATTGCCATCAACCTCCTTCCTCAACTTGCATGGATTGGCCTTTCCCTTATACACCGTTACGCAGAACTCAAGCGAGGCGCCGATGTTGTGCGTGAGGCAGCCGCTGCAGCTTTGGACTTGGGATTCCCAGAACTTGCTGTAGAGTGGCTCGAGCAAGGACGTTCTATCGTTTGGGGGGAACTCCTTCAGCTTCGTGGCTCTTATGAGCAGTTGTCCTCTGCTCACCCAGATCATGCTCGTGGACTTCGCGACCTGTCTGCCGCATTGGATGATGCTGGTGCCACTCGCGAAAAATCCTTGTCCACCTTCTCGGAATCGACTGATGGTGCAATGCATCGTGCAACACAGACGTTGCAGCAGGAAGCTGATAGACACCGTACGCTCGCGATCGAGCGAGATAAACTACTTCAAGAAATTCGACGCCTTCCTGGTTTCGAGCGGTTCCTCCTGCCGAAGGATTTCTCTCAGCTCCGTGCTTCAGCACACTCCGGACCGATCGTTATCCTCAATGCTGCAGAACGTCGATGCGATGCATTGATCGTTCTTGCCGACGTGGATCATGTAATTCACGTCCCACTTCCTCATTTCACTCTCAAGCGAGCCGCTGATCATCAAATTCTGCTGAAGACTTTCCTTCGTCAAGCTCACGCTATACGCTCTGACGAAAGGTATGGGGAAATCATAACATGGGACCGCGGCAGCTGGGAAACCTTCTTGGCGCCCTTGTGGAATGGCATCGTCAAACCAGTCCTAGACGCATTGGCTTTCTCAGTGCGTGATCTCACGTTACCTCGATTCACAGCTCATTCGCTCATCGAGGTCTCTAAACAGTCCCCTGGTGACATGTCACGCATTTTTTGGTGTCCGACTGGTCCTTTCGTGTTTCTGCCTATCCATGCAGCCGGCTTCTATGATTCCCAGTATTCATTACCCGGGCACAAAGTGTTCGACTTTGCCGTCTCCTCATACGTCCCTACTCTTAGCATTCTCGCGCGGTCACCTACCCTCCACGCGGTACCTAACGACGATCTCCGCCTCCTTGCTGTTCGTCAGCCACCCTCAGATGGCCTAGGCCAGCTGCCAGGTGTAACCCCCGAGATAGCATATATCAAGGATGTGATCAGGGATTCACCTTCAGCCCACACCACAATCCTGGAGTCCTCTCTGGGAACGGTCGAAGAAGTACTCGGTCTGATGAAGGAGGCAAACTGGGTCCATTTCGCATGCCACGGAATCCAAGACGGTGTGGATAGTGGACTTTGTCTTGCTGATAAACGTCGCTTGACACTGCGTGACATGCTCTCGTTGTCGCGTCCTCATGGCGGGCTTGCCTTTCTCTCCGCGTGTCAGACAGCAACGGGTGACGAGGATCTCACTGACGAGGCCGTCCATATTGCAGCAGCAATGTTATTTGCTGGTTACGGAGGAGTCGTTGGTACGATGTGGTCGATCAGCGACAGGATTGCGCCTGTGGTTGCAAGGGACGTATATGAACACTTGTTTCGGGATGGTACAAGGCCGGATCATCGGGAGGCAGCACGCGCGTTGCATGAAGCTATCGGGCAGCTTCGGGATAGTGGTGACGTGTCGTTCAACGAGTGGGTTCCGTTCATCCACGTAGGTCTTTGAATATTCTGGTTTCTGTGTGCTTTATTGTAATAGTAGTATTGCCTGCCACTTTGTCATGTATACGAATGGATGGATTACCTTGCTACTACGTAGTATCACATCTTGATATCGAGAAAAAAGTCCTCATCATGTATATCTCCCTTTGACCCTAACGTTTTCTCCCAGGGAAGACTGTTTGATCATCGCTCACGGTATCCTCGTATTGTTCCGACTGAGTCGTGGTCCTGCATGCCAGTACTAGCGTGACCATCCATTCGTCACTATGCCAACGTTACTAGCAGCAATGGAAGTGATACGGCGCGCGGAAGGGACGGGCCCAAGATTGGGTGCCAAGTTCAACGCGCGCACTGTAGACCGTGTGACGAGCTTTCAGCACAGAATACTCGTTCGACTATTAAGCTTGCTTCCCGTGTGCTAGATAATGTTCAAGGTTCGATTGAGTGAGCTTCTAGTGACGAGAGTGAGTTTCCAGTGTTGGCTTACGTGCTGGATCAATAGACAGCTGAGAGCACGCATGTATGCGGTACACATGGACATCAAGGCCATACAATGACATGTTATCCACCATAAACTGATCATGTTCTGTTCTTTACGTGAATCTTCCTTTCTGGTGCGCGTGCTCAAGCTTGGGCTCAGAGCTGAACGTCTCCAACTCGCGCCAGGTTGATGCGTTCGTTGGAGAACAGTGTGCGGGTGAGCATGGCCAAGATTCTTCCATCGCGCACGTATGAGGCAGGGAGAAGAGAACCAACCGCGAGGTTCGGGAAAGGTGGTTGCTTAATCCACGGAACGCGTGGAGCTTGGCACTCAGTACTCGGTGTTGCCGATGCGAAGATGTAATTACGTGCAGCCTTTTTCCATTGCAAACCCGAGATCCATGGGCGTGGATGGGACGAGGAGCCACACATACGTTGTCCGTAGGACGCCCATGCCAGCCAGCGTGTCCCGAGCGACGAAGCGCCCGTCTCAGTGATGCGGCAGCGCGAGAGGGCGCACGAGACTGTACAAACCGTATGAGCGAGGTGGAACCACTTGGGAAGGGACAAAATGCAAGACTGAACGAGGGCAAACTCACGACAGAGTCAGGTGAGACGACGGCGATGAGTGCGCCACCCTCGCGGGGTTCAAGGATGAGTGCGTCTGCAAGTCTATGCCAGGTGTAGGTCAGAGGTGCACAAGTTGGCAAGTCACTGCTCGGCCCTAGTACGTGGATATACGATTCAAGTACCCTCGAGCACGGTGTATGGATGACAACGTACTGCTCAACGGTCGTATGTTGGAGGAACACTGGAAGAAGCCGAACTACCAAAAATAGTCTGGAGACCAGACCGTCTATGAGGCGACTCGGTGCTTGCGTTTTCTACGCTCCACTGATCGAGCGTTGAAACGAGTCACTGTCACCAGGTCATTTACTGCTGCACCCTGACTTGATCATTGATGAAATTCGACCACTTCACCGTGTTGTACGCGGAGAAGGTTCTTTGCTGTGGTGCTGTGGGAACGAACGGTACATACGGATATACATACAAGCGTGGGGATCCCTTCAGACGTGCAAATTGGATGATGGAGCAATCTACAGCAATAGCACATGTAAGCTGCTCATTTGATTCCAAAAGTGGAGCGGCCGTCGGTTTCGCTGGGTGACTGTTGGTTCGCGATCGACCGATGAGACGACGACAATGAGCACATCGGAACGCACCACCACACTACGGGCCGCTGTCTGTTCGACACGGTGAGAAACACGCGCACGCACGACGCTAGTCGGCAGACGGCCACTCGGGCACCAAGCACGACACGCTCCCGCACGGAGCGCAACTCGCGATCATAAATGATAAAGCTGGGATCGATGAACTCGGCCACGGTTCCCACGACACGGTCACGTTACAAAGCGCTCGCGAACAGGCACCTCGCCGCACACCTCATACAAGGGCTCACTCTCAAGTCTCAGATCCCAGCAGCGATGGCCAGCAGATCTAGATCGGACACCGCCGAAGAACGACTGCAAGACCCAAGTCAACCGAGGATGTTGGATGCGCAGTCTAGTGCCCTAAATGTAGGTTTTCGAGATGTGGGTACCGCTATTTTACCTGCTGACCCATCCCGCAGAACATTACCCGGATACCCAGAGGCTCTCAAACTTACCCCGAGTGTACGGGGCAGCAGCGAAGCAGCGAAGAAAGCCCTGCACCCCCGAACTGGACACAGAATATGCCCTCTTCCCTGCAATCTGCAACTCACACGGACGATAGCGGAGAAACTATTATTACAAGTGCGAAGTTCATTCTTACATGGTTGCCAAAATATGCTAATGTCAAGATAGATATCCGAGCAACAAATGTCGCTCTTGGCCTTAGACGACTCCCAGCCGGCTTTTACACCGTGGTGCATCATAGTGGCCTTGAATGGAGAACCGAGAATATGCCTTCGTCAGTCAATGGCGATGTCGAATGGAATGGGCCAATCCCAATGTGGGTTACCTTTCTCTAACTCGCGGTAATGCTCATGAAGTTCGCAGACCGTCAGATTTGTCAGCTACCATATGTCTCGACGTCTATGCATCCTTCGAATTCCAGCCTACGTTAGGTGATGGGGAGCAGCTGCGAAAGTTGACAATCACCGTGGAACAACTCTTGAACTGCAGCGCAAACGATGTTCGTAAGTGGGACAGGATCTTGCTCATCTATCTGTGCACTGACATGTTGGCAGCACTTACCCTTCTCCCATTGGATGGAGATGTCGTATCCTCGTGTTCATCCATTTTTGTGACTGTCGGGCGGCACAAGCGTGACAGCCGTGATTCATCAGCGTTGACAGTCCTTCGCTCTCTTTCGGTAAGTGGGGGCTTGGTCCTCACGATTCTCGTTAATCCGTGTGTCCCATAGTCAACCACACAATTCCGAGGCGAGCTAGATGATGCAACAAACCAAGGCCACAGCGCTCTCTCACGTTACCGAAAGTGCGGGGATAAACAAGATCTGTGGCGCTCTATTGCCATGTTCGAACTGGCGCTCAGTGCTTGTCCATTAGACCATCCTCGTCGTGCTGTCGCTCAGTCAAATCTGGGGACAGCGAAATTCTTCTTCTGTCAGGCCGAGAACGTCTCCCTCGATACTCCTTTGAGCCTGTATCGCAGTGCACTTGATGCACGTCCTGTTGGTCATGTTGATCGTCCTTCCACGTTGATCCAGCTCGCTGCGGTGCATCTTGCACAATTCGAGAAGCAGAAGAACGAAGTCGATGGAGTGAGGGCAGCGTCATTGCTGCGCGAGGCGATAGAGCTCAGCTCGCCTGGAAGTCACGAAACGCGAGCTGCGACTTTCCTGGGCCAACTCCATTCCGGGTGTAAAGTGGGCCTTGTTCAGGCAGATGAGCAAGCATTCGTAGAGGAACGTTCAGATTCGTGCTTGGTAGCAGACAAAGACCCATTGGTTTTCAGTGGGCAATTGTTGGGTCGCTTCCAACGACTCGGTGAAATCACCGACCTGCAACGAGCAATTACACTGTTGCAGAATTTTACTGGCAGGTCTGTTTCGGTTTCGAATGACCAGTACCGCGATGGACTAGGAAATCTTGGTGTGGCGCTACGATATCGATTTAATCGCCTCGGGGAGCTGAGTGACATCGACGACGCAATTTCGAAACTCAGGGCAGCTATTGACCTCACCCCTCATGGTCACCCCGACAAGCCTACCATTCTCAATCACACCAGCCAGTCCTATCTTGCTCGCTTCCGGCACCTCAAGGAGCTGAGCGATCTTGAAGCCTCCATCTCGACGCTCAGGGATACTCTCGAGCTCACCCCTCATGGTCACCATGACAGACCCGCCATTTTGAGCAACCTTGGCAACTGCTGCGAAGTTCGTTTCGGGCACGTTGGGGAGGTCAAGGATCTAGAGGACGCAATTGGAATGTTCAGGGATGCTGTTACCCTCATCCCTGATGGTCACCCAGACAAGCCCCGCCGTCTTAACAACCTCGGAAATTCCCTCGTCATGCGTTTCAAGCACCTCAGAGACCTAGGTGATCTTGAGGACGGAATTTCGACGCTCAAGGATGCTGTCGACCTCACGCCACAGGGTGACCCTGACGAGCTTGCAATTTTGAACAACCTCGGCACATCCCTTGCAATGCGTTTTCTGCGCCTCGGAGAGCTGAGCGATCTCGAGCAGGCAATTTCGAAGCGGAGGAATGTTGCCGATCTCACCCCTCAATGTCACCCCAAGAAGCCTGGCCGTCTCAATAGCCTCGGTAAACTCTTGGAAGCCCGGTTCAAGCGCCTCGGGGAACTGAATGATCTTGAGGACGCAATCTCAATGCTCAGGGGTGCTGTTGACCTCACCCCTCATGGTCACCCTGACAAGCCGCGTCGTCTTAATAACATCGGTCTATCCTTGGTTACCCGTTTCAAGCGCCTCGGGGAGCTGAGCGATCTCGAGGATGCCATTTCGACACACAGAGATGCTGTTGTCCTCACACCTCGTGGTCACCCTGACAAGCCGAGTCGTCTGAACAATCTCGGTCTCTCCTTCATCACTCGTTTCGACCACCTCGGGGAGCTGGGTGATCTTCAGGACGCAATTTCGACTCTTAAGGATGCCGTTCACCTCACCCCCAATGGTCACCCTGACCGACCCCGACATCTTGACAGCCTCGCTAACTCCTTCCTCGCTCGTTTCCGTCGTCTTGGGGAGCTCAGTGACCTCGAGGATGCAATTTCGATGCTCAGAGATGTAGTTGACCTCACTCCTCATGGTCACCCTGATATGCCCGGAAGTCTGAATAACTTTGGCAGCGCTCTTATCGCTCGTTTCGAACGCCTCGGGGTGCTAAGCGACCTCGAGCAAGCTATTTTGATTTTCAAGGGTGTTAATGACCTCACCCCTCATGGCTACCTCGACAAGCCTCGCTATCTGAACAACCTCGGTATTTCTTTCAAATCACGTTTTCAACGCCTCGGGGAGCTAGGTGATCTCGAAGAAGCAATTTTGATGTTCAGGGATGCTGTTGACCTTGCCCCTCATGGTCACCCTGAAGAGACCATGTATCTTGTAAACCTCAGTGCTTCCTTCAGTGACCGTTTCGAGCGCCTCGGGGAACTGAGTGATCTTGAGGAGGCGATTTCGATGCTCCAAGAAATTGTCAACCTCACCCCTAATGGTCATCTTGACAAACCTCACCGTCTCAGCCGCCTCGGAAGGTCCTTCATCACTCGTTTCCAACGTCTTGGAAAGCCTAGTGATCTGGAAGACGCAATTTCAGCTCTGAGGGCTGTTGTTGACCTCACACCCCTTGATCACCCTGCCAGGGCCCGCCGTCTGAGCATCCTTGGGAACTCTTACTTTTCCCGTTTCCAGCGCCAAGGGGAAGTCAGTGATCTTGAACATGCCATTTTGTTATTCAAGGATGCTGCCGACCTCGCCCCTCATGGGGACCCTACCAAATCCGGCCATCTTCACAATCTTGGCACCTCATTGAATGCAAGATTCAAGCGCCTTGGAGAGCTGAGTGATCTCGAGCATTCAATCTCAATGCTCAGGGATGCTGTTCACCTTACCCCCGATGACCACCCTAATAAGCACATTCGTCTTAACAGTCTCGGGAGCTTCTACCTTAGTCATTTCAAGCAGCTCGGGGAACTGAGTGATCTCGAGGACGCGATCTCAATCTTTCGGGATGCTGTTGACCTCACCCCTCATGGTCACCCTGATAAGCCCAGTCGTCTTCATGCCTTCGGTGTCTCTTTAAGAACTCGATTCACACACCTCGGCGAGCTGAGCGATGTCGAGGATGCAACATCAAGGCTCAAAGATGCTGTTGACCTCACCCCTCATGGTCACCCTGAGATGCCTCGCCATCTGAACAGTCTTGGCAATGCCTTCTATGCTCGTTTCAAGTATTCTGGGGAACTTGGTGATCTAGAGAAATCAATTTCGGCGCTCGAGCATGCCATTAGCCTCATTCCTCATTGTCATCCTGACAAACCTGCTGTTCTGAACAACCTTGGCAAATCCCTTGAGGCTCGTTTCAAGCACTCCGAGAAGCTGAGTGACCTCGAGGATGCAATATCGAACCACAGGGCTGCCATTTCCCTCACTCCTCCCGGTCACCCTGACTTACCCAGACATCTTTACAATCTTGCTAGCCCCATCGTGGCCCGCTTTGATCGCCTCAGTAAGCCAAGTGACCTTGAGCAGGCAATTTCCTTATATTCGCACGCTGCCTCTTCCCTCACCGGCCCCATCAGCATTCGATTTCATGCATCACAGGATTGGATAACATGTGCACAGCGTATTCACCACCACTCACTCCTCCATGCGTATTCTGTCGCCCTTAGCGTCCTTCCTCAACTTGCATGGGTCGGTCACTCTCTTCCGCGCCGTTACAGCGAACTCACTAAAGGTGCCGATGTAGTGCGGGAGGCAGCAGCAGCAGCATTGGACTCGGGGCTCCCGGAAATTGCTGTGGAGTGGCTCGAGCAAGGACGCTCAATAGTTTGGGGCGAGCTATTTCAGCTTCGTAGCTCTTTCGAAGACCTGTCATCTGTTCATCCGGATCATGCCCGAAAACTTCAACAATTGTCTGTTGCATTAGAACAAGCTAGCACCACTCGGGAAAAATCCTCGTTTGCACTCGTGGAGCAGGCTCAGGACGCAACATCCTATGCAAATGAGTCCTTACAGCAGGAGGCCGATAGACACCGTATGCTGGCAATCGAGCGAGATAAACTGCTCCTGGAGATCCGAAGTCTCCCTGATTTCGAACGGTTCCTCCTTCGCCAAGAATTTTCTCAGCTTCGTGCTTCAGCGTACGCCGGACCGGTGGTCATCCTCAATGCCGCAGAGAGCCGCTGCGACGCATTGATTGTTCTCGAGAACGTGGATCATGTCATCCATGTCCCCCTTCCTCAGTTCACTGTCAAGCAATGTGTTGGTCTCCAGAACCTTATGAAAGCTTTCCTTCGTCACACTCGCATCGTACGCTCTGATGAAAGGGACGGGCAAAGTGTGCCATGGGACGATATCAGCTGGGAGTCCTTTTTATCCCCTTTGTGGAAATGTATCGTGAAACCAGTCTTGGACGCATTGGCTTTCTCAGTACGTCACGTCGTCTCACTTGAATTCACAAGTAATCCACTTATCTGTGTCCAAGACGCCAGGTGATCTATCACGCATTTTTTGGTGTCCGACTGGCTCTCTCGTATTTCTTCCTATCCATGCAGCTGGTTTCTACGACACCCAGTTTTCGCAACCTGGTCATAAAGTATTCGACTTTGTCGTTTCGTCATATGTCCCTACTCTCAGTATTCTTGCACCCTCACGCAGTCTCCATGCGGTACCAAACGACGATCTCTGCCTGCTCGCTGTTCTTCAGCCACCCACAGATGGCCAAGCCCGACTACCAGGTGTGCACACCGAGTTGGAACACATCAAGGAGGTCATTAGGAACTCGCCCCCAGCACGTACCACCCTGCTTGAATCATCTGTTGGAACGGTGGAGGAAGTACTTGGCTTGATGGCGGAGTCGGACTGGGTCCATTTTGCATGCCATGGGATCCAAGATGCCGCGAGCCCGACGGAGAGTGGACTGTGTCTCGCCAACAGACGCCGCTTGAAGATATCAGACATCATCGCGTTGTCGCGTTCTCGTGGCGGGCTTGCCTTTCTCTCTGCATGTCAAACGGCGACGGGTGATGAGGGACTCACTGGCGAGGCTATCCATATCGCAGCCGGGATGTTGTTTGCAGGTTATGCAGGTGTTGTTGGTACGATGTGGTCGATCAGTGATAAACTTGCGCCTGTCGTTGCCAGGGACGTGTACGAGCACTTGTTTCAGGATGATACGAGGCCGGATTATCGGGAGGCTGCACGGGCGCTGCATGAAGCCATTGGGTGTCTTCGAGAGAGTGGCCAAGTGCCGTTCAACGAGTGGATTCCATTCATCCATGTAGGTCTTTGAATACAAGTTCAGGTGGACTATGATGTTGTTTCAGTGTGGTTGTCATTGTATCATCGTGTCTCAAAAATGTAGTGTACAGTGTTCTCGCGGGTAGTGTTATCACTCGATCGATCACATCTGCGCAATATTGTTCTCAACCAATGTATCACCTGAGAACCCGTCTGATCTCATTGTCTACCATGCAGCATGCAGCATGCATTGTGCCCTCACCCACGCCTCCGATGTCTAGTCCGTAAATCGATGATCGATGGCTCGGAGTCGATACAACGGCGCAATCGGGAGTCGCTCGCTGATCATGTGCGTTCGAAAAATATCGATATTCCACAAGTACCGTAAGACCACGACGCGCTGTGGGTGGTGCAGCGCAGCGCCTGTCGATAAACATGTACGGTATATGCCGTTGGAGCTTCCTGGTCATGCAAGGTGAGAAAAGAGTAGAATGACGCGTAAAGGGGAACTAGATATCGCGTTGGCACACATTACTTTCCAACGCGCTGGGTAGTTTGTATCGTTGATGTTCCTCTTTGATGACAATAGTGAGGTTCGTTTCGTTTTGGGTTTTCGAACGAGCAAGTAGATAGATGAGAGTATGCATTTATGCAGTACACTGCCAATATCACGACACACGTTATCCATATACTGTCCACGTTCCATTCTTTTCCTTATACTTGGGTGGGATACGCAGCCCAACCAGTGCAGAGGCGTGATAGCTTCTCAATGCGGGTGCTGCGTCCGAGTCATCGTTGATGGCGTGGAGGCGTTCCCAAGCGAGCGTTGTCGTGTTTGGGGTGTCGAGTGCGTTGAGCGAGGCTTTCCAGATGCCAGCTTGGAAGCGATTGAACAGGGCCATGCCGCATGCGGTTGTTGGTGTGGGGGTCATGAACGGCGAGAGGAATCGAACGTGCGCAGACTCCGAGATCGGCGTTGTCGACGGGGATACGGAGACAATGTTCGGATGGCCGGTGTTGGACGGGCTCGGAGGAGAACAACGAACAGAGTTTGCCGCGTGAGAAAATAATACCTCATTCGCACCTCAGGAACCTCAGAATCGTTCATCGTTCATCACAGAGCGTTCGTCGACTCCGCCGCAGCCCGGTTTTACCAGAACACCACCGTAGAATTGCCGTAGAACTCCGTTCCCCCTTCCCCATCGTACCTCCCAATGCACCGTTTGCTAATCAAGGTAGGGGTGGGACGATGATAGAGACACGTCACCCAGGGCATACATCATTTCTTGGCGCATCCCCGCACCTACGCCTACTATCGTTACCTAGTGGCGGTGCGGCTTCACCGACGACATCGCCCAAGTAGCGTTCCCCACCACCTAAATATTCGCGCTTGACCAATTTCGTCGCCTCCCATGGCAAGTTCCACGTCGTCGTTAAACAACAGAGGTTGGGGTGGACCACGGACGATAGATGATGGTCTAGTTGAGTGGACCCGCAGAATGCTTGCCTTCCAAGTTGCTCCGCTATCTTCTGGCGAGACCTTTGCCGCTGCCACTCCTTCCCGCTCCGTTCTAGCTTTGTAACGCATTCAAGTGGAGGTGAATCATACAAGTTGACTAGTTGCTTTACTAACGCGTGCCAAGCTTTGTCATTCACTTGGCACGGTGGATTCCTGTCGCAGTGGGATATTCGTTAGTAATTCCCGATGAAGTTATCAATCAATGACACATCCAATCAGCCCTCTAGCCACGATCAAAGTTAGTATATGAGGGGTGCGTTGTTTGACAGATCCGATTCCACACTTCCCAGCCCGGTATGAGTGACGACCCTTTTCCTCAACAACTTCCTACCCTTCAGCGGTTGGGCGTAGACGAGCCCACATTGACCTCACCCACCGAGGTTGCAGAGGTCGCAACAACTTGGTTCAACGCATTCTCGAGTGCTGTCGCTTCATCTGACATTGCCGCAATCCTCGATCTCTTTCTTGAGGATGGATTTTGGAAGGACACGTTGGCATTCACCTGGGACTTTAGGACCATCGAGGGCAGAGAGGCGATCAGGAACCTCCTTGACCATCGCCTCGCGCCTACCGGTTTCATCAATCTACGGCTCTGCCATGAGCCGTTTCTTGCTCCACAGCTTTTGAAGTTTTTCCCTGATCTGGTCTTGTTGAGGCTCTCCTTTGAATTCGACACCAAGGTTGGAAGGGGCGCAGCCGTTTGTCACCTAGTCCCCGTACCCGGTTCGAGGTGGAAGGCGTATTCGCTTTATACTTGCTTGCAATCCCTCAACGATTACCCCGAGCAGGTACAGTGTAGATACTTGAGTCGATCTTATCTGTCTGATTCAGAATATAGATTGGTCCTCTCCGTCAACTTGCCGCCGAACACGGCACTTGGGAAGAGAGACGACGCCGAGAGGTGGAACTTGCTGATGGCGATCCGACCGTGCTCGTGATTGGCGCCGGCCACAACGGCCTCGAAGTCGCCGCGAGGTTGAAATACCTTGGTGTTTCGTACCTCGTCATCGAGAAGAAAGCTCGTGTTGGTGATAACGTGAGTTGCCGCTGCGTTCTGATGCACTACGACTTGGAGGCTCACATGGAGTCAGTGGAGAGATCGCTACAAAGCATTAGCCTTGCATACCCCCGTCTGGCAGAGTCAAACAGCGTATTTACCGTGAGTCGCGATCGGTGAGGTGTGGGTCTATGCTCTCTTTACCGCGACCCATTTAGGTTCCCACCAACTTGGCCTGTCTACAGTCCAGCTCGAAAGGTATGACTCGGAAAACTCGAAGTTCTCATCGAATCACTGATACGATCGGATTAGCTGGCTAATTGGTTGGAGAGTTACGCTGAATATCTTGAACTCAACGTGTGGACTTCGTCTGTGATTACTAAGACAGAATGGAATGACAACCTGAAGACGTGGACTGTCGAAATCAACAGGGGCGGAAAGGACACTCGAACTTTCAAGGTGAAACACCTAGTCTTTGCGACCGGCTTTGGAGGTCGTCCAATATTGCCGGATATTCCAGGCAAGGTAATTAAGTTTGGCTTCCAAGGTCATCTCGTCGGTGAAACTTGATATTCGTTTTGCAGGAGGACTTCAAGGGTGAAATACTCCACTCTTCGGAATTCACCTCTGCGGCACACTACATTGGGAAAAAGGCGGTTGTCGTTGGTACTGGCACTTCTGGTATGTCGGGCGTGGCATCGGGGGGTATCTCGTCTAATAATGGCTGAAGGCCACGACATCGCCCAAGACTTTTTCAACCATGGCGTTGGTGTCACAATGTAGATCATGTCAACCTGGATTCAAGAACGCATTCTGACTGACGTTTTACCTCCCTAGCTGCCAGCGTTCATCTACGCACATCATGTCCGTTGAAGCGATCAGGGAATTGTTTGGTGGTGTGTCACTTTGTCCAGTCCTGTGAATGGCACTCATTGACGGCCGCGATTCGAAGTGCTCTTCAATGATACTATTCCGACTGATATCGCAGATGTCTACCACACCAGTCTACCATATCCTCTAGTGAAACGCATCCGCCAGCGCATTGTACCCCACAGTGCGCAAACTACTGATAAGTAAGTGTGGAACCTCAATATTCTACAAGGTGTGCTTGAACAACAATCCCCAAATAAAGAGAGGTTTTAGATGGTCTCGCTAAAGTAGGGTTCAAGACAAATCTCGGTCCATACGGGGCAGGTCTCGTCCATCTTCTATACTCGAAAGGGGGAGGATACTACGTTGGCAAGTCTGTTGAAGATGACGGATGCAATGTTCTTACCCTCTGTTGTCGATAGATGCTGGTACGACCAAACACGTCATCAATGGTGATATTAAACTCAAGAGCGGGAGTGCTATCGAGCGTTTCACGGAGAAAGGAGTCATGTTCGCGGATGGGACGGAGCTCGAAGTAGACGTCGTCGTCTTCGCAACCGGGTAAGTACCCCTGCTTTTCTTCAGTACACGCCAATCCTGATCTCGTACTTTTCGAAGATATGGAGACCAACGCGACAGCATGCGTGAACTCTGTGGACCCCAAGTCGCCGACAAGGTGAACAAGGTGTGGGGCCTCACGAAGGAAGGGGACGTGAATAGCATTTTCAGGGACAGTGGACATGAAGGCCTATGGTTCGCCGTTGGTGCGTTGTCGCACACCAATCTTGCATGCAGCTTCACGTTTCTGACGAGCCCTTGTCGGCAAAAGGTGATTTCCAGATGGCGCGTTTCCACAGCCGCCATCTTGCGTTCCGTAAGTGACTGCGTGCATGACGGGATGTCCCATGGCTGACAGGGGTTGCAGAAATCATAGCGATTGAAGCCGGCATCTTGAAGAGGTCGGAGGTCAAGTTTTGATGAGAAGAATGCTCCGGGATGAGATATCACGCTGCAAGAGTGTGCATTGACTGTACATCGACGTCTTTGTGGTATCGTAGCAAGAATAGAAATGCATGACAGTCGTTATGAGGACAACCGTGCAGAGTCGATGTCCGTTAGCTCACACACTGGATGTTGCGTACGTTAGATTGTAAAGTATCCGTCACGGTCATGTAAAGTGAATGTGGATGTCTCCATCCAACACTCTCGACCGAAACATGACGCGGTCAAATAGCGGTCCGAAAAGAAACCCTTTTTAAGATTACAATAACTTCACCGAGCTTTCAAACATTGAAAATTATCTCCCGCATAGAGCTGGAGTGCTGTAACGTGATCACACGTCAAGTATCAAAGAAGGTATCCGGTAGCCTCTCGATAAATTCAACAGTACTCGATTTCGAAGGAGTCGCTCCAGTTGCCTGAATCACCATACACTTTTAGGAGCAAGTCAGGTATGGTAGTATTGCTCGTGCATGGCAACTTACGGTTGAGTTGATATTCCCCAGGGCTGACATCGGCGCTTTAAGTGGGAAATTGCTGGCCAGCGGATTATCTGGAAGCCTGCTCAGTGAAGATGCCAAGTGAGAGACATACTGTGATCAATATTGCCGTCTTGAATGAGGTCTGGAGATGTAGGGAGGGGGGTTGCTCGTATCCTTGCGAAGAGCATGATATAAGTAAGTAAGAATGTGTTGACATACCAATAGACATGGTGGCCGGATCTTGCACACCAACTAGTGTACTTGTTGGGTAAAGGATATGTGGGACCCACGGTTCTTGCTCTTCATGCTCGGAAAGGGGCAAGGAGGCTGCGAGTGCAAGCAGACCAACGAAGCTAATGACACGAGCAGTGCAGATCATGATGGGGAGTGAGACGTTTTTTGGGAATGTTGGAATCGGGCTGAATCAAAAGTGGCAGTGCGTATACCCACTGGTATGACGGACAGTGACATCATCTCATGTCTGAAACCACCCAACGAGATGAGATACAATCAAGAGATATCACGACACACACGTTATCCATACACTGTCGACGTTCCATTCTGTTCCTTGTACTTGTATCGCGTGCTTGGTCTCAGAGCTCGACGGCTCCGGCCCACACCTGACGGCTCCGTTCGTTGGACGAGAGAGCAGTCCCCCGGTGAGTACGACCCTCGTTTTTCCATCGCGGATGTACGACGCGGGGGGAACCACCCGCAAGGTTCGGGCAAGGGGGTGCCTAGTGCACGGAACGTGTTGGCGTATTCGATTTGACGATGTGATTTGCTACATACCCTCGATGCGCAACATTTTCCACTCTAAACTTGGGGTGGATGTGGACGAGGGTGTAGACATGACGAGGAGTAGCCACGCGTCGTCCCAAAAGACGCCGGCGCCTGCATGTTCCAACCGACGAGGCGTCCCTCTCTCCGTGATGCAGCAGCGCAACGGGGATGCGCAACAGAGTCGCGTTTGTACGTGTGGCAAAGGAGACGAGACCGTGTACTGAGCGGGCTCCCGGGAAGCCGTGTTCAGGGTCGGGGGCGGGGTAGACAGTCGACTAGGTGTCGGTGCTGGGCGTGTAGATGTCATGCGGGGGAGGTGTTCCCTGTGTGACTTGGGGGAGTTGGAAGCCTGCGAAACCTACGGCGTCGTTGTATGAGCATGCTATTTGGGAAGGGATAAAATAGAACTGACCTCCAAAACGAATGAGGACGAGCTCAGAGTCGGGGATGAGGGTAACAGCGGCGATGGCAGCACCGCCGCGAGGTTGGGCGGGTGCGTCTACGAGCCTGTACCAGGTCACAGGTGTCAGTTGCGAGGTCGTAGGCATGCAAAGCGGCGAGTCAGCACGACGCTGGGGCCATGTCTACACCACCACGACCGCCCCAGACATAGAGGTTGTTAATGTGGGGGTCATAAACGGCGGACGACGCGGGATTCTGTGGCGCGGGAACCTGCGAGTGCGGGAGAGGAACGCAGACTCGGAGATGTGGACTCGAGATCGAGTACATGGAGGGCGTTGTCGACGGGGATACGGGGGGACCAGCGGATGGACATGTTGTGTCCGATTATTCAATTAGGTCGTCCTTTTGTTTCCTGTATGGAATCTATCACCGCTCACTCGCCCACCTTTATGTTTATGTAAACGTCTCCTCTTCCCCACCCACCTCCAACACACTCTCGTCCCACGAGCGTGCTGCATTTGTTAGTTCCTCCAAAAAACTCAGCAGAGTCCTGGGCGACATCCCCGCGTGCTCGACGACGATACTTCATGTATGTCCACTCGACCGTTGCCTCGCTCACACTCACTTTTCCTACCAACATAGTTACAAACAATGAATCTGCCTGGCGCAAACGCAAACTCTCACGCCTCATGGTCAGAGTGGTCTGAACAACCTCGGGAACTCCTTCATTACTCGTTTCGAGCGCCTCGGGGAGCTGAGCGGTCTCGAGGATGCCATTTCGACACACAGGGACCCACCCATCCCTACACTGTCGTCTTCATCAGCAGCACGCTGCGACGACGATGATGCGGGCCTCGTCCGACCCCGCCAAAAATTGGCAGTCGGTTCCAAAATTGGTGGCTCAGATCTCAAGGCGGCAAGATGCGCCAAACGGGAAGGGAGAATAGCTGAGCCGGGAGAGATGATCGAGATGGTTGAGTTTTTGTGGTAGACATATCATCGTCCTTTTCACTCGCCGTCACCCTTGCTGTTTGCTTTCACTCTGCTTTGCTTTATCCAACTGCGGCATCTCTGCCATCTTGTCGTTCGTCAGCCTTTAGATGGTCTATGCGGAAAGTGATTTCCTGATTACCCCTCTGGTGTATTCCGACTCAGTCTATACACACCTGGCAGTCGGATACAACCACCCTCCTGGAGTCCTATGTTCAAGGAACGGTCGAACACTTTCCTGATGGACTGGGCCCATTTTACGTAGGATAGAATCCAAGATACCGTGAATGGTTATCCTAGTACGACAGCAGATTTTTATCCACTGACACACATGTTACTACGATGCCTGTCAACGGGTAAGCTGACGTGAGGATGAACCTTCAGTATGATGGCGGTCAGAGGTAACCAGAGTCACAATTTATCGTTTTCTACCAATCCCCGGATGCTCATGTGCCGTTCAATCAGGTCTTTGCTTCCAAGACTACGCCGAGATGTTGGATTCAGACGCCAGCTGCTTTCTGTTCAGCCTTGCGATTCGAAGCGGCGATGGTGGCGCACTGGCAAAAGGGAGCCATAACACATGTCAACGCCGCTGTCTACTGCTTTATCGTGGGTTTCGACACCTAACTGCGATCACTTTGCAAACTGACCTATCCTGCAGGATCACATCTAAGCACCTGGTGTTTCTGATCCCTACCTCGCATGTGGTCCACTGTACATGTACTGCTGCATGCGAGAGGCGACACCTCAAGCTGATCATTTCTATCACCATGGTGCCCACAGCCAAACACGGCCTCCGATAAGATCTCCTTTGACGTCGCCCAGCTTGTAAGATATGGCAGGATGTTCACGTCAGGTAGTGTTCAACTTGAATCAGAGTGGAAGGACCCACAGCATGGTATTGTATGCCTCGCCAGGTAGGTGGATAGGTTTCGGATTAGCTTGGTCACGGTCGTGTTTTCCATTGAAACGAACTGACTTGCTTGGAAGCGGCGGACAAAACGCGAGCGTTGTCCAACATGGCGTTACGAAGTTCAAGTCTACCGTAGTGTGTAATATTCTGTTTATGCCTTGTTTTGTGTTTCCACATCCCAGTCGCTCTACGCATGCAATAAGGACTAGCAAAGGATGAGTACCAGTTGCCCCACAAGAGTAACTAGCGTGCTCCGAGAGTGCCATGGGGCGATGTCGCACCATTTCTTCTTTGTATCCCAAACGAGATGCTTAGCTTTTTTTAGAGTCAGCCAATGGCTGTAGACTCGTGACCAGCTGTCTAAAAGAGGATATCCGTTGGAGAACCGTCGATAGACGGACTGGTAAAATTGGTCGTGGCGTAAAGGGGGTGAGCGGGATCTCACAGTCGCGTGATCATCGTCCAATGAAATAACTCGACTTTCCGCTTGTATTTCAAATTTATTATTAGAGTAATAATAATCCGTGATCGAAAATAATGACGCTCGACTCGAGCACTGCGACTCGCGACTCGAGAGGACATGATGAATATGACTGGTTTTCCTCCGACTCCATGGAGCCCCAGGTCATCCCGATGCTTGTTGAGCTGGTTAACTGCGCTCCATTGGAGATGTTGACTCAGCTTGCTTCATCCATCAATGATCGCTTGCCGAACGAGTTTATTGCGACCTTGGATGACGAAGAGAAACTCGATACAATGCGAGCATGCCTCCTCGTTTCGATCCTCACTCATGGGCGCATCGTTCCGTGCGTTTTTCAGCTCCGGGCATCCCTTGCAATGTTACGTCGTCAGGACTCGATCATCATCGCTGGTACAGGCTCTGGGAAGACATTATGTCTGCTGATTCCCATCCTCCTTCGTCCGGAATCGATCTCGATTACAATATCCCCGCTGAAGCGCCTCCAAACGACCCAGGTAGGTACACTATTTCTACTATTAGGTCTAACTAATGCACATTGTGCCATTCAGGTACTCGAGAGCGAGCGCTTTGGGATCGGGACAATCGCGATCAATGAAGACACACCCAATGATGAACTCCTCTGGAATGTGAGTGAAATTAATGACTATATGCAGGTCCTTCCTATACCTCGAGCTCATGCGTTCGAAAGAACATCCGGGATGGTGTCTACCGACATCTTATCGTTTCCCCAGAACAGCTCGGGCAGTTCAATGGCCACCTCCCTCGTCTGGCACGACTTCTCCGCGAGAACCATGCATTCACACAGAAGATCAGCCGTGTACATGTCGACGAGGCTCACAACATTCACTCAGCTGGACTTTGCCACTATGGTGAAGATGCGTTTCGACCAGCGTACGGAAGACTTGGATCACTTCGCGTTTTTCTCCCGAGAGGCACTCCAGTCCAAGTGTTGTCTGCTACACTCCCGGATCACATCCTCGCTACAGTCAAGCGGCAACTTGCCATGTCATCTGACACACTAGAATTACGACTCTCGACGAATCGTCCCAACATCACATATGCAACCTTACCAATAATTGGCAGTCTTCGGAACTTCGAAAACCTTCGCTTTTTGATCCCGCCAGTATTCCATCCACCAATGATAATCCCGAAAACGCTTGTCTTTCACGACTCAAAGCAAGACGCGACTTGCGCAGCTGAGTTTATGGACTCGAACCTTCCCCAATGTCTCAAAAATCGCAATGTGGTTAAACATTACCATTCCGACATGTCCGTCGAGTATCTGCAACAGACCTTTGAGGACTTTTCGGATCCTAGCGGAGCTTGCCAGATCCTTCACTCAACTGCGGGCGCTGCAACTGTAGTAAGGCCGAAAATTGAATGGATCTCCACTCACGTATGTTATAGGGACTCGATATACGAGGGGTTCGTATTGTGATCCAGTATGGGACATGCAAGAGCATGACTGAGATGATCCAACGAGCTGGACGAGCTGCTCGTGATCCCAACTTGACTGGGTTGTTCATTGCCATGGCCGAGAAATGGGCCTTTGAACTCGACCTTGGAAGCAGCCATGCCAGCGATCCAGATAAACCATATGTAGGGTTGGTAAAGACGAATTCATCGAAGCAAGACCGAACGAGTATAGCCTCTCTGGAGTTCATTCAGTCCAAGGCTTGTCTTCGCAAGTTCTTTGCTTTGTATCTTGGTGATAACTCGCCAGATGGTGACTCAATATAGGGATTTTACTGATGTATGCTAACTACACTTTTTCGTAGCATTACAGTTCACTGGCCAATGGTGCTGCGACCGACACGAAGACTCGTGCTTCGACCTTTCCGCCTTTTTCCACGGTAGGCTGTTGACTAAGCGTGATGAAAATCCCTCTGTGCAGTCCAAAGCAACAAAGCGATCACGAAATCAACTTCGCCCTCTCGCGGACCGCCAGGAACTACTTGACCAACTTTTGGCATGGCGTGAAAAAACTCACAGAAAAGATCCCTTGTATCAGATCGCATGGATAATCGATGAAGATGCTCTCGAACTGGTTAGCAAGACACATCCGACAAAGCTACAGTCACTTGAAGATCTTGTCGAGCTTCTCGGGGAAACAGAGGATTGGGCGAAACAGTTTGGTGTCAAGATTTTTGATGTCATCTCCAATTTCAAGCCACGTCAGCCATCCAGTGCTTGCGAACACCGAGCGAAGAGGGTAAAGAGTACAGGAATGGTCACGTTCATGACAGTACAAACTCCTGAGATGTTTTCTATGAACATGTAACTGCTGTGCTAATTGATGTCCTCCGAGTCATTCGAGAGATCAAACTCCATTGGAGGTAGCTCATCCTTTTCATCAGTAAATCCCTTTCCTACCATCATCTCTCGAACCTTGCGGTTAAACGTTGTGATAGAGGAAGACTTGAGTTTTTGCTCGCCAAGTGCCAGTGTATCAACGACAGGATTCACGAAACTGTTCTCGGCACGATCAGGCTTGAACTTGTGGAGTTCAAGTTTTTCGATCTCGTGTGCAACTTTGTAGATGGCCGAAGAGACATTGGGTGTCGTGTGGGTGGTACCACTGTATGCAATTTTGAGAGCATGGCCAACTTGCTTGCGAACACTCTGAAGAAGATCAACAGAAGCCGAGATATCTCCGAGGCGGTCCCACGAAGCATGGACACCTTTTGCTGTATAAAAGAGCTAATAATTCTTAATAAATGTGCTGATATTTTCGTCAGTAAAGTGTCCCTGACCTTAAGAAACTTGATAATATGTTCAATGTTCAAGTCAATGGGCATCCAGTGACCTTCCAGACCGCTCATGTTGACGAGCATGGTGTTGCGCATGATATCTCTGTGTAACATAGTGACATGGCTGTAAATCAAGTTGGTTCAACCTACGCGAACTTTGGAGTCCAAACATTCTTGATGTTATATATCCAATGTAGGATTTCCGTCGAGTAGTTGTTCGAACCAGCGCCACGGAAGATAGTCGCAAGACTGCCAAGGATATCCTCGATGCGACCAAAATCTCCTGTCGGAATGGCCTCAGTCAGCTCCAAAACATAGAGAAGGTCGCGCGTCAAGAGAGACAGGTTGTAGCGTGCTCGGTCGTCGTCTGAGTCTGAAGTTGCAGTAGTAGGGCTACTCTTCTTCCCTTTCAATTTCGTTTGCTTAGTGGATGGACTGGCATGTTTCGAAATGATCGTGTTCGCAATTCGAAGCAAGTCCTCTGCGGATGGATTTGAGAGTGCGAAAGCAGCAAGCGATGGATATCCACACTCGACTTTCCAAGCATTGAGCATGATTCCGCGAAGGATTTGAAGTAATGTGGACAACAGAGCATGGTAGTCGGGATGCTCGCATCCAAGTCGAGTCCGGTCGAGGACAGCAAAGAAGTATGACAGGCTTCCGACCTGGTGGATAGAGCCACGATGGATGTGAAGAAGTGCCCAGATCAGGTTCATGGTGAGGTGAAATAGACCGAACCCAAGATGAAGGAATTGAAGGCGAGTGAATGGGTTGACGTCCTTTGTTCGTAAGGCTTTGGCACCTCGGATTCGCGCATTCGTCGACTGGTCATTCAAGCTTGGGACTGCTTGATCAGCTAACTCTTCATGTGCCATTTTGAGTTGATTAGTATAAACATCGTTGATCACTGCAATATTGCCTGAAATCGAGCTCTCGTCGATCGTCGAGGTACGCAAGGGGAACTGTTGTGTACGATGACCATTTGGCATTTTTCGACGTATGGGATGGCAGAGAATCGAGTCCTCGGGTCGCTGATATGTCTTGAAGGACGGGCAACATGCAAGTAGAATATCGATGATGTGAAGTTGAATCTGGTGACGAAACGAACCCCATTGCTCAGTCGTTGGTCGTATATCAGCAACATAGGTCAGGTCAGATGCACGTCGGGCTCGTTCCAGCATCGGAGATAGCTTCATGTCGCTACGATCGGCGTCACAAACTTCATAGAGGATTGCGAAAGTCCCGGACTGAACCTTCGCTGGGGCGGAATCTCGTTGCTCGACGAAAGTGGACATCTTAATATTGATATTGTCCCAACATAGCACGTGAAGGCCACGACTGATACGACGAGCACGTTCAATGCTCCGCAATGCGAGTTGATCCAGTAACATCGTGAGTGACGTGAACGAGGTGCAAAGGCCACACTTGTGGAGGGCCTCTATTGTCTGACGCGATGCTCCGTTCGTCCACAGAAACAGCGTGAAAGGTATCGCAAAGTATTGAGCATGTTGCGATCGTTCCTTGGCCAGTTGAGTCACAATGATATTGCATGCCTTGGCGAAACACAATCTATTTAGTATCTAAACAAAACAGCATTCAATGCGTACAGTAGCACACGACTTGATTCTATTGTTCTCCCTTGCGCGTTTCGTTTCCGCAGCAACGCGCAAGAGGTGCCCAAGGATCGGGGCAGTGCTGTCGACGAGTGGACCGATAACCGTGTCAACGTCCCATGCCAAGAGGTTCTCGGGGGTGGTGCTTTTGATCGTCCATGCGAGTGCAACTTTTATATCATCCATCTCCTTTGAAACCTTGTCTGAAACGAGTTCGATCGCTCGTGGTTCCATCCAAGAAAGAAAGATCGGCCGTCCTCGTTTGTCTTCGAAGATGTAGTCCAATAGCTGTGTCAGCTTTCCAGATGGGTTCGCGAAGAAACGTTCTTGGTATGTCGTGAATTCTTCCTTGTTTGACTGAAGGATGTGGAGGATGAAATCGAGTAGAGATACACGGCCATCGCGGAGGATTTTCAAGGCGTTTCGGAGCCGCTCGTCGCGAGTATAACGCCTGCCATCCATATTGTCATCGTTGGAGTCCATGACGCTAGTGTTGTGTGCAAGGGGAGCAAAGGGGAGTTCGTCGAGTGAGGGCCGAGGGTTTACAAGGGACTTAGCAGAACAAGATAAGCACTTAACCTCTGGACAGCGACGGGCCGGACTATCTTATCCCAATGATAGGTCCCAAAATGTACATTACAATCACGTGCCCGCTCACCCCCTTTACGCCACGACCAATTTTACCAGTCCGTCTATCGACGGTTCTCCAACGGATATCCTCTTTTAGACGGCTGGTCACGAGTCTACAATGGCTGGCCCATCGCTTGCATGGCCGCTGGGTTCAGGGACGAACGGGCAGCACCTCATGTCACGGGAATGAAATTTTGAACCTCCGAGTCGCGCGGAAGGAAGTAGTAGCACGAGGCAATCCGTACTCGTTTAACGATGCATGCATCTCTGTTTTCAAGGGAGATGAGTCACGCGTTGAACCGAAAGACACAGCACGGTACCAAGCATGCACAGGAAGTGTTGCTGTTGCTACGCTACTACTACAACTCAAAGGGGATGTGGCGTGCAACTTCGAGTGAGTGACACTGTTGTCAGGCACTCCGGATGGCAGAACTCTGAACCAAATGGCTTGTTATGATTTCTATAGTGACACGCTAGAACTATGCCACCTTGCAAGTGTGCACAGGTATATTTCTGATAGCTATCCATGCTTCTCAGCTAAAATGATGAAGAGGGTTCGATTTGCTGTGGTGCCGTGGAAGCAAGTTGGACTTAAAACCACTCCAGACATCTCCCTCGGCGCTACATTCCTCAACAGCTCCCCTTTCCGGTTTAAGTAGCCATGGCTAACAAATTGGACGCCAAAGAAAAACGACCACAACTTGAATTAGGAACGTCGCAGTCTCGTGTGCCAACTGTGGGTTTTGGAGACTTGGTTGCTGATTTGCCGACTGACCTATCTGACAGAACACGGCACCCAGTTCTTCTGACGCTGAACCCCAGTGTGCGAGGCAGGAATTTCGAGGCAAGGAGGAAACCATTATCACAAGTACAAATTATTTTCTTTACGTGGTTGCGAAAATAGCTAATGATGAAGTAGACATTCGAGCGACAGATGTTGTCCTTGGCCTCCGACGCTTTCCCGCCTGCTTTTACACCATCATTCACCACAGTGGCCTTGAATGGGGAACCGAAAATAAGCGTTCGTCAGTCCAGGATGATGTCGTCGATTGGAACAAGCTACTCCCAATGTGAGTTCCCCTTGTGTTAACTTGGATTGGTACTTACGGAGCTCCTAGACCGGCGGATCCATCAGCAATCGTTTGTCTCGAGGTCTATGCATCTTTCGAATGCCAGCCCATGTTGGGTATTGGTGAGCAGCTGCGAAAGTTGACAGTCACCGTGAAACAACTATTAGATTGCAGTGAAAAACACATTCGTGAGTGGAACGGCATTTTGTACAATGTTCGGATACTCACACCTTGGCAGCGTTTACTTTCTTTCCAAAGGATGGCGACATTGTATCCCCGTGTTCATCAATTGTTGTGACTGTCGAACGGCGCGATGGCGAGAGCAGCAATTCATTGGCGTCGGGTCCTCTTTGCGTAAGCAGGCGACTTGTGTCAACACGATCCCCATTGATCATTCTCTGTCTATAGTCAACCACAAATGCCCCAAACGTGCTAGAAGACGCAACGAACCACGGCCACAGCGCTCTGTCGCGTTACCGGAAGCATGGGGAAAGACGAGACTTGGAGCATTCTGTTGCAGAGTTTGAGCGGGCGCTCAATATCTGTGCACTGGACCATCCTTGCCGTGCAGCCGCTCAGTCGAACCTCGCGACAGCTAAATTCATCCTCTGTCAGGTCAACGACACGAATGCTTCCTTCGAGATCCCCATTGGCCTGTACCGCAATGCACTTGGCGCTCGTCCTGTCGGTCATGCTGACCGTCGATCCACGTTGATTCAGTTGGCTGCGGTGCATTTGGCCCGATTTCAGAAACAGGGGGACGAAGTCGAGGGAGCACGGGTTGAAGCATTGCTGCATGAGGTGATGGGGCTCAGCGCCACCGACAGTCACGAAAGGCGAGCTGTGGCTTTCATGCTGCAACTGTATGCCGACCATAGAGTTGGTCCTGGTCAATCATCGGTGGACTCGCGTTCAGGGTCACGGTTAACAGACGAGAACCCATTGAGCTCAAGTGTGCAGCTGTTAGGGTGTTTCGAACGATACGGTCATCTAACCGACCTTCAAGGAGCAATCACACTTTTACAAAAATTGCTCAGATCGGTTTCGGTTCAGGATGACCGGTACTGCGCAGGACTAGGGAATCTTGGTGCGGCGTTGTGGTTGCGGTTCAATCGCCTCGGGGAGCTGCGAGATCTCGATGATGCCATCTCAACACACAGAGAAGCTGTTCGCCTTACCCCTAGTGGTCACCATCACAAGCCGGGTCATCTGAACAATCTCGGGAACTCCTTCAGAGCTCGTTTCGAGCGCCTCGGGAAGCTGAGCGACCTCGAGGATGCCATTTCGACACACAGGGAAGCTGTTGTCCTCACGCCGAGTGGTCACCCTGGCAAGCCGAGTCGTCTGAACAACCTCGGTCTCTCCTTCAGAACTCGTTTCGAGCGCCTCGGGGAGCTGAGCGATCTCGAGTATGCCATTTCGACACACAGTGATACCGTTGACCTCACCCCTGATGGTCACCCTGACCGGCCGGGTCGTCTGAACAACCTCGGTCTCTCCTTCAGAGCTCGTTTCGAGCGCCTCGGGGAGCTGAGTGATCTCGAGGATGCCATTTCGACACTCAGAGATGCTGTTGTCCTCACTCCTCATGATCACCCTGACAAGCCGAGATATCTGGACAACCTCGGTCACTCCTTCACCATTCGTTTCGAGCACCTCGGGGAGCTGAGCGATCTCGAGGGTGCGATTTCGACACTCAAGGATGCTGTTGCCCTCACGCCTCATCGTCACCCTGACAGGCCAGGTCGTCTGAACAACCTCGGTCTCTCCTTCAGAGCTCGTTTCGAGCGCCTCGGGGAGCTGAGCGATCTCGAGGATGCCATTTCAACACACAGGAAAGCTGTTGTCCTCACGCCTCATCGTCACCCTGACAAGCCGAGTCATCTGAACAACCTCGGTCTCTCCTTCAGAGCTCGTTTCGAGCGCCTTGGGGAGCTGAGCGATCTCGAGGACGCCATTTCGACACACAGGGATGCTGTTGGCCTCACGCCTCATGGTCATCTTGACAAGCCGGGTCGTCTGAACAACCTCAGTCTCTCCCTCAAAGCTCGTTTCGAGCGCCTTGGGGAGCTGAGTGATCTCGGGGATGCGATTTCGACACTCAGGGATGCTGCTGACCTCACGCCTCATGGCCACCCTGACAAGCCAAGATGTCTCACCAACCTCGGTCTCTTCTTCAGAGCTCGTTTCGAGCGCCTCGGGGAGCTGAACGATCTCGGGGATGCCATTTCGACACTCAGGGAAGCCGTTGACCTCACCTCTCGTGGTCACCCTGACAAGCCGAGTTGTCTGAACAACCTCGGTCTCTCCTTGAGAACTCGTTTTGAGCGCCTCGGGGAGCTGAGCGATCTCAAGGATGCCATTTCGACATTCAGGGAAGCTATTGACCTCACGCCTCATGGTCACCCTGACAAGCCGAGTCGTCTGGGCAACCTTGGTCTCTCCCTCAGAGCTCGTTTTGAGTGCCTCGGGGAGCTGAGTGATCTCGAGGATACCATCTCGAGGCTCAGGGATGCTGTTGTCCTCACGCCTCATGGTCACCCTCACAAACCGGGTCATCTGAACAACCTCGGGAACTCCTTCAGAGCTCGTTTTGAGCGCCTCGGGGAGCTGAGCGATCTCGAGGTTGCCATTTCAACACTCAGGCATTCTGTTGTCCTCACGCCTCGTGGTCACCCTCACAAGCCCGGGATGCTGAACAACCTTGGTCTCTCCTTCAGAGCTCGTTTCCAGTGTCTTGGGGAACTGAGCGATCTCGAGGTCGCAGTTACCTTGTATTCACATTCTGCTTCTCTTCCCATAGGCCCCACTGGTGTTCGATTTCGCGCATCGCGCAGTTGGATATTATGTGCTCGTCTCATAAACCATCGTTCTCTCCTCCATGCATATTCCATTGCCCTTAACCTCCTTCCCCAAGTCGCATGGATTGGCCTTTCCCTTACACACCGTTACGCAGAACTCAAGCGAGGTGCCAATGTTGTGCGCGAGGCAGCCGCTGCAGCTTCGGACTTGGGATTCCCGGAACTTGCTGTAGAGTGGCTTGAGCAAGGACGTTCTATTGTTTGGGGGGAACTCCTTCAGCTTCGTAGCTCTTATGAGCAGTTGTCCTCTGCTCACCCAGATCATGCTCATAGACTTCGCGTTCTGTCTACCGCACTAGATGATGCCGGTGCTACTCGCGAAAAATCTTTGTCCACCTTCTCGGAATCAACTGATGGTGCAACGCATCGTGCAACACAAACGTTGCAGGAGGAAGCTGATAGACACCGTACGCTCGCAATCGAGCGAGATAAACTACTTCAGGAGATTCGACGTCTTCCTGGTTTCGAGCGGTTCCTCCTGCCGAAGGATTTCTCTCAGCTCCATGCTTCAGCACACTCCGGACCGGTCGTTATGCTCAACGCTGCAGAACATCGATGCGATGCATTGATTGTTCTTGCCGACGTGGATCATGTAATTCACGTCCCACTTCCTCATTTCACTTTCAAGCGAGCCGCTGATCATTCAATTCTGCTGAAGACTTTCCTTCGTCATGCTCACGCTATACGCTCTGACGAAAGGTATGGGATGACTGTAACATGGGACCGCGGCAGCTGGGAATCCTTCTTGGCGCCCTTGTGGAACGGCATCGTCAAACCAGTTCTAGACGCATTGGCTTTCTCAGTACGTGATCTCACGTTACCTCGATTCACAGCTCATTCGCTCATCGGGGTCTCTAAACAGTCCCCTGGTGATATATCACGCATTTTTTGGTGTCCGACTGGACCTTTCGTGTTTCTGCCTATCCATGCAGCCGGTTTCTATGATTCCCAGTATTCATTACCCGGGCACAAAGTGTTCGACTTCGTCGTCTCCTCATACGTCCCTACTCTTAGCATTCTCGCGCGGTCACCTACCCTCCACGCAGTACCTAACGACGATCTCCGCCTCCTTGCTGTTCGTCAGCCACCCTCAGATGGCCTAGGCCAGCTGCCAGGTGTAACCCCCGAGATAGCATATATCAAGGATGTGATCAGGGATTCACCTTCAGCCCACACCACAATCCTGGAGTCTTCTCTGGGAACGGTCGAAGAAGTGCTCGGTCTGATGAAGGAGGCAAACTGGGTCCATTTCGCCTGTCACGGAATCCAAGACGGTGTGGACAGTGGACTTTGTCTTGCTGATAAACGTCGCTTGACACTGCGTGACATGCTCTCGTTGTCACGTCCTGATGGCGGGCTTGCCTTTCTCTCGGCGTGTCAGACAGCGACGGGTGACGAGGATCTCACTGACGAGGCCGTTCATATTGCAGCAGGAATGTTATTTGCTGGTTACGGAGGGGTCGTTGGTACGATGTGGTCGATCAGCGACAGGATTGCGCCTGTGGTTGCAAGGGACGTATACCAACACTTGTTTCGGAATGGTACAAGGCCGGATTATCGGGAGGCTGCACGCGCGTTGCACGAAGCTATCGGGGATCTTCGGCAGAGTGGCGAAGTGTCGTTCAACGAGTGGGTTCCGTTCATCCATGTAGGTCTTTGAATATTCGGGCGGACTATGATGTTGTTTCACGATTTCACTGGCATATCATCATATTTCGAAAATGTACTTTTACACAGTATTCTCGGGGGTGATGTCAATACTTGCTCGTCAACTCTGCACATTGTTCTCGACCGACTTATCACCTTTGCCGCACCGTGACGCATGGGGTCTTGAAAGTTCGTCGCCAGTGAACGTACTGTCCTGTCCTCGTAGTGGGTTACGGCAAGGCCCGAGGTCGTTTCTCACTTACATAATCAAACGTGCACTCGTGACTTACTATCAATTTGCTCAGTCTACTGGAGTCACTGCGTCTACGCTTTCAATCGTCCCTCTTCTACAAGGTCGATCGAGGGACGACAGAGGTCGGCGTTCAATGGCAGAGGGCTTCAGATAGACCCCTTGGAGTCGAACAAGCTTGTCTACATCGAGGCCGATCCATCTCAACAAAAGTGTGGCCTTTCTCCGGCTCAGTATGAAGAGGTAGGATTGATGGTGTTTGTCAAATATCTATCCACTGACGCGTCCGGAATTCCGTTGCCGTGATCATACACAACGCCTAGCGACTCGATTTCAACTTGGCGATATCTTCCTTTGAAGACAGCATCCGAGTATCGCGGAATCTGATCGACCTCTGTTTAGACTCGCCCCCGACGCAGAATCTCCGCTTCTTATTTAATTCTTCGATTGGGTCTGCGCAGGGTTTGCTGGTGGACACGGAGGATCTTGGGCCACGACAGATTGGTTTCCGATCCTAGTCAAATCTAGCGTTGCCCTCGGTGCGCTCCCAGAAGCGGTCGGTGTAAGTGGCCCGATTGATGCCATCCCTCGCTGCGGATCATGCGTGCTGATGATGATTGCAGAGCGTATCGTGGCTACGCGAGGAAGAGGTGGCCTCTGCCATATTGGAGGTAGCGTTTACCAAAGACGCGCCACCGCCAGCACTGAACATCGTGAACCCGCGTAGGGTGCCTTGGGCTGAACTCATTGCATTTGTGCGGCACGCGATCATCAGACGAAAGGCGCTAACGGGCGAAGACGTCCTTCCCATCGTTCCATTCGGAGATTGGTTTGCGCTGTTGGAGCACAAGGCTAAGAATACTTCGGAAGATGATTTGGCCAAGATCGTGATAGTTTCTGACGTCGACTGATCGCCGCTGAGTGCTGGACATATACAGCCTGCCATCAAGCTGCTCGATTTCTTCCGTGCATTGGCACGGGAAGATGAGGCCATTCAGAGAATGGGCGTTGGTCCCACGGAGGCGGGTGGGATGGACCAACTTTAGTACTCCCAAGGTGTGCGGGAGGTGAGTGCCACGATGGCCAACATGCGGGCGATTGGAGAGGTGGAGGCCGATGCATGGGTTGGGTATTGGATTGCAAAGGGAGCACTGTGATGTGATCGACATGGAATACGAGAAACTTTGGCTTGGGTTGGGTAGTTGTGACATGGGTATACATTTGAGTGATGCTAAGAGAGGGTACTACAGTATTGTCGTCTTGCTTCAAGAAGTTGCAGATGGCGCGAGTTGCACTCGATTCGTCCTCAACTCGACTTGTCACTGTCCCGTCGCGAACCTGGCAAGCACGACTTGTTGTCGATCCATTCTATCCGTCACACCACTTTAGTGGTGAAAGCAGACATGCACTTCATCTCACAGGGACTCGCCAAATGCTCAGTTCCACGTTTGTATGTCCGCTCCGCGACGCAACTGCAAAGAGAATTCTTCTTAGGAAACAGAGGACATCCGATACAAGCATACGAGCGCGTCCGCGATAAAGACCGTTACGATGCACTGGAGGTCTAGGTTGAGTGGTAGTCTAGTGAGTATCAGACCTCCTTTTGATATTTCACATTTCCAAGTTCCCACTGTTGACTGTCATAGCTGGCGTCGTTGGCGTCGAGCGACGTCGCCGGTATACTATACCACGTACGTGGATAAACGGAAGCCCCCGTCCCAGGGACGTGTATACGTGGGCTTAACTTAGTGTGGACTCGGCAGGAGCAATGGTAATGAGGTTGATTATACGTCCCACGCGAAAGAAGCATTTTCAGCAGCTAGTATGTGCGGTAGACAGTAACTCCCATGGCCTGGCCTTATAAAAACTCGGGACACGGCGGGATGAATTGCCCATGCAAACCGATGAACGTGGTATCGCGGTTATGGTGACATGCACGATTGAGATAGATGACAGGTCGCATCGGCCACGAGACCAAATTGCTGAGGAAGCAGCGTGCGGACAATTGTTCGAGCTGGGCATCGTCGGCGTTCTTGGGGAAGGTGCGCGGTCATACACGGCCCATCACTGAAACAGGAGAAGCGTGATAATGGAATATAATCCATTTTTGCTCATTGGGCGGTAATGGAACATTGTAGAGCGTGTGAAATGAGTAAAAATGGATTATATTCGAGCCAGTACGGTCTTGGTCCAACTTCCCCCGGGCACTTGAAATACCACCTCCCTTTGGCCTGCCACCGGCACACGTCGAGGCCTTCAATCAGGCATAGTCTTGTGCTTGCAGTGACCAGCTAGCTCGTACTCAGTGGGTTGGAAAGCAATGGACCGACAATAAGAATATCAACTTGAATGTAGGTGATGGGCGTATCAATGTGTCAGGGATTTTTCCATGAAACGTTTTCATTACATGTTGCCCGAATGAGCATGATGGTATGTTCTCCGCGGATGAATCCCCTTGTAGTAATGCCGCTCTACCAGCTTGCTTAGATATATAGGCCCATACTATGAGTGCCGCATCCATCGGTCATCCCAGCAACCTTACATCTACCATGGCTCCTACTGCTCTGACTTTACCTCCTCTCGATCACTCGCTTCTATTGCCTGACTTGATCAACTTTCATATGGAAAGAAACCCCTCTCGCCCGATCTTCGTATACGCGAATGAGAGCGTTCCCAACACTCTGACTGAAATATCATTTCTTGAATTCGGTCGAGCAGCTCACCGAGTGGCGCGTGCTCTTCGCCCCTCCCGCCAAGGTTCTGATGGGGAGGTCGTTATCCTCATTGCCAATACGGACACAATACTCTACCATGCCATTGTCGCGGGCTTGTTGATCACTGGATGGGTTGTACGTTTGAATCTATATTTGTTTTGACCCGTTCTCATTCCCCTCAAGCCATTCCCGGCATCTCCCCGGAACTCTGCGGCGGCGATTGTTGATATGATGAAGAAAACGAACTGCTCACGGATCGCAACGCTTGGTCATGCTCATAAAGTGCTTATCGATGGCATCCGACGGGAAATTGAAGGCGAACGGTTGACTGTTTATGAAGTCCCTACTCTCCGTTATGCATTTCCAAAGCTGGGGAAGGAGATTGCAACTGATTCGTTTACTCCATACCCTCCTCCCTTGAAACGACCAGACCTGGATTCTCCTGCTGTCTATATTCATTCCTCAGGTAGTACCGGATTTCCTAAACCCATTCCTCACAGTTACAGGATTCAAATCCAATGGATCGCACATCGTATGTTACGATGTACCACTTCGCGGTACAGCTGCTGATGATATGCAGCATATTTCAAACAATATGCTCAGTTTGCTCCTCCCCGACGGGTTGGTGCCATGGCACTGCCCCCATTCCATTCCCTCGGTATCTTCATCGAGCTTTACGTACCAATGGCATATATTGTCACGGCCGCGGTCTATCCTCCGCGTACGTACGACGACCCACAGGCCCAACCAGTGATACCGACGAGCAGCAACATAGTCGAGCAACTCAAGCATGTAGACTGTAACGCCTTGATGATAGTTCCAGCGTTCCTTGAACAGATGGCCACATCAGACGAGGCCATCAAAGCTCTCAAGAAGATAAATTCTGTCGTGCGTGCAATTTAATGTAATTGACAATCTGCCAAGCTCAGTCCTCCAGACGTCTAGTGGTGGTCCTCTACCCGTCAAAGTCGGCCAGAAGTTGTGGGCTGCTGGGGTAAAGCTTGCTAACGCTTATGGCGGGACGGAATTTGGTGTTCCTGTGGCAGCAACTGATGAGCAAGATACCGCTGATGGTGACTGGATGTGGGTGCGTTTCCCAGACACTCAGAACATCAGATGGGATCCACAGGGGGACGGTACATATGAGTTGCAAGTCTTGGTATGGGATTTATTCTGTTTTATTGTTGACAAATGCTAACAAGCTCGATCTGAATCAGTCAACTGAACAACATCGGATGGCAGTAGAGAATTTACCCGATGTGAAGGGATACGCCACTGCGGATGTCTTTGAAAAGCATCCGACTAAGAACATATGGAGGATGTAAGTTTGCCCAGTCGACCTCACGGAAAGTGGCGTTCATGCGGGGGTAACTTCGTGACAGTGTTGGAAGGGCCGACGATGTCATCATTCTTGCTTCAGGAGAGAAGACGGTTCCTGCTCCCATGGAGAGCATCATTGGGTCCTCCTCGCTAGTGCAGGGCGTTGTCATGTTTGGACGGGAACGAAACCAAGTCGGTGTGCTCATCGAGCCTCGACCCGAACACCCTGTCGATGTCAACGACGAGAAAGCCGTAGCTGAGTTTAGAAATCAAATATGGTATGTGCGTCACTTATGACTTGGCAGGCACGATGACTGAAGCGAACAAAGGCCGGCGATCGAAGAGGCAAACAAGTCGTCGCCAACATTCAGCCGTGTTTTCAAGGAGATGATTCTGATCACGAGCAAGAACAAACCATTGCTACGTGCTCCCAAAGGTACCGTGGTACGGAAATTGACTCTCAAGGCGTACGAGGCTGAGATCAATACACTGTGAGTCGTAACGTCACGTGCGCATGGACGTTCAACTCAGATTTGGTCAGGTATGATATCGTCGAAGCGAGTGCGGAAGCCCCAGATGGGATGGCTGGACCGTCAGCGTGGACTAGTGAAGTTCTTGAAGAATGGTTGCTGGAACATGCTTCCGCCATCAGCTCCACCAGTTCTGTTAATCCGACTGCTGATCTGTTTGCTCAAGGATTTGATAGGTGAGAAATCACGTAAGAGAAGGGAGTCGAAGTAGTTGCTCACGTTGCGCTGTTCATTCGCAGTTTGAGTGTCACGTATCTCCGAAACCGCATTTTGGGCGCTTTGCGAAAATCGCCGGACCCCGAGATCAAAAAGGCGGCTGCCCACGTCCCTCCCAACGTCGTCTTTGATAACCCGACCATCCAGCTTCTCAGTGCACGTATATCTGCTCTCGTCGCTGGTGACGGTGGTGGACAGGGAGTCAACTTCATAGAACAACACAAGCAAGCTATGCAAGCCATGATCGAGAAGTACTCCGTAGGCTTACACGGACCTGTAGACGGTGTGTTGCCCAGCAGCCAGTTGATCGAGCCTGCCGTTGTACTGCTCACTGGAACTACGGGTGGTCTTGGATCCTTCTTACTATCGGAACTTCTCAGGAGCCCTGTAGTTCAGCGAGTTTACGCTTTCAATCGCCCGTCTTCTACAAAGTCGATCGGGGAACGACAGAATTCAGCTTTCAAAGCCAGAGGCCTTCAGATCGACCTCTTGGAGTCGAACAAGCTCGTCTACATTGAAGCCGACGCATCTCAACAGAAGTGTGGCCTTTCTCCGGCTCGGTATGAAGAGGTATGGTAGTCCCTTGGCTTTGAAAAAAGGAACGTGCACTGACACATCATCTGTAGATCCGGAATTCCGTTACTGTGATCATACACAATGCATGGCGACTTGACTTTAACATGGCGATATCTTCCTTTGAGGAAAATATTCGGGGATCGCGTAACCTTATTGACCTTGCTTTGGATTCACCCCAGAAGCAAAGCGTCCGCTTCTTGTTCACTTCCTCAGTCGGATCTGCACAGGGTTGGGATAACCTGAAAGGACCTTTCCCAGAGGAGGTTCAACTTGATCCTTCTGTCGCCGTTGGAGCAGGTTATGGAGAGGGCAAATACACCACCGAACGGGCGAGTTATCTTGGGATGACTCACTAGACGATCAAGACTGAGATGAATTGGCAGATTATCGTCAAGAGTGGGATCCACGTAACATCCCTTCGCATCGGCCAGATCGCTGGTGGACATGGTGGATCTTGGGTCACGACAGATTGGTTCCCGATCCTTGTTAAATCTAGCATTGCCCTGGGTGTGCTCCCCGAAGCTGCCGGTGTAAGTGATCCCATTAGTCCTATCATTTGTTGCTGATCATGCGTGCCGATGACAATTCCAGGGCGTGTCGTGGCTGCGCGAGGAAGAGGTGGCATCTGCTATATTGGAGACGACGTTTGCCAAAGAGGCACCACCGCCGACACTCAACATTGTAAACCCGCGCAGTGCCCCTTGGACTGAAATCATCGCGTTTGTGCGACGTGCGATCATCAAGCGAAAGGCGCTGCTGGGCGGCAACAATGTTCTTCCACTCGTTCCCTTCAAAGATTGGTTTGCCTTGTTAGAGAGTAAAGCTGAGAACGCTGCGGAAGACGATTTAGCCAACATCGTAAGTATCATTGGATACAGAATGATCATCGCTAACGCGTGAAACTCAGCCGGCTATCAAGTTACTAGAGTTCTTCCGTGGGTTGGCGCGGGGAGACGAGGCTATTCGGAGCATGGGCACTGATTCCACGGAGGCGGCTGGGATGGCCAACTTCAGTACCGCCAAGGTGCAGGTGGTGAGTCCGACCATGGCGAATATGCGGGCGATTGGAGAGGTGGAGGCGGATGCGTGGGTGGGGTACTGGATTGAAAAGGGGGCTTTCTAGTGTCTTCGATGCGATGCGGAATACGAAACTCCAAGAGTCTGGCTTAGGTGTCTGTAACAGAGATGTACGTACGATGTACTTGTAACGGATGGCAGTGTGTTTGGAACGGTTCCAGGATAAGGGACGAGGCGTGTCCTTTTCAGTCTTGTCGGATGCACACGTAGGTGGGCTACACAACTCACTACACACGTTTTCGATCCACACTCAGGCTAGCACTTGATCATCCTGTTTGTTGGGTGAAAAACAAGTCCTGTTCTCTCACAAAATGCCCAAGGAATGTATGGAATTGGGGAACACTCACCGAACGGACCGATTCTCGCGCCACGCAGGTCCCCTGGAAACGAGAACTCAACGTGCACATATACGAGCGCGTATCAATCGAGTCGGGACGATGTCGAGCTGAACGTCCAAATGTTTCTATCCTGCCCCTCATACGCGTATTATGAGGAGAGGGAGCGAGAAAGGGGGGGCACTTGCGTATGTGGGTGGGTGTCCTGTAACCCTCCAAAAGAAGGGAGGACTAGTAGGTTGAAATGCATGCGTTGATCGACCGTTTAACCTCGTCGTTATTTGGCGTTTTCGTACGAAGTACTCACCGGTGGTATCACGTTACTGCCAGGGGAATCCGAATAACTTGAAAAACTCACTTGCCTTGTCGGTCCAGAACCCAATGTGGACTATGCGCGTCGCCGCCGTCAACCTCGGCGTACATAGGTCCACAGGGCACGCCCAAGTCAGGGAACATGAAAGAGGAGGTGCGTTAGCCCCTATGTTCTTTTTTTGGTAAGACCGACTAGCACTGAGCAAGGCAGTAATAGTCGGCCCTCTCCTGCATCGTTCAAATCGATGGTCTCTTCTATTCATGAAAAAGCCTAAGGGCCAAGCCAGTCTGTCTCCCTCTCTCGTATTCCATCATCAGAAAGCACCCTTTCCGACCCAATACCCCACCCACGCGTCCGCCTCCACCTCTCCAATTGCCCGCATATTCGCCATCGTCTCACTCACCCCCTGCGCCTTGGTAATACTAAAGTTGGTCATCCCGGCTGCCTCCGTGGTATCAATGCCCATGCTTCGGATAGTCTCGTCTCCCCGTGCCAACGCACGGAAGAACTCGAGCAACTTGATGGCAGGCTGAATACGTGCAGTACGTCAGTGATGAGTACAGTAATCTTCATCTGAACCAACTCACGATCTTGGCCAAATCGTCTTCCGTAGCTTTCTCGGCCTTGCGCTCCAACAGCACAAACCATTCTCCAAACGGAACGATCGGGAGGTCCTCCTCCGCCAGCGCCTTCCGTTTGAGAATCGCACGTCGCACGAACGCAATGATCTCGGCCCAAGGCGCACTGCGCGGGTTCACAATGTTCAGTGCGGGTGGTGGCGCCTCTTTAGCAAACGCCGTCTCCAGAATGGCAGAGGCAACCTCTTCCTCGCGCAGCCATGACACGCCCTGGAACCATCATTAGCACACATGATCTGCAAGGAACATCAGTCGGATCACTTACACCTGTCGCACCCGGGAGCACACCGAGGGCAATACTGGATTTGACAAGGATCGGAAACCAATCCGTTGTGGCCCAAGATCCTCCGTGTCCACCAACAATTTGGCCGATGCGAAGGGAAGTTGCGTGTATCACACTCCTGACGATAACCTGTTCATTCATCTTAGCAATGATAGCCAAATACCGTCATAACTCACTCGTTCAGTGGCATATTTGCCCTCTCCATAACCTGCTCCAACGGCGACAGAAGGATCAAGTTGAACCTCCTCTGGGAAAGGACCTTTCAGGTTATCCCAACCCTGTGCAGATCCAACCGAAGAAGTAAACAGAAAGCGGACGTTCTGCTTCTGCGGTGAATCTAAGCAGAGGTCGATTAGGTTCCGTGATGCCCGAATGCTGTCCTCGAAGGAAGATATCGCCAAGTTGAAGTCGAGTCGCCACGCATTGTGTATAATCAACGTAACGGAATTCCGTATCTACAGACAATGCTTCAGTGCATGTATCTGTCACAATGGCCGTAGTCTATCTTACCTCTTCATACTGAGTGGGAGACAAGCCACACTTCTGTTGAAATGCGTCGGCTTCGATGTAGTCTAGCTTATTTGAATCCAGCAAGTTGAGCCGAAGACCCTTGTCTTTGAACGCCGCTATTTGTCGTTCCTCAACGGTTTTTGTGGAAGAGGGTCGGTTGAAAGCATAGACGCGCTGAACCACAGGGCTTTTGAGAAGCTCTGAGAGTAAGAAAGATCCAAGACCGCCCGTAGATCCGGTGAGCAGTACGACGGCAGGCTCGATCAATTGGCTGCTGGGTAATACACCATCAATAGGACCGTCTAAACTGACAGAGTACTTCTCGATCATGGCTTGGATGGCTTGCTTGTGTTGCTCTATGAAATTGATGCCCTGTCCACCCCTGTCACCGGCGACGAGAGCAGATATACGTGCACTGAGCAACTGGATAGTCGGGTTCTCAAAGATGACATTGGGAAGGATATGGGGGGCCGCCTTCTTAATCTCCGGGTCCGACGATTTTCGCAGAGCACCTAAGATCCGGTTTCGGAGACATGTGACACTCAAACTGCCAATGAATAACACGATGTAAACAACTTCTGTAACCTCGTTCTACTGCGGACTTCTCACCTATCAAAGCCTTGAGCAAACAGATCGGCACTTGGATTCACAGAACTGCTGGGGCTGATGGTGCGAGCGTGTTCCAGCAACCAATTTTCAAGCACTTCGCTAGTCCACGCTGACGGCCCGGCCAAACCATCTGGGGCTTCCGTACTCGCTTCGACAATATCATACCTTGACAAATCTAAGGCAGACGTCCATAGATACGCGAGTAACGACTCACAATGCGTTGATTTCTGCTTCGTACGCTTTCAGAGTCCCTTGCCGTTGGACCGTACCTTTGGGAGCACGTAACATGGGCTTGTCCTGGCTCGCGATCAGAATCATCTCCTTGAAAAGACGGCTGAATGACGGAGACGGCTTGTTTGCCTCCTCAATCACCGGCCTTTGTTCGCCTCAGTGGACGTGCTTGCACAGGCATAGCTGAACCACATACCAGATTTGGTCTCTAAACTCGGCCACAGCTTTCTCGTCGTTGACGTCGAAAGCGTGTTCTGGCCGAGGCTCGATAAGGACACCGACTTGATTTCGCTCTCGTCCAAACATGACAACGCCCTGCACTAGCGGAGAAGACCCAATGACGCTCTCCATGGGGGCAGGAACTGTCTTCTCCCCAGACTTAAGAATGATGACATCGTCAGCCCTTCCGATACTGTCACGGAATTGCATAGGCGTGAATACCACTACCACTCTCAATGCAGACCAACTGGAATCTTACATCTTCCACATGTTCTTAGTTGGATGCTTGACAAAGATATCCGAAGTTGCGTATCCCTTTATATCAGGTAAATTCTCTATCGCCATCTGGTGCTTGTCTGTCGACTAATTTGCATTAAGCTTGTTAGCATTCCCAAAACCATGACGGCTCGAAGCTTCCCATACCAATATTTGCAACTCGTATGTATCATCCCCTTGTGGAACCCACCTGAGATTCTGGTCCTCCGCGAAACGCATCCACATCCAATCACCATCGGCGATGTCCTGCTTGTCGGCCGCTATGACGGGGTTTCCGAATTCTGTCCCTCCGTAAGTGCTGGATATTTGTACCCCAGCAGACCACAGCTTTTGGCCGACCTTGGCGGGAAGAGGACCACCGCCAAAGGCCTAGATGTGATGAGCACGGGATGAGGGATCGCATTAGATGATACATACGATAGAGTCTATTTTCTTCAGAACCTCAATATCCTCTTCTGATGTAGCCATTTGTTCTAGCAGCGCTGGAACTGTCATCAAAATATTGCAGTCTATATGCTTGAGTTGCTCGATCATGTTGTCGCTCGTTGGTATCACAGGCTGGGCGAGTGGGTCGTTGTATGTACGCGGAGGATAGACCACAGTTGTAACAAGATGCCCAATTGGTGCGTAAAGTTCAATGAGGATACCGAAGGCATGGAATGGAGGCAGTGCCATGGCACCGACTCGGCGAGGAGGTGCAAGACCACCATATGCGCGGAGAATGGCTACAGACAATCAGCAGATGTGTCATGAAGCAGTGCATGGTAACATACGTTCTCCCACCCATTGGATCTGGATTCTGTGGCTCTGAGGAATGGGCCTAGGAAAGCCGGTGCTACCGGAGGAGTGCATGTAGATAGCGGGAGAATCGAGGTCTGGACGTTTCAGGGGAGGAGGGTACGGAACGAACGGATCAACTACGTTCTCCCGCCCAAGTTTCGGGAAAACATAATGGAAACTGGGCAGTTCATAGACAGTCAATTCCTCGCCTCGGAATTCACGTCTGATGCTATCAATAAGCACTTTATGGGCGTGGTCATTTGTTACAATACGGGAGCAGTTCGTCTTCTTCATCATGCTGGCAACTGCCGCAACTGAATTGCGCGGCGATACCGGGAATGGCTAGGTCGGAATGTGAGAACGAAACCAAACAATGATAGATGTGGACGTACAACCAATCCAGCAATGGACAAGCCCACGAGAATGGCATGATAGAGTATTGTGTCCGTGTTGGCAATGATTATGACGACCTCTTCGTTGGGACCTTGGCGAGAGGGGCGAAGGGCATGCGCGACTCTGTGGGCCGCTCGACCGAATTCGAGAAAGGATATCTCGATTAGTGTGTTGTGAACGCTCTCATTAGTGTATACGAAGACTGGATAAGAGGGATTTCTTTCCATATGAAAGTTGACCAAGTCGGTCAGCAAGAGGGAGTGATCTAGGGGAGGAAAATGGAGAGTCCTAGCGGGCATGGTTGAAAAACGGCGTATTGGGTTGGTTGGGATGATAAATGGATGCGGCGCTCATATAACTGAGCGGGCTGTGCCGCAGAGTGGCATTTACAAGGGGTTAGCGTCCCCGAATAATGCGACGTCATAACGTTCCGCCTGGCGCACGCAGGATAAAAAAGACACGTGGGGTGTAATGGAACAACTGATACCCGGTTGCCTCTTCAAAACGTTTTGGCCCAAATTTATGGCGAGAACATACATATTGTTTCACATTGCGCTGTCGACGTCACGGTGGAACGCTACTCAGTGGTTAACCGAACAAGAACCTCATGGTTATCTGGGCAGTGTCAATAAGCGGCAATAGCCGGTTATTCTATACTTTTTCCGATCATCCGAGCCAACTTGATGGCAACTTCTATTGCAAAAAAGTATCCATTCGGCCTGGGCATCAATAGGCAGAAGTTTCGACCGTACCAAAATGTATCCCCCGACCACATCGCCCAGGGGATCCTTGGTTGGTGCTCATCGATCATCACCCAGTTGTCCAAGTCAACACTGGTTGTCGGGAGATCCATTTCGGGGCGGTCGAAATGTTTTGTTTTGGTACCATATCATTTATCGACTCTCAAAACTTGAAGAACACAACTAGTATCACATTGGTTCATCCATTCTTCAAGTTCAGACCATCGTGCTGGCAGTGAGAAAACTCCAAGTATCGATGACCGACGGACGTGTACGCTACACTTGAAGTTTCAACTACCCTTTGTTTGTTGCTCGAACTTCACATTTATATTTATATTTCATGACGTACAAAGCGGTACAAATTTAAAGTTCCCACCACCGTGCATCTGGATCTTCGACAAAACATCAAGTTCGGCTGTTGGTCAAACCTGAAACTAAACTTCGAGTGTGTCCCCCACGTTTGGCTCAACGTTTCGGTCAGTGCTAAATATAGGGCGTCCGCAGATAACGCGGAGTTAGATTTTATGTGATCAACATCCTCCCTGAAGGGTATGGAGCGTACATTACTGTAACAAATACCAAGATCGGTGTCTATCCTTCGTATTCCACATCACATCGACCGTCTACATCAAAAAGCCCTCTTTGCAATCCAATAATTCACCCATGCATCTACCTCTGCTTCTCCAATCACCCGCATATTCGCCATCGTGGGACTCACCGCCCGCATTTTGGCAGTACTAAAATCAGTCATCCCAGCCGCCTCCGTGCTAGCAACGCCCACGCTCTGATTAGCCTGGTCATGCCGTACTAGGGAACGGAAGAACTCGAGCAACTTGATAGCTGGCTGTGTTTCGCATGTTAGCGATCATCGATCATCGATCAGCGTCCCAATTCACTCACGATCTTGGCGAGATCGCCTTCAGATGCATTCTCAGCTTTGCGCTCCAACAGCACAAACCATTCTCCAAATGGGACGATCGGAAGGACGTTCTCACCCCCTAGCGCCTTTCGTTTGATAATCGCGCGTTGGACGAACGCAATGATCTCAGCCCAAGGTGTGCTGCGTGGGTTCACAATGTTCAGTACAGGTGGTGACGACTCTTTGGCAAATGCCGTCTCCAAAATAGCAGAGGCAACCTCTTCCCTGCGCAGCCATGATACGCCCTACAATCACCATCAGCATGCATCATCAATGACAAATGATAAGATCAACCAGGCCACTTACACCGACGGCCTCAGGGAGGACACCCAGGGCAATGCTGGATTTGACAAGGATCGGGAACCAATCTGTAGTGGCCCAGGATCCATCGTGTCCACCAACAATTTGACCGATGCGAAGGGAAGTCGCGTGTATCCCGCTCCTGATGATAATCTGACCATCCATCTCAGTAACGGGTCATCTGACTAGTGATCCGTCTCATCATAACTCACCCGTTCGGTGGCATATTTTCCCTCTCCATACCCTGCTCCTACAGCAACACAAGGGTCAAGTTGAACCTCCTCTGGGAAAGGACCTTTCAGATGGTCCCAACCCTGTGCAGATCCAACCGAAGAAGTAAACAAAAAGCGGACATTTTGTCTCTGCGGTGAATCCAAACAGAGGTCGACCAGGTTTCGCGATGCCCGGATGCTGTCGTCAAAGGAAGATATCGCCATGTTAAAGTCAAGTCGCCACGCATTGTGTATGAGCAGCGTGACTGAATTCCGTATCTGCATACAATGCGTCAGTGCGTGGATCTTTGAAAATGACCAGGGTCAATACTACTTCTTCATACTGGGCTGGGGACAAGCCACACTTCTGTTGAGATGCTGCAGCTTCGACGTAGACAAGCTTATTTGAATCCAGCAGGTCAACCTCAAGACTCTTGTCTTTAAATGCCGCTTTTTTCTTCGGGGCCATACATCCCTTAATCTCTATCTCCATTGCGATTCTCGTCGCTTCCTCTAGAATCAGTCGTCAGAATACCCTCCAGCCAACCATCACGATCGCACCCTGAGCGTACTCTCAAGACTCTTATATTCGTGGCTCACTGCGAGTGATGAAGGTGACCGAGTGGATGATGTGCCCTACTTCGTGGTAGAGCATGAATGATGTGTGGATAATGCGAGTAGAACATGAAGGAAGCTATGCTGTGGTCTTGTCTGTCCGCAGACGTCTCCGTATCGGCCGCATTCCCGAAGATCATGGTATCCAATGGATGTCTTGATCTTCTCTACGAATGACCGGACTCTTTGACTGTTCGCTCGATTTACAAGGCATGCAAAAGGGTAGAAACATTCGGGTCGCGGCTAGGACGCGGCTCAGCCCAAGACAAGGTTGTGGACAAGTGGGTGTAGATGCGAGCGAGCGACCGGAATGGTAACATCTGAGAGAAACGCTAATGTCAGATGAAGGAGGTCACGTCGACAAAAGACTACATACCTTGTTTTTTTAGGACTACACTGTTATCCATAGAGGGTGCCAAAGCAATCCCTGTCCCCGTTCTCCGTGACCGCTTATACTTTGGACTTCACGTCGAACTCTACATGCGCAACATAGGAATCGACGCTGAACGCTGATGGGATCATACATCGATTCATGCGTGAGAATATAATTAGAAGTGGACGGACGTCTACCATGTCCAGCATACGTCTTGAGCGCGCATGCATGCATGTCCCAAAGACTTGATAGTAACTTGCAACAGCGAACCAACGTCGGGACCGAGTCGGCCGTTCCTCGCCACGCATCCTCTGAGATACAGCTGAATAGCTTTGGAAGGTTCACTTTTTCGATACATCCGCTCTTATTGGTCAACTGGCGCGTATCCTGATCTGAAAATGTGCAAGTATAAAACCCATTCCTGCACTCATCACGCCTGCAAACGCGAATGGAGAAGATGCGTCTACCTCCTTTCGCTACAGTATTTGCACTGGCACAGTATTTGCAAAACATCTACTTGTCGACATCGAACACAACACCTTCCAAGGGTATTTTCGACAGTGACATACATACAATGATAACAGATGAATCGACGACTGAACATACCGAGCACCACCGAGGCTCGCAGGATGGCACTTTTACACTTTTTTTTCACAGTCAAAAACTATCCGCACAGAACAACACAGAAACAGCACGGCCAACACGTCGCTGGTGAGACGCTCCACGTCTCGGCTCGGATTAAGATCACATCCGAGCGCCAGGATGCGAATGCAACTCCGATGCCACGTCGACCGGCCTTGTACTCTCCTTCATTGCCGCTGCCTCTGGAATCTGCCCATCAGACGCCATCTCGTCAGCACGCGCCCCCCGCCAAGAAGGATTCACGGACACGAAACTCACCGGCAAACGCAGGACGTAGGAGACAAGCAGAGAGAACGTCGCCACAACAAACACGGTGCGCAAACTCGACGCATACGCGTCCCGCGTAGCGCGTTGCAGATCTGGGGGGAGCGATCTCACCAGACTGAGCGAGTGTCGGATCTCTGAGATCATCTTTTTGCATATTCGAGTTTGGTTTCATTCATTTGCGAGGGCGGTCAGAAGTCGGTGGGGTTGAGCGAGATCATCAGTACACATCACGTACATGAGAAAACGGAAGCTGACCCTCTCTGCGTCAGGAACGTGAATTCGCTCACGTAGCTCGACGTCGAGCCGGGACTGAAAGACAGCAGTAGCGATGGCAACGCTGGATATTTGCCCTATAAAAGAGAATGATACACATCAATGCCCGATCGAGACGTCCGATCCAAGAGGCACTCACCAAGTCCCCTAAACAGCTGTGAGATAGCCGTCCCAATGGGGATCGACGACTCTGTGAGCACAAACATGTTCAGGTTTCCTTTGCGACAAATACGTATGTGTCCGCTAACATACCTGGCAAGTGCGCCTGTATCGCGACTGGAAAGAAGAAACAAATAGACGATGCCTATAAGTAAGCAACCGCGCCAAAGGACCTCCAAGAAACTCCGTACTTAGCACCGTCAGAAACATGACTGCATTCCCAAAGCCGACCGGGAAGACACTCATCCACTTCGGAATGAACCCCGAGTCTTCTCTCATGAGGATGATGGGAATGAGGCCAGAGAGAGGAAGAAGACCAAAGATGACGTTGAGAGTCGTGTATTTACCCGTCCGATGAATGAACCAGCTGTGCAGCACCTGAAAATCAGCTTCTGGGAAACAGGAATAGACTATAACGAACCCTCCCATCAACGAACCCAACCCCATCGCAAGGCTATGTGGGAGCAAGTGGAGTCCTACAGTCACCGAAAACAGGAATCTTTAATCGTGCTGAATTTTGATATGCCATGCAGGCAACGTACCAGCGACGGTTGCACTATCCAAAGCCACCGTCTCAAACCATAGCGGGATAAAGTACATGACGGAAAAGTTGCAAACCGACAGGAAGTAGTTGCTCAAGCTCACAAGAACCGGCACTTTCTCTCTGAAGAGAGAAGGCGGAAAGATGGGCTCCGGAGCTATGGAGCATTCAACCACGAAAAGAAGAGCCAAGAAAAGTAGGGAAAGTATCAGTGGAATGACGACCTGGGGATCTGTCCACTATAAATGGTTGTAAAACCCAGTATCGTGGTCAACATAGCTAACGACATACAGGAAGATCATCATTAAATTTCGTGCTGAGCCAGGTAAGTGTAGATCCGATCTAATAATGTAAGGTAAGTCACGCGGCCTCCAATGAAACGCACGTCATAACCCCACCGTCAAGAAAAATGTTATTAAACCTCCAAAGTCGATTCTAGAAAGAACTTCTATTGCACTTTGACCTTGGCCCTGTAGAGGCCATTGATACTTGCACATGCGGGCAAAGGTGAGACACCCACTGGTGTCACATAACACAATGTGTTTGTGGCGACGATGGTCACCATGACAAACGGCGGTACCTGACACAAAAACGCGATGCGCCATCCAAATCTCCAGCACAGTGAGCTCGCTTCCCGCAGCAAATCAATGTACACCAATGATAAACGACGTACGAATCGTTCAAAATTCCGCCAATGGGGCCGCCGAGACCTAATCCGAGCTACCACTGGACTCAGAAGAGCACGTCACGCAAGTCCGAACGAAGTGCTCACGGCTAGCGAGAGGCTGCTAAATGCTTGGGGTAAGCCGAGATCCTGGACGAGGATGAATGGCAGAACGCGGCAAGGTCGGCGTACGAACTCGGATACTGTACAAGTCAGCCGAGACGATCCTTGATTCGCGTCGTTGAGTAAATCATTGTCGTTCACCAGAGTATGCACCTACATGGCAAGGAGTTGAAGTGCTCCCGCGCCTACTCCGGCTATCTGAATGACCCATAAAGGTTTGTAGCACGAAGGGACACCAGAGATATACGAAAAGTGTACGCACGAATCGCGCAATTGATAGCTCGACCATATTTCTAGAGATCCCACAGAGCAGAGTGCCGAGAGCGGTTGCAGTCAATGCAATTTGGCACGCCGCCCGTCGACCTAGAATGGCGCATAGACGTCCGTAGAGAGGCGTGAAGCTACAACTTGAGAGCAGGTATCTGAGGAGACATCGTATGTTGCGTGAGCACACGGCAATTGAGAACGTGAGAACGTACGCAGTGCCAATCCAACTGGCTTGGTTCGATCCTTTGAATTCCGATGTGATCGCGGGTAACACTATCAACAACTCATTAGAAGCGAACAAGATTCGAATTTTGTGAGCCTTCTCACGCGTTGCCACCATTGTTACTGAAGGGGATGAATGATTACCGGGTTGTTATCCATCGTTGTCACAGCTCTGGGTAGCACCACCTACAGTTCAGATTCTGAAAACTATTGATGACGCTGTGGGGGACCAGAGACTAAGTTGACTCACACAGAAAAATGTGCCGGCCCACAAAGCACCGAGGATATAGTGTCTAGTTGAGCGGGAGACCTGATGACATTGTAGACGGGTATCTTGACTGCCCTTGACTTTTTGAAGCAACGGACTGCACTCTGTAGTGGTAGTGCCATTGCTCGTGCCAGTGGCCATGAGTGAATCGTTAGATGGCCCTTTCATCAGCAAACGTTCGAACTTCGCCGAGATGTTGGAGGGTTGTGAAAGAGGAAGCAGTGGACGTAGAAGGCACGTATTTCGGACTGATAAGCTGGCAGTCGACTTGACGCTCAAGCCCGTTTTTTGCCCTGCAATTGCGTCATGCCAAGAACTTCGGATGACAGTGTACCGCCGCCACTGCTCGTTTGGACTTGAACGATAAGGCCATACCAAACTTGGAGAGGTTCGGATGTTCTCTAGTCGCCGCGGTCTCCCCGCCACCGCCATTTTTTGATCGGACTTCAATCGCGCTGGAAACGGGGGTAATGTTGAACTTGTGCCTTTGGAACGAGTTTGACCCATGGCTGATAGTGTCCATGGCTGCAAGGATCGATGTTGTGCTTGTCGGGTCAGACTTGACGATTCCGAGTCGTTCAACAGGTCTTGCTTGCTCAGCCTGAGAGTACCAATATAATACTTGGCAGCTGGCCAATGAATGTGAGCGCAAATTTGACTCCGATCTCGCGATTGGCCGCCCTCTGCTCCACCGTTATCGTCGTGGGACTCGCGCCGGGAATCTTGGCGTTTTAGTGATCATCGATATCTCCATGTTTTCGTAGACATCTACTTCGTCGGTGTACGTAGTATGCCACGAAACCATGCATTGTTGTAACCAAATTATAGATGGACTTGATGTTCACATCGCGCCTATAAAAGTCCACAGGTGCCACCTTAAGAGTCTCGGCAATCTGTGCTGGAAATCTCAGCATTAACAAGAAGCACGTGGAATGATGTGATCGATGATGAAATCCGCGGTATCTTATGGCCTCCAGTCCGCACTCTAACACTTTAGCCACAAGCATTGAAGGTGATACAAAGTAGGGAGGAGAAGGGAAATTCAGAACGAGTCCAGCGAATACAATATCTGACACGGTGAACGTGAATGCAAGGGAGTAAACGACGATGAAACTTTGATGGTGCGCATTCGAGTGTGCCACGTGTTTGGGGTGGGCAAGACGGTAACATGACTCACGCCGACAACATTGAGTTTGTGTGTATCGCCCATGGGTCCAGGATGCGACGGTCTTCCTCTTCTTTGTCTTGCACAAGGGATGACCTCAGGTTGACAATCAACCGACAACCGATCATGGTTTCCGCTGGCGCTGGGAATGCCTGGGAGACTTCTGTCCACTGAAGCTAGCACAGGTTTCGTCAGGTGAACGTTTCTCTGGAAAGAGTGCAATAGAAGAATCCGATACGGTACACCCAATACTAGATAAACATACTGCTTGGATGGACGGCTATTCAACGAATACCTTTGGCAAGTCTTGGGCATGCGCGTTTCAAGGGGTGAACGAAATACGTCGACACAGATTCACCCGCGCCGATGGTTTTGATCCGGCCCCGGCACTAGAAAAGATTGCAGATTAGTATCGTATAACGACTCCCTGGTAGAACATCAATATATGTACTTGCAGAATTACATGGAACTCATCATTCTGTTTCCTGTGTCTTTGGCATGATCAGTGATCACTCGATTCAATCATGCCAGTGGGTGGAGGATGGTGATTTTGGAGACTCATTGAAAAGTGCCTCTGAGTCGGTTGGTCTGACTGTCATGCTCCCGGGCCCCGGCGGTAGTCAGCCAAAATTCGGGAGGTGGCTGTGCAGCGACGGCGCTTGTGGCACCTGGACCAACTTCGACGACATGTGAGAATTCGTTTTTGCGATCGGTACGGCCAAGGTACCAATCAGCCAGCGGTCACCTTCACCAAGACCAGCGACAAGTTCGACCAACAACTGACCAAGATTGCCATACACATTTTGTAATGATAAGGCCACGCGGAGCGCTCAAGGACCAGTTATCCACCAGCCTGAGCTTAGCGCCTTGGAGTAGAAAGCGGTGTCGCCGGGATACACGAACACGGAGCTCCCTCGGTCATATGTGATGTCCTTGAGCTCACGCAATCTCGTGCATGTCCAGCCACAAGTGCTGCCCGGTGACTCCGGTCATCGTATTGGATGCCTTTGGCACAACATTTTCATCGGTGGCTCTCTGGCATGATGGGTGAGCCATAAATCACACCTCAGAGTCTACGTTGAATCCCACTGATATATGTTTCGAAGGATATATCAGATCCTTGCACGATTATGTACAGATCCATGTCTTCTTCAATCCCAATCCATCCTCATTCCTCTATCCACGGAAATTACATAAGAATCGATTCAGGATATCATCATCCGCCAGTCAGAGAGAAGGTGGCATCATTGCCCCTGGACCCCTGACACGTTGACACACATCTAACCCGGCTGCAACCACGTTATGGAGCTAAATAATAGTGAGTCGACCCACTCGGTATCAGCCTGAGGGATGCCAAATTAACGACACTCAATGAACACTTTATTCGCAAGCCCGTGCAGAAAGCAATATATACCCTGTGATCAGCTCTTCGCTTCCCCTGATTCCACGCCATCGTCCGATTCTTTTTTCCGAGTCATGATACCCGACTGTACCGCGCCCTCCACGCCAGTAGCACGGTTCCACTTCACCTTCTTCACAGCAGCCGCTGCCTTGCCGACGATCGACCATTGCAACCCAAACGTTGTCATTGTACGCGACTCAGCAGGTTCGTCATCTCGACGGAAGATGACATCGACCGATTCGAGCGTCAGTCCGGCCGTCTCAGGATAGAACGCCCAGACGATGTATGCGTTGACAAAGTTGAACACTGCAAAGATGATGTATGTTTTGTAGCCAATGTTGCGTAATGCAGGTGGCGTGATTTGTACGACCTGCCCGTATGAAATACGCTCGCGTCAGTAAACGCCATGCTGCCCGAGATTATGGACACGAACCACAAAGTTTCCCAGGAAATCGGCGGCCGCTGCGAGTGCGGCACCTTTGGCACGCAGCTTGAGAGGCAGGATCTCTGGTGGGTAAATCCAGACAGTCGCCATCCAACCCCAAGTGAAGCACGCTTCATAGACAAAGATCAAGAAGACGGCACCGATACTTGCCCGGGGTGTATTCAGCTTGACGCAGATAGCCTCCAATACGAGAACGAGGCACTGCCCGTATGCCATCGAGATCCAAAGCTTGCGACGTCCAACACGATCGATCGTGTACCACTATATGCAGTGCATCGTGATGAAATGCGCAAAGAAGTATGATCGGCCATATGCTCACTGTAACAAACGAGGCAAAGAGATACCACACTTGGAGAAAACAGCCGACAAAAAGCGCCCGTTCTTGCGACATGCCCAGGCTCTGCTGGAACAATGTTGGCGCATAGTACGTGACGATGTTGATGCCTAGACGACACGAGACTACTTTGAACACCGTTTGATCGCGTATCGTTGCGGACGCACCTGTCATCTGTTGCATAAACTGGATGCCGAGGGCAAGATAGAAACGCTTGTTTCCCCGAATGCCATGGTCTTTGAAGAGGTCCGACCAAGAACCTCCCTCCTTTGCCTCGATTGCGATCGCGTCCAAGATTTCCGTGCGCTCGTGTTGAACTACAGGATGATCAGAGGATACGCCTCGCAACTTGGCAAGGACTGTGGTGCCTCGATCGGGCGTAGCGTCGTGGCGCATGAGCCAACGCGGGGTTTCAGGAAGCCAGAGCGTGACTGCGATGACATAGATAGCAAAGACGCACTGGAAAAGAAGAGGGAATCGCCACTGCGCCGAACTGCTGTGGAAATAGAACCCGTAGTTCATACAATAGGCCAACATGAGGCCGCCAAGCATGCTCGTCAGTTGGCAGCACACCAGCCAACCACGGTGCTCCGCCAACGATATCTCGCTCTGGTAGACAGGGGTCACTAAGATGACAGATATGGTGAGCGAGCGCTGCTAGGCACGAAACTGATGCCGGACGGAGCTCACCCGATGTAATGTAGCCGATGCCTAAAGAAAGACGTTGAATTGGTCCTCTAGAGATGAAAACGATATCCTTACCGATACCAGTGATTACGCGCGCCACCATCATCTGGATCCGTTCGAATGCTGAGCCCATGAGAATTGAGCCTATGATGAGGACAACTGCCCCGAAGATAAGTGTTTGTTTTCGACCCAGACGCTCGGAACTGCTTGCAGCTGCGATGGCGCCGAGGGCGGCACCGATGTCATAAAGAGAGGTGATCGTTCCAATCATTACAGTGCTCGGATTGCCCATCTGCTTGAGCCATGGCTGAGAGATGACGACACCAGACATGACTCCCTGATCATAACCAAAGAGCCAGAATCCGAGGCTACAAACGGAGGTTATCGCAGCAACGAGGGGAGTCCCCTTTAGATGGGAGTGTCCTATCTTGTCCATGTCGATGTAGTCGGGATGGTACGTGGGCGAGTAAGAGGATGGGGACTATAAGCGTAATTTTGAGCGAATCAAGCCACGGCCGTTCATGCTGTTTGTTCTCAGTGGCAATCCAGAAATAGTTGGATGGAAGCCCGTCGTGCTCAACAAAATGTTGTGGGGGCCGATGAAATTTGAGTACTTGAGGGTCACATGAGCTCCGTATGCGCATGGTCCAGGAAATCGGATGGATGAACCACCTACTCCCGGGGTGTATCTGCGCTGTCGGAAGTTTAGCAAACCACTAGCAAACCAACATACAGCCAAGTAAGCATAATCAGTAGGTTGCTGAGATAGCCAGCAGCACTGATCGCGTCCCCGTGCCTTGAAGGTTGTCTGGTTGAAGCGGAACGCATTGACTCTCTATGACTGTGAGAACAAGATGATAGTGCAACCGGAGAAACTTTGGACGTACCAGTACACCATATGTGATTTGATTAGCTCGTCCAATAATCGAGTAGGCGATTTCTGGGTGTACATAGTTTGGTGCAAATCTGAAAATTCCTGCCTTGTGCAATCCATACTTAATGTGAGTCTGATGGCCTCCTGGCGCAGAGGCTCCCATTCATGGTTAGCGGTCACTGGTCAAGCTTTCAAGCTCAGTAACATGTTCGGAGCTTATCTGGCCTTTCAAATTTCAGTTGGACTACTCGGATCATCTAGCACTGCTTGATTGGACGGAGAACTGTCTACCAGGCTTTCGGACGCGCCATTTCTTCCTACACGTCCTACTCGCGTAGAGTAACTCTCTCACAGGTTGGGTGACCGCGCCCACTGGGCGACATCCCTGTTGTGCTATATGTGCCTCAAGCCGCAAGCCATAAGTAGTAAATACACGGATGCGACTTGTGGCGCTACAAATTGCTGCCCAGGCCAGGTCCTTGCCAATTACGACAGACCCTGAAAAAAGGCATCCCAACTGAGCCACAGGCTCGTTGATTCTTACGCTTAAACACCGATTACAATGGACCCGCCACCCATCTTTTTTTCTTTTCATTTTCTCCTTGAGCAGACAATCATACCTCGCACCGCCCGCGCAATTTGGATGCACCTTTGAAAGCCTCTTAGAGTATGGCGACACACGACACGGAACGCACTCCATTACTCCCGAACATCAAGCCAAGCAAGGACCGCCCGCTCCACTGTCATCAGATCTCGCACACGACACGCTATGGCATCCTCGCAGCTTTGTGGGCGGGGACCTTTCTTTGTGTGAGTCGCCCCTCGATTCATGTGGTTCATCGTGGCCAACGGTTATTAATAATGTCAATCCAGAACCTGAACTGTACGTGGCACCGAGTAAGACGTTGTGTGATCGCTTTCACTGAGTGACTGCTGGAACTTCTACAGTAACGCTTGTGGCTACACGTACGACACTTGGCACACCTTGAAACGCGTCGTCTCTGATGTCACCATCCACAGTGCTGCCCTCGCTCACGTCCGAATTCCAAGGATCCAACCAAGCCAGTTGGATAGGTACCTCGTACGTTCCACACCTTGTCCCGATACACTCATCATCAATTCTGTACCTCCTCAGCTACTTGTTCTCCACTTGCACATTTACTCCACTCTATGGACGGCTGTGTACCATCCTTGGGCGCCGCACCGCTTGTCATACAGCCTTGTTAGCGACCGCTATTGGCACGCTTCTTTGTGGAATATCTGGTAATATGGTCCAATTGACCGTCGCACGCTTCGTACGTACATCTGAGCTCCTTCGCTTCCAACTTCGGCCGGAGACGCTGATGTGAAACTTCTAATCCTGACATGGTCTCGCAGATAGCCGGTATGGGCGGCGGTGCCGTACAGCTCCTTGCCATGTAAGTTTCTCCATCTAGACGATCGGACGCAGACATTATACCCCCAACGCATCCAGGATCGTCACCGCAGACATGTACAACATTCGAGTAGGCCCACAGCATCTCAAAGTGCATACTTGCTGTCACTCATGCAATTATCATTCAGGATCGCGCATTTATTCAAGCATTCATCAGCATCTCTCAAGGCGTGAGTTCGCCGTGGCATGTGTAGGTAATACGCTTCTCATCACGCATGATGTAGCTCGGCTTGGGTCTCGGTGGACCCATCGGCGGCATTATGAATGATTTGTACGTCGTGTTTCGTCGGTGGTGTCGGTTTGTTCGAACAAAGGCTAACGGTGCTGGAGGTTTGGTTGGCGCATGACGTTCTTGTGTCAGGTGCCGCTTTTTGTCCTGGTGATCATCCTCATCACGCGTACCTTACATTATGTGACACCAGTGAGTGATTCATCTCCGTCGTGCCGCCACGTGCAGATACCGAAGGCATGTTACACAGGGTCAGGGTCAAAGCATAAGGGAGGTTTTATCCAGAGTTGATTTTGGGGGTTGCATCACCCTCTTTTTGACGGTTAGTTTTGATTTTTCGTGTATTCCTCGTGCTCGTAGGACTCACTTCATACTAGCTCGGGTCGTCTCTCACGTGGCTCAGCATGAAATTCAATGAAGACTTACCCGTCCGTCCGCTCCTTTATCTATCATTCCCTGTCCCTCATGTCCTCGAAAGTGGACAGATACCCAAGTCATCGTACCGCTGACCCTCTCTGTCATTTTCCTCGTGCTTTTCCTCGTCATCGAATGCATGATCACACCTGAACCTGTCCTCCCTCCGTGTCTCCTGCGCGAAAAAGTGCCCGTCTTAATCGGGCTGAGCAACTATTTTGTGTCCCTCTGTAACTTCTCGGTCATGTACTTTGTCCCGTTGTGGTTTCAGACAGTGCCTTTGGACAGCGCATCCATTGCGGGTACTTGCAACTTTACTATGTACTGAGCCATCACTGACACACCGTGTTTCCGGGTGTTATTCCCGATTTCGGGCGCATGTAGGTCTCCATTTGCTCCCAGATAGTCTTGCCATGGGTCTCGGTTCATTTTTCACCGGGTACGGTCACCCCCCGTTTCCCCTTCCTCTTACACCCCCTCATCGCTCTCTAGCTGGCTCATGCGCCGCACGGGCAAGTACAAAACCATTAATCTTGTTTTTGGAATTCTACCGTTATGCGGTGTCATCCCACTCGTCTTTTTACGCGAAGACTCGGGTTTCGTGCAAAAGTGGTTCAGTGTCGTGCCAATTGGGTTTGGCAACGCTGTCGTATTTCAGACGGTTTTGAGTATGTCCCTTTGTACATGTGTGCGTTGGTCCTGTGATAGGTCACTGATGCGTTGGCTGGGATAGTTGCACTGCAGGCACACTTGTCAGGTTCGTGTCATCCATCCGATAAGTCGTAGTGGAACAAAGGAATGGAACGGAACGCTGACATGTCATTTCAGAGTCTCAGATGGCGTTTGGAACGGCGTTTGGACAGCTTTTAGAGGGCTCGGTGAGTGGTTCTTGTTGACGCGACCATACCCTCGTGAGAGCTTACATAGGGGTATTCGCCTGACGTCTATGTACAGGACAAACCTCTGGTGTTGCCATTGCTTCTGCCGTATTCCAATCCCGCCTGGATGACGAGCTTCGTCACCGTATTCACGCGCCCGATGCTGCAAAAGTACGCGGTGCACGGTTCGTGCTCATCAGTATGTGGTGCTAACGCGCCTCTCTCCCCTCCTTTCCAAAATGAAATCAACACGAACCTCAACCCCGAACGCAACAATCAATCTACCTGACTCAACGTGAAGATCATCACCGCAATCCGACATTCTCTCAGCCTCGTCACGACGCTCCCAAACCCCCTCCAGCGTGAAGCGCGCGATGCCTACGCGGCGAGTTTGAAGACGGTGTTTATTGTTGCTGCATGTTCGACGTTGACGGCTTATCTCGTCAGGTTACCTGTGCGTCCCCTTTTTCGTTTTGTCTACCCTTGTATTTTATTTCATCGTCTCCCCACGCGGGTTCCTTTTCTTTTTCTATGCCATGTTCGATGGTGTACATTGACGCGTTTCGTGTGGTAGATTCCGGAAAAAGCAATGGAGGAACATGAGTGTTCCGAGTCGGGACCGGAGAACGACGCCGAGGTGGGTTCAGATCTAGACGGTGGGGGTGTGTCGCGATGATGTCCACCAATGATACCTCAACGTCGGGTCATTGCTAGTAAAGTCTACGAGTGTCGTTTGGACAGGAAGGGGTGGGTATAGAGTTGGAGAAGACGGATTTGGCGTCGTACAGAATAGTGACACAATTGTGGAGTCTCCGAGTCGATGATGCAGAGGAGAAAGTGATACATCAGAACTGCCATGTACATACTGCACCGATGACGACCATCAATCAATCTGATTCAGTCAAGTGTTGTAATCTGCCCATAGTCACCCTCTCCAGCCCACCTTTCTTAACAACCTCGGCGAGCCAAGTGACCTCGAGGGTGCAATCTTGAGGCATACAAGTGCTTATGACCTCACGCCTCGCGGTCACCCTTCAAAGCGTTCTTGTCTTAACCACCTTGGCGATTCCCTTTCTGTACAGTTCGCTTCCAGCACTTCGGGGAGATGAGTGACCTGGAGGAGGCAATCTCAAGGTACATGGATGCTATATATCAATCTCACCCCCCCTTGGTCACCCTCACATGCCTGGCCGTCTGCATGTGATTCGATGCACGCTTCAAGCGCCTAGGGCAGTGAGGTGATCTCGAACAAGCGATAACCTTGTATTCACACATTGCTTCGCCCCCACTGGCCCTATCACTGTTTGATTTGATGCGTCACAGAATTGGATATCATGTACTTGGCATGCACGCCATCATTCGCTCTTCTGGTAGACAGGGGTCATTGAGAATGCGGATATGGTGAGCGGCCTCGGTCTAGCAGCGAAACTTGAGTCGACACTCACCCGATGTAATGTACTCAATCCTTGGAGAAAGATGTAGAGTTGGCCCTCTTGGAACGAAAAAAAAAGTAACCTCACCAATGCCAGTGACTATGTGTACTTGCCACCATCATCTGGATCCGTTCAAATGCCGAGTCCACGAGGACCGAGCGTATGGTGAGGACTCTGAGGATAACGGCCCCAAAGACATGTGTTCGTTGTCGACTGAGACGCTCGAAGCTGCTTGCAGCTGCAATGGTACCGACAGCGGCACCGATAGGGAGGGATGTAGTTTGAAAAGAGGCTGGTGCGTTGTGGTCAAGTGTTGTCAACTTCCTTTCTGCCGCAGTGGTCCTACGTCGGGGGATCAATGCCGAGTGATTTACTCACAAGACGACTGCCAGTTTTTGGTGGTGCCATGGCAATGGTGAAGGTGAGTGGTCAATGTGTACTGCTGAGTAAATGGAGGCTCACCTCGATGCCTACACGAGTTCAAGAACGCGGATGTGGCGCAACGCACAGGGATGCCGTTGGAGGGGAGAAAAGTACAAGTCAAAAGTAGAGAAGGTCGAGGCTACGGCGAACTAGTAGAGCAAGCGGGTAAATCCACAGAGACCGAGGGAGCTAAATGAGAATGTGTGGAGCGAGCAACGGCAAGTAGGGATCTATAACTCGACAGGGAGGGTGGAAAGTGGAGAGTGCCGTGCGAGGTCCAAGGAAGAGTGACGAAGGAACCGCCCGATTTGGGTTCATATGCCGCTGTATTACAGAGACGCTCAACTCAATCCTTATTATTTTACCAAAATCCTTCTCGAAATCATGGGGGACGTTATCCTTCGCGATTTCGATGGCAATACCTTGTCCAGTCAGCTGTTGAATTGGATCAGGCTTCGACGTTCTTCTAACCTCTGAGTCTTCTATTCTTCTAGGCTTTTGGCAGTACGGGCTCATTGACTGGGAACTTTTTTACGGATGCGTGCGCGCAGTTATTTTTTCCGAGGGTGATTGGGCGATTTTCGAGTACGCGGAAAGTGTGCCCCAGCGACGAGGGGCTCTTTGTCCCCCAAACCGCGAACTCCCATGCCCTGGAACATATATCCTTCTCAGACAAGGTATCTAACAACTGCCACTTATGATTTGTGTTTGTTCACATGATTTATTGTAGATGGTACTCCAATCTCTGTTGGTTTGACGCCCGTTTTGTCTCGTCGCCGTCATCCAACCGTCTCTAATACCTCTTTAAGGGTATGTCGCGCACCCCTACAAGGCGCACATAATTAAATGGTTTTCTGCAGACATCAGCCTACCGAGAACGTACACGCGCCCGTGACCCTTGCTGCCTCATATCCAGTCTCCCAGTTAGTAGGGACGACTTTAGTCGTTTCAAGGCAGCACACATTTTCCCACGCGCGCATGACGTTGATGTACGTGCGTCATATCCCAATTCATTCCCAATGAACTGTCACTAAATACATCCAGTGGGTCAACAAAGGCTATCCAAGTCGTATCACGGATCCTGCGACCCTTCCAGAGCTCGGCGGGCCTACCAAAATCGACTCGATTCAAAATGTCATTTTACTTCGGAGTGATTTGCATGATGCATGGGATGACTACAAGTTTGCTGTCAATCCTGACGTTTGCATTTTTAATCCATACCCAGTATCTGTTCTCACCATCCGTTCGGACAGCGCGGGCATGTAGTCATTCCGTTCGTTCCTGGCTACGATGATATTGCTGGAAAGGTCCTCAAACTCGATCACATCATCGACCACAATTTACGGCCCCTTGATGACCTTTTCCGTGACCATTTTTTCAGGGTGTGCTGAAGAATATGAAGGGTGTGGGTGAACCCACTTGGGATTTTGAGGATGCACTTGGTGGTGGAATGATGGATCTGTCGAGGCGGGACATTTGGGGTGGAAAATTGGGTCAAGAACACTTGGAGTTCGAGATGGCCCACAGATTGCACAGTCTTCGGGTCGCACAAGAATCCAGCGGTTGTAATCTTCTTTGTAATCATACTGAATAATGATTCTCTCTATGGCTGAAGTGGTAAATGACCATCCTCACGAGATCTTTCACTGTAGGGGAGTAAGAGGATGAGGACTATAAGCGTAGTTCTGAGCAAGGAACCACGGCCGTTTATGCTGCGCTGCCCGTGACACCTCAGGCAATAGTCTCGAGCCGTTATAGGAAATTCGGATGAACTCAGGAAGCAGAAATTAACTTGACCTGCATGTGGGTTTTTCTAGCGGCATGCTAAAGTTTTCCCAGCGCAAACACATCAGAGTAGGTGGTTTGTCCAATTTCCTGGACCACGCGGCACGATGGGGTTCCATCCAGCTATTTCTGGATTACCACTAAGTAATTCACATGAGGCGCCAGCCTATCTGAGTTTGTAGTACATACCCTGCTATCATTCCGAATGAGTTCGGTTCCTGGTTTCTAGCCCGTTAACAGATATTCCTCCGTAGAGTCTCCGAGGTCTTTGTGATTGTACACGAGGACGTGTTCGGCGTTTTTACTTTACTAGACAATTGGTACCGAACAACGTTCGGAATGATAACAGGGTACACATCACTTGGTTGAAGCCTGCCCGTTCCTTGACAATCACGACAACTTGAAACCCGATGCCGCACATGCCAACTGAGCCACCGGCTTGTTGCATTCTTAAATACGGCTCACGATGGACCCGCTGCCCATGCGTTGACAATTATACCTCGCACCAGTCGTGAAATTTGAAATCCTCTCTATGACGGCGCACGACGCGGAACGCACTCCACTGCTCCTGAACACCAAGCCGAGCAAAGACCGTCCGCTCCATTGTCATCAGATCTCGCATACGACACGCTATGGCATCCTCGCCGCGTTGTGGGCGGGGACCTTTCTGTGTGTGAGTCATCCCTCGATTCATGTAGCTCATCGTGGCCAACGGTTAACTTCAATCCAGAATCTGAACTGTATGTGATACCGAGTAAGACGTTGGTTGTGATCGCTTTAGTGACCGCTTCAACTTCTACAGTAACGCTTGTTGCTACACGTGCGACACTTGGCACACCTTGAAACGCGTCGTCTCTGATGTCACCATCCACAGTGCTGCCCTCGCTCACGTCCGAATTCCAAGGATCCAACCAAGCCAGTTGGATAGGTACCTCGTACGTTCCACACCTTGTCCCGATACACTCATCATCAATTCTGTACCTCCTCAGCTACTTGTTCTCCACTTGCACATTTACTCCACTCTATGGACGGCTGTGTACCATCCTTGGGCGCCGCACCGCTTGTCATACAGCCTTGTTAGCGACCGCTATTGGCACGCTTCTTTGTGGAATATCTGGTAATATGGTCCAATTGACCGTCGCACGCTTCGTACGTACATCTCAGAGAGCTCTTTCGCTCCCGACTTCGGCACGGAGACGCTGATATAAAACTTTTAATCCTGACATGGTCTCGCAGATAGCCGGTATGGGTGGTGGTGCCGTACAACTGCTCGCCATGTAAGTCTCTCCATCTAGACAATCAGGTACAGACATTATGCCCCCAACGCATCCAGGATCATCACCACGGACATGTACAACATTCGAGTAGGTCTACAGGCATCTCAAATTGCATACTTGCTGTCACTCATGCGATTATCATTCAGCGCATCGATACCCACGTCCGCACGAGATCGAGATACATAGCCCGGTTACCCGTCACACAAGCATTATATCATGAACACTCACACGGTGATCCCGTTCGAGAACCTCGGTTCCACCAGCACTTCCACCGCATGCTCGTCATGCGGCCAACACCCTGGTCCCTGGCGATGATGGCCCATATGGTCGCGTCTGCAAAATGCCTCCCGACACAGATGCGCCGGCCGAATCCAAACGTAGTATGCTCCGTGTCATCATGTTTCAGCGAGCCATCATCATTGAGGAATCGTTCGAGAATGAACGCGTGTGGGTCCGGGTACCTTGATTTGTCATGTGTCATTGACCTAGCAAAACAATATCTCGGGCTGTCACCAAAGAACGCAAAAATACAAACCAGAGGTTGCGAAGAGGAGAGAACATGATATCGGGTATCAGTAGGTGTGCAGTGAAAACGTGCTTGGGTAATTACCCTTTGGAATATGGAATCCACCATACATGTCGTCGTCTACAGCAGCATTCGGAACCGCTAGGTGATTCGAAAGAATGAGCAGTGAGCGTTAACGAGGCAAACACTCACAGAGGAGCGACGGGACTGTATCTGAGCGTTTCGCGAAGAATGGCATCAATCAATGGTAACGAAGGTCTGTCACCCATCCCTGGCAGTCTGTCCGGGCCCACCACAGTATCGATTTGTGCTTGCGCTTTTTCCTGAGCTGCCGGGTCCAGTGTTGCTCTCGGAGACCCCGTTCAACCAGCCTCTCATCCTCGCCCTGTCTAACGACCTAATTCGTTTCGTAAGCCCCGTGCAACTTTAACGGGATTGGGTCCCATGCTTGAGTATATGATCAGTCAGCGTCGCGTTAAGTAAACTGATAGATGGATACTGCCGGGGGATTATTGATGTCCTTGCGTTCATCGTCGCGAGCCATTGAAGTCAATACCCGAACGCGAGCCAGTTGGGAACGAGATCAGTCCTGCAGCGCCGTAAATCCCTCCAAGGAATTATAGGGACCTCTGCAACCTTGGCCGTCATCATCCTTGTATCGCTCAAAGGACACAACAGTGCGTTGATTTCGCTGATTCACGTTATGACTAACCAAACAACGTTGTGAACACCACATAGGATAAGTTGATGGTCGCATTTTGCTTCCATTTGTTATCCCCACATTGGCGACCTGCAGGGCAGGACAAACTTTTGGAAGGACGATGCAGAAGGTGATACCATCGCGAGCGAATTAACCAGCCGCGGCTGGTCGACAACATTACAAGGTGGAACCCACGACTGTCTGTCTGGGCATAGAGAAAAAAATTAGCACCAAGGTCAGATGGCGATAAGTGTACTCTTTACCAAGATGCCGTGTCGGGTTGAGATAGGGACAAAGAAGAGGAATGCGACGAGGATGGCGCCGTTTGTGTTCGCGTGTGTCAGCGTGTCGGTGGAACAAGGGACGAGGCCTTGCGGAGCGGGTCTTTGGGAAGCTGTGTGCATGACCGCAGTAGACGACTGACCAGGTAGTTATGCTAGGCGTGTTGTAGTGTCGAGCGATGGTGGGACTTGCAGGAGTTGGACTCGGATGCTTGTGAAACCTATCATATCGTGTGCGTCGTCATGGCGGGACTACTTGGGAAGGGGGAATGACCTACCTCCGAACTGAGCTCGTTGGGGAAGAGGGTGATAACTTGGTGGTAGTGGCTCCGCGGGAATGGGTGTACCAAGTGCGAGTGGTGAGGTCACTTTGGCGGGGTCTCTAATTAATCATGGTGGACGACGAAGCTTAAGAAGGAACGGACTCATACTCCACTTGATGCAGAGTACTAATAGCATTTAACGCGGGTGCTGAGCGTTTAAATTGGCAGAGAAGAGACGTTCCTTGAAGGCTCCGAAAGAGAACAAAATCGGAGTAGCCGTAGTGACCAGCCGGGCCCATACCCTGACACATTGGCACGCTACTTCCCACCTGAAATGCTGCCCTGTGCACTGCGCCGTAGCTACACGCGGCATGGGCACGAGTACTGGCTTATAAACGCTCGGCACCTCCTTCGTCGTACTTGACAACCTACTTTCTTGGTCAAAATGAATCACAGATTGAACACTGAACAAGAACAACCACAGTACGAATCGACGATGTCAAGGTGGACAAAGTTTGGGCTACTGTGGAAGCGAGTGTGGACTTCACGACACTCCACGTATATCTCTCGTTGCATGCTTTAACAGCTCCCTGTCCTGAGTAGCGACGGTGTGTAGATCGGGCACCGGAGAAGAACGTCCGCAACATGAACCAAGCACGTCGACGTGGACAAGGTTCGGGTTACAGTGGAAGCGAGTATGGATTTCAATGCGCTCCAGGTATGTCCCTTGTTGTATGCGTTCGCAGTCTAACTGGCATGGACCGACAGATGCAGCACCAGAGAGGAACGACCACAACCTGAACCAGGTGGCACGCCGCCACATAACACCCTGATTGTGGGTCTCGGGAAGTCTCTCCTGGTTTGCCAATTGATCTATCCTGCAGGACGGCATACAAACATCCAGTACTTCTAACCTTTGTCCTCCATATGCAGGGCAGGAGCCAGAGAAGGGTGAGAAATCTGGATCCGAGGACCAGCCACAAGACGGACCTTCGTCTTCTGGTTCTGCACAGGAACAGGGAAAGAAAAAGAGTCTGAACACGAGGACAAGCCACAGGACGACCCTTCCTTTCCGAGTTCCGCACAACAGCAAGAGGAGGAGGGAAACTATGCACCGGGGGACCAACCACAGGGTGGGTCATCGTCATCGTCGAGCTCTGTTACGCACATGGGCGAAGATAAAGAGATAGTCATTACGGGTGCGTAGCTCGTTTCCCTACACGGTCGAAAGCATGCTAACGACAAGATAGATATCCGAGCAAAGGAACCCGCTCTCGGCCTTCGACGACTCCCCGCCGGCTTCTACACCGCGGTGCATCACAGCGGCCTCGAATGGAGAACCGAAAACAAGTGTTCGTCAGTGAGTGACGATGTCGTCGAATGGAGTGGGCCGATCCCGCTGTGAGTTCCTCCTTCTCCAACCCAGGTTAGTGCTCACAGAAGTCTCAGACCGTCAGATCATATCAGCTACCGTTTGTTTTGAGGTCTATGCGTCCTTTGAATTCCAGCCCATGTTGGGTACTGGGGAACACCTGCGAAAGTTGACAACCACTGTGGATCAACTATTGGATCACAATGCAAAACACGTTCGTAAGTGAGATGGGATTTTGCGTAACGATCCGGGTACTCACATAATCGTAGCATTTACCCTCTTCCCAAAGAATGATGACACTGTATCCCCATGTTCATCTATTCTTGTGACGGTCAAACAGCGCAATGGCGAGAGCGGTGATTCATCAGCGTCGAGGGTCCTTGGCCCTCTTTGTGTAAGCAGGCGACTTGCGCCGTCACGATCATCGCTAATCAGTGTTCGCCCGTAGTCAATAACAGAATCCCGGGGCGAGCTAGAAAATGCGACGAACCGTGGCCATGATGCTCTCTCGCGTTACCGAAAGTTTGGGGGAAACAGGATCTAGAGCTTTCTATTGAACGGTTTGAGCTAGCGCTCAGTCTTTGTCCACTGGACCATCCTTGTCGTGCGGCTGCACAGACAAACCTGGCACTGGCAAATTCATTTTCTGTCAAGTCGAGGGCGTGGACGTGTCCCTCGAGTTCCCCCTTAGCATGTATCGCGCTGCAATGGATGCTCGTCCTGTCGGCCACCCTGATCGTCCTTCTACCTTGGTTCAAGCTGGCCGCGGTGCATTTCGCGCGATTCGATAAGCAGAGGGACAAAGTGGAGGCAGATCGGGCCGATGCATTGTTACGCGAGGCGATGGAGCTCAGCTCTACAGAAAGTCATGAAAAACGAGTTGCGACTTTCATGCTCCAACTGCGAGGCGGATCCAGAGAGGGCTCTGTTCGGGTAGACAGACAGTCTTTGGCGGAGCAAGATCTGCCTTCATGCTCGACGGACTGAGGACCCATGGGCTTTAGTTGACCAGTTAATGAAGCGGTTTTCCCAGTTCGATGATCTTGCGGATCTGCAGCAGGCAATCACAGCTTTGGAGGATTTGATCAGGTCTACTCAGGCTTCAGATGAGCGGTACTGCACAGGACTAGCAAAATTAGGTTTGGCGCTATCATACCGATTCGATCACTCAGGGGAACTAAGCGACCTCGAAAAAGCAATTTTGACGAGCAAGGACGCTGTTGACCTCATCCCGGATGGTCACCCTGACAAGCCCAGCTCTCTTAGCAACCTCGGTAACTGCCTCGCAGATCGTTTCGAACGCTTCGGAGACCTAAACGACCTTGAAGAAGCAATTTCAACGCTCAAGGTCGTTGTCGACCTTACCCCTCACACTCATTCCGATAAGCCCGACCATCTTAACAATCTTGCCAACTCCCTCTTAGCTCGTTTTGAGCGCCTCGGGGAGCTCAGTGACATCGACGGGGCAATTTCGATGCTCAGGGATGCTGTCAAGCTCACGCCTCACGGTCGCCCTGACGATCCCGCCCTTCTGGGCAGCCTTGGGACCTCCCTCTACCTTCGTTTTATGCGCCTCGGTCAGTTGAGTGACCTTGAGGAAGCAATTCCGTTGCAGAAGAGTGCTGTTTACCTCATCCTCATGGTCACCCCTACAAGCCTGGCCTTCTCCACAATCTTGGCAAATCTCTCAAAGCTCATTTTGAGCGACTCGGGAAGCTGAGTTACTTGGAGGACGCAATTTCAACACTCAGGGATGCTATCAAACTTACCCCATGTGGTCACCACGGCAAGCCAGGCCGTCTTGACACCCTAGGCTGCTGCCTTGGAACTCGTTTCCACCAGCTTGGGAGCTGAGTGACCTCCAGGACTCGATTGCGATGCACAAGAATGCTGTTGACCTCACTCCTCGTGCTCACCCTGAAAGGCCAAATCGTCTCACCAATCTTGGCAGCACCTTCTACCTTTCTTTCACGCGCTTCGGGGTAATGGACGACCTCAAGATGCAATTTCTAGGCAGAGGGAAGCTATTGACCTCATACCTCTTGGCCACCCTGACAAGCCTGGTCATATGAACAACCTCGCAAACTCCTTCCTCAGCCGTTTTGAGCGCCTCGGGGACCTGAGTGACATCGAACATGCAATTTCGATGCTCAGGGATGCTGTTAATCTCATTCCGGTTGATCACCCCCTCAAGGCGACCTTGCTAATCAACCTTGGCATAATATTCTTCCATCGTTTCATTCATCTCCGCGAGCTAGACGACCTTGAGGATGCAATTATAAGACAGAGAGATGCAGTCGACCTCACTCCTTATGGACATCCTGACAAGCCGAGCATTCTCAGCCATCTCGGCAACTCTCTGATCACTCGTTTTGAACGCATCGGAGTGCCGAGTGACCTCGAGGATGCAATTTCAAAGCAGAGAGACGCTGTTAATCTCACCCCTCATGGCCATCCTGCCAAGCCCAGCTACTTCAACAACCTCGGAAACTGCCTCAGACATCGTTTCCATCGGTTCGGGGAACGGAGCGACCTCGAAGAAGCAGTTTCGATGCTCAGAGCCGCTGTTGACCTTACTCCTTTTGATCACCCACACAAGTCCCCCCATCTGAGGAGCCTCGGACAATGCCTCGCCGCTCGTTTCAGACATGTCAAGGAGTTGGGTGATCTCGATAGCGCAATTCGGATGCTGAGGGAAGCTGCTGCCCTTGTCCCTCATGGTCATTCTCAGAAGCCCGCCCATTTGTATTTCCTTGCCGCCTCTTACAAGGCTCGTTTCAATCATACCGGGAAGACGAGTGACCTTGAGCAAGCAATTATACTGTTCTCTTATGCTGCTACCGTTCCCATCGGCCCCGTTGGTGTTCGGTTTGGCGCGTCGCGGAATTGGATATCCTGTGCTCAGCGCATACGCCATCACACTCTCCTTCACGCATATTCTGTTTCCATTGGTCTCCTTCCGCAGTTCGCATGGATCGGCCTTTCTCTTACACAACGTTACATGCACCTCGCTGAAGATCCCAAGTTTGTACGCGATGCGGCGGCGGCGGCCTTGGACTCGGGTCTTCCAGAAACTGCTGTGGAGTGGCTGGAGCAAGGACGTTCGATCATTTGGGGAGAACTGTTTCAGCTTCGCAGCTCTTACGAAGAGTTATCATCTGATTCATCCAGATTATGCAAGTAGACTCCGGGAATTGTCTGTCGCATTGGAAGCATGCTAGTGTTACTCATGAAAGGTGCTCGCCCACGCTCTCGGAACCGACTGGACACCTCACAACAGAGCCCTTGCAGCACGAGATTGACAAACATCGTACGCTCGCAAGTGAGCGAGATAAACTACTGCGGGAGATCAGGCGGTTACCAGGCTTCGAACAGTTCTTCCTCTGGCACAAAACATTCGCTCAGCTCCGTGGTTCAGCGCACTCTGGACCGATCGTCATACTCAACGCTGCAGAAAGCCGATGCGATGCATTGATTCTCCTTGACAGCGTCGATCACGCACTTCACGTCCCACTTCCCAATTTCACTTTCAACCAATCCACCCATCTTCAGAACATCCTCAAGAGTTTCATTCGTCGCGCTCGTGTTATGCGTTACGACAGGGTGGGGAAGGTTGAAAAATTGGATGGTGTCACCTGGGAATCCATATTGTCCCCATTATGGAACTGTGTCGTCAAACCAGTCCTAGATGCTTTAGCTATCTCAGTACGTGACGTCAAATCAACTGGCATTTGCAGCTAACCTGTGTCTACGAATAGACACCCGGAGACCTATCTCGCATCTTTTGGTGTCCAACTGGTCCATTCGTGTTTCTTCCTTTCCATGCAGCTGGTTTCTATGGTACGCAGCATTCGCAAGTTGGGCACAAAGTATATGACTTTGTCGTCTCATCATACATCCCTACGATTGCCACTCTTGGACCGTCACCTAATCTTATCACGGCACCTACCAGCGATCTCCACCTCCTTGCTGTCCGTCAACCATCCTCAGATGGTCAATTCCAACTTCCAGGTGTGCACACCGAGTTGGAGCATATCAAGGATGTAATTAGGGATTCACCTTCAGCACGTACCATCCTCGTGGAATCCTCCACCGGAACGGTTGAGGAAGTACTTGGCATGATGAAGGGTCGGACTGGGTCCATTTTGCGTGCCACGGAATCCAAGATGCCAACAGTCCAATTGACAGTGGGCTTTGTCTCGCCGATAAACGACGCTTGAAGCTTCGTGATATCATCGCGTTATCGCGTCCCCATGGTGGACTCGCCTTTCTCTCCGCATGTCAGACGGCAATGGGTGACAAGCATCTCTCTGACGAGGCCCTCCATATCGCAGCAGGAATGCTCTTTGCGGGTTACAAGGGAGTTGTTGGTACGATGTGGTCGATCAGTGATAAGCTTGCGCCTGGCGTGGCAAGGGAAGTGTATGGACAGCTGTTCGGGAGTGGTACGAAGCCTGATTACCGAGAGGCTGCGCGAGCGTTGCACGACGCTATTGAGAGCCTTCGGGATAGTGGCGAAGCGTCGTTCGATGAGTGGATCCCGTTCATCCATGTAGGTCTTTGAATCTTTGCATTTATACATCTTTTATCTGAGCAAAAAACCACCGCCGTTTATGCTGCGCTGCGCGTGACACCTCAGGCAATAGTCTCGAGCCGTTAGTATAGGAAATTCGGATGAACTCAAGAAGCAGAAAAGTAACTTGAACTGCATGTGGGTTTTTCTAGCGAGCACAAACACATCAGAGTAAGGAGTTTGTAGTAGCCTCTTATCATTCCGAATGAGTTCGGTTCCTGGTTTCTAGCCCGTTAACAGATGTTCCGCCGTAGAGTCTCCGAGGTCTTTGTGATCAGCCTGGGACGTGTTCGGCGTTTTTACTTTGCTAGACAATTGGTACCGAACAACGTTCGGAATGATAACAGGGTACACATCATTCATAAGCCTGCCCGTTCCTTGACAATCACGACAACTTGAAACCCGATGCCGCACATGCCAACTGAGCCACCGGCTTGTTGCATTCTTAAATACGGCTCACGATGGATTTTATTTTCATTTCTTCCTTCATCAGTAAATTTAAAGAGTTCAGATAATGTTATATAAGCTAATTATAATCCCCACAATTACAATAATATTAATCATTATTACTATCAAAAAGCTAATCAAATATATATCAAGCTACTGTTCTAAACTACAAAAAAGCGAAAATTAAACATGAAAAAAACACTTACAAGGTGCTTCACACAAGGGTACACTTTCAGTTTGAATTCTAGCTAAAGCTAGAGTGACTCTTAACTCTGAGGTGAATAGAACTCAGAGTCAAGAGTGAAGAAAAAAAAAAAAGAGAAAGAGCAGGTTTATATAACATGTACTATACAGTTATTACAAATATTTTCTCACGCATCTTAGTCTTATGGTACAGATATTGTAAGGCATTAGATGACCATACATTTTCTGGAAATTTTTATCAAACAATTGGAAAGATGGTATCCTACATAAGCGGAGACACGAAGCGGCGTAGGATGAGGTCTGCGCGAGAGCTAAGCGAGGTGGCGCGTCTTTTCCTTCTTCCTGCCACCTCTGTCAGCTCGAGCCTCGTGCAGAACCTCGCTCGCAGTTTTCCTTTCTTTCTCTTCGTCGTCACCCCGCCACTCAGCTCGGACTAGCTCACTCAAGCCGAGTCATGGCTGACCCAACTCGGGAACGTTGCCCGGATTATGCACTCCCGGAGTTCGACGATGAAAGACTCGTCTTCACAGTAGATGGTAAAACTGACGCTGAAGCAGTAGAGATCCTCAGAGCATTGTGGACCATCCACCACGCCAGAGATGTTGAAAACTGGGAACGTCAGTGTGAGGCTAATGTGATAGAAGAACAGCACCGCCGTGAGCAGGCGGAACAAGAAGCCGAGCAGCAGCGTGCACGCCAACTCGAGGAGGAAGAGGAAGTCAAAAAGGAGGAGAAGAAGAAATACAAGAACAAGTATGTGCCGATACCGGACAGGACATTACCGGCCACAGCGCTTCTCCTCCCGTCACAACACGCGCTCACCAAGTTGCGCAAGGGAGACTACGTCCCGCTCTACCTCTTCACAAACAAGGGTATCCGTGAAGCAGAGGAGGACAGTTCCGGAGACGAGGACCTCCTGACTCTCGTCCAAACGGACAAAGGCCCCACGTTCCAGACCAGCGCTGCGGTCAAAGCAAAGAAGCACAAGGTCAAGGACGAGGTGCTATCCTGGGAAGAGTTCGGACAGGCCAACTACAGAATGCTCAATGCTATGCGGCAGCAGGACTGGCCGGCAGACCGCCTGGACATGGTCAGACTCTTTTGGCTAGCCATAGAGGGTCACGACTGGAGACATGACCCGAGCGAGTATCGCAAACGCGCCCTCCTCCTCTACCAAGGCAGAGTGCGTAGGGACTGGCACAAGACGATCGGGACCCCAGACGCCTTTCGTTTAATCCCACTAAACGCAGAACGGCTCAATGACTACCACCAGGAACTGCTCGATAACGCATATACCGCCAAAATCGAGTCAGTGAGAACGGTCTGTAACCTCTCGTGCTTGCAACCACATCAGCTAATTTCGAACCTTTGCCACTATCTCTACTCTAAACCCATCCTCCCTCCCCTTACATCCCACTCGTTACCCTTATCCCATCCTGATGCTGCATGTGGGCGCAATTCCCATGCGGACCACCATCGGGACGCGGGCTCATCTGTCTATTCGGAACCTTGGCATCCCCACGGCCATTGGCTTCTGCTTTGCGGCGCTTAACTCTCAACCGCACGACCCACCTGACCTCACTATCGGGCATGGTCACAATGACTGACGCGTCGCAATCCCGTCCACAAACCCTCTGCACGGGCATTCCCGCGGGAACAGCACATGACCACAGGTCAATGACCGACATCCATCCCTCTCAGCCCAAACCCCCTCCACTTACAATAGACCGCTACATTCACGGTCGACCAGCTCATCGAAGCAGCCCATCTCCCCGCCTTCTAGAGAGCATGTAGACACGTTGCTACCTAAACGCCCCCGTTCTTTTCGCGCCGACGCACAGTCCTTTCACTCCCTCTCGAACCACGCTACATTCGAGTCCCCAACCCTCGCACTCAATGTACTGCCGGTCTGTGCAGTCTGCCTTGGGAGACACAAGCACTCTGTCCCCGTTGTCTTCTGCGCAGCCAAAAGAACCTGGGATGATAAATTCGATACCTTCGTTGAGCGCTTCAACAAAGCACTCCGAGTCAAAGAAACAGGAGCAATTCTATGCAGCATGTGGCAAAGGGACAGCAGCTGCCGCGAGCAGCACGACATCATGCATGCATGCTCAGGCTGTGGAGGCACCACTCACGGAGCTAGCTCGTGCCCTAGAGCTCAGAAGGCACCAGCCTCGAACTCCGTATAAAGCTGATGCCTGGGAGATCGTGCTCCAGCAGACGGGGCTAATCGATCGCTTCCCTTCCATCCCGTCAGGCTTACGAAAAGGTTTCATTGTAGGATATCCCACTCTTTCGCGTGTACAAACTCCTCCGAATAGTACCTCCCTTGCCATTTACAAGACTGAATTCGACGACATTGTATATAAGGAGTTAACAAAAGACCGTTACATAGGCCCATTCCCCTTATCGACAATAGAAGCCGCCCTAGGACCGTTCCAATCCTCCCCGCTCTCCTTAATACCCAAACCCGGTAAACCGGGAAAGTTTCGCCTAGTGCAAAACTTCTCATTCCCGATTGAGATTTCATCTCGTTTCCCTAACCCGTCCATCAATAGTGCCATCACCACCGAGTTTTTCCCATGCACATGGGGAAAATTCTCAGTGGTCTACCTCCTAATATCCCGACTACCCAAAGACTCGCAAGTCGCGACGCGAGACGTAGCGGAGGCATACAGAACGATACCGTTACACGAATCACAATGGCCAGCGGCAGTAGTACGAATCTCGGAAACGACTGGGTGTGTAGACACATGCGTCACTTTCGGAGCATCACCCTCCTGTGGAGCCTATGGTCAAATAGCAGACGCGGGCGCAGAGATCATGCGAGCCAATGGCATAGGCCCGCTTGATAAATGGGTCGACGACCATCTTTTCTTTTGTATCCTACGCTCGCAACTCCGTCAATACAACGAGAACAGACGCCGCTGGCACACAGAAATCACCCATAACGGGCAGAAACACTCGGCCTCAAGGATATGGTATAGGGGCATTGAGCACCCAGAGGGTCTTACAGAAGAATTCAGTGAAAGCTGCGCATTCCCCATCCAGGACCTATCGAACAACTCCATTCGTTCAGAAGAGGACATGCATTTTACATACAATATCGCGGATATAGACAAAGTCTCCCAGGAATTGGGTATACCATGGGAGACATCTAAAGACCAGCCTTTCGCATCTTCCACCATTTACATAGGTTTCATATGGGATTTAGAGCAACGCACGGTAACCCTCAGTACCAACAAAACTGAGAAATACATCAGCGAAATAGAGGCATGGCTATCGAGGAAAGCGCATACCCTCAAACACGTGCAAGAACTGTACGGTAAGCTCTTGCATGCGGCATCCATCATGCCGCAGGGGCGTGCATACCTCGTGGGGCTAGAAAGCATGCTGGCGACTTGCGCCAAGCGGCCTTTCGTCCCACACCGCCCCGACAAAGGACTGGATAAAGACCTATGCTGGTGGGTCGACAAGCTGAGCAGTAGAACTCTCATTCGCACGATACACACCCCACCCCGCTTCCTTGACCCAAAAGCTTTCTCCGATGCCAGTACTGGTGTTGGAATCGGCATCACCATCGGAAACGGATGGCGGGCCTGGCGTCTATGCGCCAGATGGCAATCCCTACACGGGTCAAAGGACATCGGATGGGCCAAAGCCGTCGCATTTGAGCTCCTTATCCGCACTCTCAACACTGTCCTTCCGAGCGCAAACCACGTCGTCCTACATGGCGACAACACAGGCGTCGTTGAAGGATGGTGCGTGGGCAGACACCGCAACCGAGCGGTCAATGCCATTTTCAAACATATCCACACTTTCCTCGACACAGCCACCCAGCTATGCAGCGTCGCAACACGCTACGTCCCCAGCGGAGACAATCCAGCAGACGAGCCATCTAGAGGTATCTACGGTCCAACACACCTACTCCTCCCAGCCATCCCGCTTCCAGAGCACCTTAGGCCTTTCCTCGAGGATGCCACTGATCCACTCTCAGCACGAGAGATCAGAGAACTCAGGGAAGGGCTATACTCCACCAGTGCCACCAGAATCCTCGAGCGGCAACGGTCTCAACAGGAAGCAATGGAGAGAACCAGAGCAGAGGTCCAATTCGGAGATGACCTGGTACACCGCGTCCTCCAAGACAACCGGACCTAATCCAGCACGTTTCGACGCTCCACTCACTCCCCCCACGGTCGCAGGAGAACGGTCTTCCGCAGCACCGAAACCACGACCATACCCATCCAACCTCCGCCCTTTGCCATCCCCAAACCGCCCCCACTGCCTCGCGAAAGATAGACTCCGACTGTGGACACCCATCACGCCCTCCACGAGATCAGCGAGTGATGCCACTCCCACAACAATTTCGGACGGTGCCCTCAATCGGGTACTAGAGGTCATTGGCGCCTCCTGGGCGGATAGCACCAAGATCCTCTACGGAAATGCCCTACTCGTATTCCATGTCTACTGCGACATCAACGGACCCATTCCGGACCACGAGCGCTGCCCAATTTCGAGTACACTACTCATGACTTTCCTATCCAGTTGTGCAGGAGGCGCCTCAGGTTCAACCCTCTCCAACTACGCTGCCGGGATCAAAGCATGGCATATATTACACGGGCAACCGTGGAACATCTGCCAAGACGAGCTGCGCCTCACGCTTCAAGGAGCAGCCCGTCTAGCCCCACGAAGCTCAAAACGTACCAAGCGTCCCCCAGTCACCGTAGACGACCTCAAAATCATACATGCAGGGCTAAACTTGAATGACCCTTGCGACGCAGCGGTCTACGCATGCATAATAACAACCTTCTACTGCGTAGCAAGGTTGGGAGAATTCACGGTCCCCAACATACGCGAGAGATTCGAGCCAGCCAAACACGTCACGTGAGGCAGTGTATCCAGGCTTCGTGACCAAAATGACCTTCCGGTCATCAAATTCAGGATCCCGGTCACCAAATGCGAGTCCACGGGTGAAGATGTGCAGTGCGCTCCGCAGACGGGTTGCATCACAGATCCGGAGGCAGCGCTCCAAACCATTTCCGCCTCAACCCAGCCCCAACCAACGCGCACCTATTTGCATGGATACACCCCAAAAATGGTCTGCGCCCGCTGTCCAAAACGCAGGTCACGAGCAAACTAGCCGACATCGCCAAGAGAAACAATCTAGCGGACCTGAAAGGCCACAGTCACCGTATAGGAGGAACCCTTTTCTACCTCCTAAAAGGAGTCCCCTTCGATGTCGTCAAAGTAATTGGACGGTGGGCTGGAGAGGCGTTCACGCTGTACCTGAGAGAACATGCCCTCATCCTAGCGCCTTTCCTGCAATCTGACCAACTCCTCTTCAACAATTTCATGCGCATTGCTATGCCACCAGTACGCTAGAGTAAGCAGCCTTTGCTCCTATTTGAACGGGTCCCAAGCTTCGCTGGCGCGTCGCTAAGGCTCCTAGTGAGAGGGTCACAGCTCACCTTGCCCCCCTTTCAGGCTAGGGCCAGCATCGAGTCGGAAACCCTCCGGGTTTCGCCCGACCGCACACAACCTCATCAGCAGGAGTCTTGGAGTTTTCTTCGCATCACCGCCTTTGTATCTACGTACATAACATCTGCATCTGCTACAGTCGATTGAGCGATATCACGCAGACAGTTCACAATGTACACATTTCCCAGTGTGTTATATGACCATAACACTATCAAGAACTCTTATCAAATGTGATATTCTAATAAGTATATTGTGTAACTAGATAACCTTATTAGATAGTCATAAAAATACTTATATTTTGATCTCAAAGTTGAATTGAATTGAAATATGTATCAGGGCATACCCATCACTGAAAAAACAGCCGAGATATAACCGATTATAATGGGATTATAATCCTCGTAATAGACATAATCCTACAAAATCTGCTATGCAAAACTACAACATCTTATATGGCATTATCCACCTTCCTTCCATCGACAATTGTCACAATTTCGGGTGACGTTAAAAATGGCACGGATTCCGTGGCTGTAAGATCAGATGCAAAAGAAATGGTGGCAATGAACCCTCCCTGCCGCACGACGAACCAACTGCTGTCTGAGGGTTGGACGGCGGCATTATATACTGAATCTCTGATGCCTATTGCTTCGCTGACAACGCCAATGGTGCGATTTGATTGTCACCTGTCCCAAGTGACATCTGTGATGTACTGCATTGGCCTATTCTCGTGGTAATCTTGATAGAGAGGAGCTGTACCCATCACACCACGTATTGCAAAACAATGGTTCTATTGATGTGTCGGCAAGAGTGAGACAATGGTCCATTGTGTGTGCCGACATACCTCACCATGTACCATTTTCTCAAACACCACAGAGATTACTGACTTTCCCCTCACCTAAAATTGTTCCTCTCATGGGCAACTTCACCGTAACGTGCACGCTCATATCAATCTCGTGGCTTACTGATCTGCACTCTTCTTCCTTCATATAGATAAGCACCATTAAAGATGTACTTTCTCGTTACACGTATATACAAAATAAGTAGTACAGGTTGGCGTCGAGAGGTCAGTAGCTAGAAGCGCCGACTACTTGCGTGAGCGCGCCACAGAAAGAGTCTCGGGGCGCAGAGGCTGATAGTCTGTGAGAGTTCGACGCCCAAACACCACTCTACAGAGTCTCATTGAGGATCAGGCACTTAACCATCCTGGCACGTACATACCTATGCCACCAGAGAAGGAGGGCAGTGATTTCGACCGCTTTAACAGGTGAGCTTGGAGCCTCGAAATAGTCAACAATATTGTGGTAGAATGTTTCGTAATTGAAGTCCTCGTCGACCACTGCCCATGAGTTCGCGTCGGACAGTGCAAAACGAACCTATCAATATGTCAGGGCAAAAAGGAATGGAACTGTAGGTAACGACCGAGATACTTGAACGGCGATGTATGCAATCGCTCGTGGCTGCACGGTTTTCATCCCGAGTAGCGACACGACATGGTTGCGTGTCGGTGTCCGTGCACTTGCACCCGTAAAGGCTTCCTCCCCCCTTTCGTGGTGACGAGCTGAACTTGGCGAGGTGAAGATACATCGGAATGCCTGTAGCTTACTTGTCAGAGACGGTCGTCCTAACCTCAACATGTATTGGTGACATACCTTGACGAGGAGATCGCTCTGGAATAAACCCTTGGCAGGTTCATTGGAGTCATAATGTTCACCTTTATAGAGGAATCTTGGCCAGCTAAACGCCGTGACACGAAAGTCCGGATGGTACTCTCGTATGTATGCACGTACACTGTCTTAGACGTCCTAAGCGAAGCAGGAGACATTTGACACATTCTACTGACCCAGTATCAGCCCAGTCATAGTCGACAGGACAAAGGAGCCTTCCGATTAAATTGTGGCTAAGACCACGCCCTGTTTTGTCGCGCGGAGCCAGGGGAGGGTCAATACATCCATAGTTCGCCATTACCCATTGAATAACTTCGCTTTTCAATGTTGATGTGTCGTCACCCCTAGCGCCATCTGCTCCCGCCTGTACCTGTGCAAGTTGCAATAACATTCAGCTGCGTCACTACTGTGGACTGACCTCTTGGCATGCACATAAGTCGAACTGCCCGGTGTCCAGTAATGTTGCAATCGTGGGGCACCACTGTACGAGTTTCTTGAAGTTGCTATTTGTTTGCTCCTGTCTGGTCAGAGATCATTATCTGTGTGCCGGGGACGAAGAAATATGAATGTCATACTCGGGTGAGGACTCAGCCTGGATTGCTTCCGCAGCCGCCCCTTCAGTCAAGCGCAACTGGCGTCGATCATGCTCTGCGATCATGTCCGATATGGGTTCAACAAGGGCTACGAGCCGTCGAATGGCTCGCCCCTCCCTTGCCAATGAATGGATACTGAAGTTGTTCAGCGTAGCTGGTCAGTAGAAGTAAGACACTCACGGCCTCTTAGCAATCTTGCTAATCAATCGTGCGTTCTCCACTTCGAGTGCTACAAGGCGTCTCTTCAGCGAGACTGTCGCCTGTACCTGTATATTCGACTGAGACGACTGAGAGGAGGTTGCGGAGTCGGCAGCCTGAGGTAAGGGGTTGGGCATTGTGCCTTGCACAGGCAAAGTGACTGACGGAGACTGTGCGGACGACATTGGGTATGGAGGAGCATGGTCTGTGAGCCATTAATATGAGCAACTCGCTCTTGGTCTTGGTGAGTGACTTACGTTGACGTTATGCTCCGTGACTTCTAGAAAGTGTCCAGTGACTAAGGACAAAGTTTTGTGATCCGTCCGTTGGAGCCAGGGCAGCAAGGTTGTAAGTACATACCCCACCTGGTACAGTAAGCGGTGGGGCGATGCTTCAAGCTCAGGGTTGTTATGGCTCGATCGCGCACCTTAGATCTGAAGGTCGAATTCGTGCCGTGCCGCAGCTGCTCGGATTGTACTGTGATAAGTTGAGCACGTCTCGGTCGGACACTGTAGTGGTGAACTGGTGAGCATCCGCCAAGTCTGCACCAAGATGCCACTGGCATACTTCCCTCTCTACATCATCAATCAAGGGGGAGATCCGGATCCTTGCATCCAATTTCCTACGTTTGCTCAGCTGCTCACAAGACTTGAGGATCGCCAGCCAAACTTCGGATGGCAGGTGAAGTTCTCACAGCCACTCACGTGGCTCTTCGCGCGGTCTCTGGATGCCATCACAATTGATAGGCTTGACATTATCCTGCCTGAAACCCTTTGCATTATTTTCGATATCCCCCCGCCTGTGTTCTTACGTTCTGTGAAGAGGTTTTGTTGTCCTTGGAGCACGCTAGGGCACAAGCGGTCAAGCAGCACCTAGAAGGAAACAACCTCTGTCTCCAGTGTTATGATTACGTGTTGGTATGTTAAGCAGATCACACACCTGTCGCTTTACCTCTCGACTGTTCGCACACTGCCGACTCTCTTGAGGCAGATTCTGGACCGCGAGAATCTCGTAGCGCTGGTCCTTTGGAAGAGACCATTTGTTTCCTACAATGCTGCGCACAGCTTCCTTGCCAAATCTGGGCTTGAGGACAAGCGTGTCATTGTTGTGGATGCGGACTACTTTCGGCACCACATGCTAGATGATAACTTCTGGGGATATGCAGAGCGTCTTATTGAACGACGTGAGCATGGGGAAGGTAAGTATTCATTCGCGCTTGATAGCCCATGACACCCTGTTTGATCGTCCACTTTAGCTACTCCATCCAATGAAGACATTGACTGGATTGTGCCATACATTGCAACGCCAGCTGATGGCGAGTTCCATTCAGTTGTTGAGTGGGAGGTGAGGACTGAGGTCGACTCCAGTCACTCGGCGGAGCAGTCTGTGGGATCAAACGAGAGTGAGTCAGATGATGAGTCTCACATGGAATCGAACGAGAGCATCTCAGGCGACGAGGCTGAGGATGAATCAACTTAGGGGAAAGTCATGTGAGAACAGGGATGCGTACCTGTAATACTAGTGATATGATATTTGTACACCATATTGTGGATACATTGGGCGTTGTGTTCAACGTGTCTGTAACAACGAGTAAGCCTCCATGCATGCGATGGGCTTTGCCTACGTTACTTGTGTGCTCTTGGTCCGGAAGATAGAGTTCGTTCCCACGGCTGGGACAAGCACCAACGCTGCCCTTCGCATTGACCGCCACCGACTCTGCCCGCCGTTGCATATGCATTGCCGGCGTGCACTACAACGTATCTTCTGGGCCTTCTCAATTTATGTATTGCTCACTGTTTTATTAATGAATGGTCGTTTTAGGTGTGGAGCTGATACATGTCAGCGTTCCTTCGACAGCAGCCGGGCTGTCTCTTTGCATCGGTTGTCATGTCTACATTATGAGGTGTACACCAGACAGCCTCGGGAGAAGCGGGGCCTGCCCGAATCCTCTGAGCTACCATCCAAGAAAGCACGCGAGGAGGACAAGAATTCCCTCATAGTTGAGCCGAGCGGTCATGCAACCCCATCCAACACAGAGACTTCATTGCTCTCGCATCCCCCTACCGAGTCCAGCGCCAGGGCTATAGAATGCTCAAACACCGGTCAAAGCGCAGGACCAGCATTGGATGCTGCATCTCCTCACCGTCCTGTTCGGACCCACCGTTTACCTGCTTGCTTTAGGGATATATTGCCAGAACCTCCACTACCTGTTCCTGTACAACCTCCTCCCATGCCGCTTATTCCTCGCGTCATCTTACATGTATTCGACTCTTTTCGCATGGCCTTCAATACATTTGGCATAGCTCGGGAATACCGGCACCGTCCAACGTACGATCCCAACGCTTTCCTCACGCTTGACGAACTGTCCAACAAAAACTCGGACGTTAATGCCGATGAGGCTCTGAAGGCCCCGGGCGGCCCTCCACTCCCTCCATGGCCATGGGAATCGATGTCCATCTGGAGATTAATGAGCTGGATGGTATCTGGAAGCAGGCAGAAGTCAGCGGCTGAAGTGACCCGCCTTGCCAGATCTGTTTTAACAGCTGACGACTTTGCACCTGAGGAGCTAATAGGTTTCAATGCCAATACGGAGTTGAGGCACTTGGACGGCTCGGAAAAGGAACTCGATCCTGAAAACCCCTTTCACAAGGATGGTTGGACGGAAACATCTATCTCTATCACGGTGCCAACACGCGAACGCAATCCAGAAGGGAATGGGCAAGACTTCGCGGTCCCTGGTTTTTTCCATCGCAATTTGACGGCTGTTGTGCGCGCCGCCTTTTCGGTCCCTTCGTCGAGGTGGTTTCATCTGGTCCCTTTCAAACGCATATGGAAATCCCCTTCGAGTGGCAAAGAAGAACAGATCTATGATGAACTATATACTTCGGACGCATGGATCAAGGCTCACGACGACCTTCAGAAGCAGCGCCGTACAGATGGCTGTACCCTGGAGCGGGTAATCGCGGGCCTCATGTTCTCCTCGGATTCAACCCATCTAACGCAGTTCGGCCATGCATCTGCGTGGCCCATCTACATGTCCTTTGGCAACCTGTCAAAGTACCTCCGAGCTCGTGCAAATACGTCCGATTCATGCCTCCTTGTGGCTCTCATTCCAAAGGTAAGCGCCGCTCCGAAACTATACATCTTACAACACTGAGGTTCACAACCCGGCAGCTTCCGCCTTGCATCGAAGGTTTTATCTCTCGATTGACGAACAAGAAGAATCTAAGTGATATCCTGACACACTGCAAGCGCGAACTCATGCAGGCCATTTGGAAGATCCTATTGGACGACGAGTTTTTGGACGCCTACAAGAATGGCATCGTGGTTCAATGTCATGACGGCGTGTATCACCGTGTGTTCCCTCGTATATTTACCTATTCCGCTGACTACCCAGAAAAGTATTTTTTTTTTCTCTGCATACACCCCAACTCACTAACATCGCTTGATAGAGTGCTCCTGGCCACCATCCGTGATAAGGGCATTTGCCCGTGTCCTACTTGTCTCATACCGAAAAGCGAGTTTGCACGACTTGGACTCCTGTCTGATTTGTCTGCGAGGGCGGCCAAGATTCGCCAATATTTCCGTGACCGCATCACAGCAGCCCGGGATGCCATCTATAAACGGGGGGCTCCCATCAAAGGTACAATGCCGGAACATTACCTCAAGGCTTTTTCACTGGTACCAACTTTGGTAAGTGAAGTTTGACCCACCTGTCATCTAACGACACTGAGAGACACCCCAAGAACACATTCACCGAACTTCTGGCGCCCCTCGGGTGTAATGTATTCCAGATGTTAACGGTCGACCTCATGCATGAGGTCGAACTGGGGGTTTTCATGTCAGTCTTGCGACATCTCCTGCGTTTGATGTATACCGTCAACCGTGAGGCCATTGAAGTCCTCAATACCCGGTGAGTCAATGTAAATATCATTCAGGACTTCTCATCGAATGGCAAATGGCAAACATCATACTAGGTACCGTGAAATACCGTCATTCGGCTTCGAATCCATTCAACGGTTTCCTCCCGATGTCTCTGAGATGCGACGGCGAGCCGCATGGCATTTCGAGAACGTACTACAAGTAAGCGGTTGTTATACTGATTAATTCAGTCATTTCAAGACACCTTGTTACTCTAGTGTGCCGTCCCGGTCTTCGAGGGCCTGTTTCCGCACGAACACGATGATGTTGTGCGAGTTTTGTTGTTCCGGCTGGCACAGTGGCACGCTCTCGCAAAGCTTCGGATGCACACAGAATCCTCGGTCACCTGCCTGGAGCAAGCCACCAGACACTTGGGCCAGCAATTACGCAGGTTTCAAAAATATACCTGTTCAGCTTTCCAGACCACTGAATTACCTTCGGAAACTGCTGCACGTCGGAGACGAGCAGAAGCCAAAATGAAAGCGCAGAATGATGATGCGTCCAAGGCACCGCGTGCTGGTGCGAGCGGTGCAGCACATCCGAAGACATTCAACCTATCGACGTACAATATCCACGCACTCGGTCACTACGTGAACACAATCAGGACGTTGGGAACCACCGATTCATATACCACTCAGATTGTAAGTACAGCTGCTATGGCATCGAGAGCCTCAGTCCTGACATCAATCCCTTTTTCAAGGGAGAACTCGCACATCGGTAGTTGAAGAGGTTTTACCAGAGCACGAACAAGCAGGATACATTCAGGCAACTCGCCAAGCAAGAAAGACGGTTGACACGCGCACGCCGTGAGATCGACCCTGATGGAACTTACTTTCCGGAAGCTGGGCCTGAAGAAAGTGAGTCGGCAAATCTATCAGAACGGTACTACCTGGCTCGCAACACCCGACACACCATCAATTTACATCAGTTCCTGATGGATCACACTGGTGATCCTGCAGTTCAAGTGAGTACCTTACCTGTCGGCCACGGATTTTTCACAAACCCGACAATCACTAGGACTTCGTTCCCAAGCTCAAAGATCACCTTCTCGCTCGTCTGTGCAACCTAGATTATGACGGCGACGAACATGTATTCACCCCAGACGAGCGAAACACTGTTCACTTCGTCAAGGCTCTCAACTGTATACCTATGCCCAGGCGCCTGCAGATCCACTTTACTACTTATGACGTACGGCGGGAATATGATACTCTACGCCCGGGTCATGGTGGAGTGGTGATCCTGCACTCCTGCGAGGATGGTGGTGATGCTCACCCTTTCTGGTACGCACAGATATTGGCTGCTTTCGTGTTCAGTGTTCGTCACGATGGGCGGGAGCACACTAAGGATGTGCTTTGGATTCACTGGATGGGAGTAGTGCCTGGCCACTGGCCCACTGCTGGAGCATTCAGAACGCGCGGCTTCCGAAGATAGGGTTTGTTCCCCAGTCGCCAGGAGCATTTGGTTTCATTGACCCAGCGCTCGTCATTCGAGCTTGTCATCTTATCCCTGTATTCGCTGAAGGCCGAACAGACTCGCTTCTTCGCCACGGGCACTCAGCTGGTCGTGCAAATGATGATGTCGACGACTGGGTGGCATACTACGTCAACATGTAAGCATCTTCTTATTCACAGTCTTCTTCTTACCTAAATCCAACTAGATTTGCTGATCGGGACATGTATGTGCGGTTCACCCTTTGTGGTGTCGGGCATGATGTTCAGAACCCTCCCTGGGCTCGGTGGCCTACAAACGAGCCTGCAGAAGATTTCGGGGTCGAAGAACAGTCTCAGGACGATGATGAGGAGACCTCGAGTGGTGAAGAACTTGAACTGACAGAGGGTTGGGACCCCTCTTCCGGTGTGGTCAACGAGATGGAGGACGACAATACTGCCAGTGACAATGAAGGAGAGATTTCAGACAGTATCGAGGGTGACTCAGAGGTTTCATACGGCAGTGATGTGGACTATTTTTCCTTCTAAAATCACTTGGTTACCATCTGTTATGCTGTACATGTTGTACTAATCTGTCTTCCGAATCTCCACCATCGTGGTGCTTCATACCGTGATGTGAATCTGGGCCATGCTGGCCACCTTCATCTCCTCACCCTTTCAGTCACTGAAGCCGTTCATCCATGGCATTCACATGCTCGGTTTACATAAGTCAAGGATTATTAGCAACGAGGCCGCCAAATGCCTAGGCAATCTTGGGAGTTGACAAGACATACCCACCTGTCAACCGGACTAAGGATCACCCAGTAGGTTTATCGTACTGCTATGTAGTAGTTTCTATTGCTACTATAATACTCCTCGTCACTCCCAAACCCTTACTACTTTTGCGCATCCTTACTTCGAAATGTGAATGTTAGCTAGGGTTGGTGTTTCTGCCACGACCTGTATAAGACCTTGCAGGTCCTCTCTAAGATGGTAATGGGTATGCCAAACAGCGAACAGATTTGGTTTTCATTCGACGAGCCTGCCGCTAGTAGGGTAATCATACGTGTCGTGCGCAATGGAATGCAAACCAATACATTTCGTAGAGAAAATGAGTGTGCCTCGCACTCGTCCAATCTCTTTGTACGAGAATTGTAACTAGATTATAATCCTTTGGCAATTTACGTCACCCAGGTGTGAATGTACCACGGATTGTAGAACTACTGGGATAATGTGTAGGTAGGCAAAGACATTATATTTACATATATTCCTTGTGCCATTCGTCTATTTTCGGTATTGATGAACATTTGTCACAAGGGAATGGCACGGACCGTGAGTTTCAGTGATGCCAGGGACAACACATCCTGCTGATGTTGCGTTGACAATTATACCTCGCACCAGTCGTGAAATTTGAAATCCTCTCTGACGGTGCACGACGCGGAACACACCCCACTGCTCCTGAACACAAAGCCGAGCAAAGACCGTCCGCTCCATTGTCATCAGATCTCACATACGACAGGCTATGGCATCCTCGCCGTGTTGTGGACGGGGACTTTTCTGTGTGTGAGTCATCCCTCGATTCATGTAGCTCATCGTGGCCAACGGTTAACTTCAATCCAGAATCTGAACTGTATGTGATACCGAGTAAGACGTTGGTTGTGATCGCTTTAGTGACCGCTTCACTTCTACAGTAACGCTTGTGGCTACACGTGCGACACTTGGCACACCTTGAAATTGTTGTTTTCGGTATTCTGCCGTTATGCGGTGTCATCTCACTCGTCTTTTTACGCGAGGACTCGGGTTTTGTGCAAAAGTGGCTCAGTGTCGTACCAATAGGGTTTGGCAACGCGGTCGTGATCCAGACGATTTTGGGTACGTCCCTTTGTACATGTGTGCGTTGGTCCTGTGATAGGTCACTGATGTGTCGTTTGGGATAGTTGCGCTGCAGGCACACTTGTCAGGTACGTGTCATCCATCCGATAACGTCGTAGAGGAACAAAGGAACGGGACGGAACAGAATGCTGACGTGTGGTTTTAGAGTCTCAGATAGCGTTTGGAACGGGGTTTGGACAGCTTTTTAGAGGGCTCGGTGAGTGGTCTTTCTTCCCGTGGACTGCAGCCCCATGAGAGCTTTTATTGCGGTATTCGTCTGACGTGACCTGCTCATAGGACAAACCTCCGGTGTCGCCATTGCCTCTGCCGTATTCCAATCCTGACTCGATGACAAGCTCCGTCATCGTATTCATGCACCCGATGCTGGAAAGGTACGTGGTGTGCGGTTCGTGCTCATTAGTATGTGGTGCTAACGCGCCTCCTTTGCCTCCTTTTCACAATAACATCAACACGAACCCCAACCCTGAACGCAACAATGAAATCTCCTGACGCATCGGAAAGATCATCACTGCCATCCAACATTCTCTCAGCCTCGTCACGACGCTCCCAGACCCTCTCCAGCGTGAAGCGCGCAATGCCTACGCGGCGAGTTGGAAGACGGTGTTTATTGTTGCTGCGTGTTCGACGCTGACGGCGTATCTCATCCGGTTACTTGTGCGTTCCCTTACATTTTGTCACCCTTGCATTTTGTTTCATCGTCTCCCGGCATCCTCTATGGCCATGTTTGATGATCCATATTGACGCATTTGGTGTGGCAGATTCCGGAAAAAGCGATGGATGAACAAGGGTCTTCCCAGTCAGGGCCAGAGACGGATGCCGAGGTGGGTTCAGATGATGCCCACGATTGATACTTCGGAGTCAACGAGGTGCGTGAGGGTCATTGGTATCAATGTTTACGAGCGTAGCATTGGGGCAGGAAGGGCGGGTGTAGAGTCGGGGAAGACGGATTCGGCATCACGCAGAGCAGTGACACAGTCCTGGAGACCATAAGTCGTGTATGTATATGATACCACATTTACATATCGTGATGCCACCCGTGGGAAGTACTAGTAGTAATGCCCTTCACAACGCACCAACTTGTATGTCCCTCGGCGCTAGATAACTAGACAGCTCAGTTTGAGAGCTTCCTTCTCTAAGCAGCGTTGGCTGGTCAGCAAATCTGGGTCCAGAGAACATCCTAAACATGAATCGAGGTCATCGCCACCTAGCGCCCTCATCGTAGGTTTCGAGGCATAGTCCCTACTACTTTGCCAATTGACCTATCCGCCAGGATAGCACGCGTACACCTGGCATATCTGACCAAGAACGGACGGAGCAGGAGCAATTGGAGGAGAACACCCCTCCACCTCACGGGAACAGGTCGCAGCATGTGCCCTCTTCTTCAGGTTCTATAATGCATATGGATGGCAATGAAGAATCGTTGAACACGAGTAGGAAATGCATTTCTTCACACAGTTTAAGATAATTAACGATAAGACTGGCATTCGGGCGGATGGTCAATCACTAGTGGAGCAGTGTTCAGCCTCACGTTTAACAGACGATGCCTCGTGGATTTCAAGTGACCAGTTGTTGGACTGCTTCGAACGGCTGGGAGATCTGGTCGACCTGCAAATGGCAATTACAATTTTGGAGGGATTGATCGGGTCTACTCCAGTTCGGGATAACTGGTATCGCGCAGGATTAGCGAATCTCGGTGTGGCGCTATCGTATCGATTCAATCGCCTTGGAGATCTGAGGGATCTTGTGGAAGCGATTTCGAGACACAGGGATGCTGTCGAACTTACTCCTCGTGCTCACCCTGAGCGGCCAGGGCGACTCAACAATCTTGGTACTGCCTTTAAAGCTCGCTTCCAGCGTCTCGGCGAGCTCAGTGATCTTCATGATGCGATTTTGATGCTGAGGGAGGCTGTTAACCTTGCGCCTGACAGTCATCCTGATAAACTCTCCTGTCTCAACACTCTCGGCAGCTCGCTCGAAGCTCGTTTCAAGTGCCTTGGGGAGTTGAGCGACCTCGAGGAAGCGATTTCAAGGCACAGGGATTGCGTTGGTCTCACTCCTCGTGGTCACCCTAAGAGGCACGGGCGTCTTAATAACCTTGGAAATGCCCTCAAAACTCGTTTCAGGCGTCTTGGGGAGGTCGGTGATCTCGAGGAAGCAATCACCATTCTTAGAGAGGCTGTTGATCTTATTCCTCGAGGCCACCCTGACAAGCCTGCCCGTCTTCAAAGCCTCGGGAATTCCTATCTCACTCGTTTCGAGCGCCTTGGGCAGCTAAGTGATCTCGAGCAAGCCATTTTGATTCTCAAAGATTCTGTTGATCTCACTCCTCACGGTCACCCTGGCAAGCCCGCCCGTTTTAGTAACCTTGGCATCTGCTTCAAAGCTCGTTTTGAGCGACTCGGGGAGTTGGGTGACCTGGACAATGGAATCTTGATGTACAGGCTTGCTGTTGACCTCGTCCCTCATGGTCACCCTGACCAGCCCAGCCATCTTAACAATCTCGGTAACGCCTTCAAAGCTCGTTTCGGGTGCCTCGGAGAGCTAAGCGATCTCGGGAATGCAATTTCAACACTTCGGGATGCTGTCAACCGCACTCCTCATGGTCACCCTGACAATCCCAACCGTCTGAACAACCTTGGGAGCTGTTTCCTTACTCGTTTCAAGCGCATCGGCGAGCTGAGTGACCTCGAGCATGCAATTTCGATGCTGAGGGACGCTCTAGCCCGCTTCCCTCGTGGTCACCGCCATAAGCCCATCCTTCTGAACAATCTCGGCTGCTGCTTTCAAGCTCGTTTCAGGCGCCTTGGCGAGCCGAGCGACCTCAAGAAATCAATTTCAATCCTCAGGGCTGCTGTCGACCTCACTCCTGATGATCACCCTCACAAGCCTGCCCATCTTAGTGAACTCGGTAACGCCTTCAAAGCTCGCTTCAACCGCCTCAGAAAGCTGAATGACCTCGAGGATGCAATTTTGATGCTGAAGAATGCTGTTGACCTCTCTCCCGTGGTCACCCTCTTCAGCCCGCTTTGCTTAACAGCCTTGGCAGTTCTCTCCGAGCCCGTTTTGAGCGCCTCGGCGAACCAAGTGACCTCGAGGATGCAATTTTGTGGCATAGAAGTGCCAATGACCTCACGCCTCGCAATCACCCTTCAAAGCCTTCTTGTCTCAACCACCTTGGTAACTCCTTCTTCATTCGCTTCCGGCGCCTTGGGGAGATGAGTGACCTGGAGGAGGCAATCTCAAGGTACATAGATGCTATTAGTCTCACCCCTCTTGGTCACCCCCACATGCCCGGCCGTCTGCATAACCTCGCATTGTGCTTCGATGCTCGCTTCAAGCGCCTGGGACAGTTAGGTGACCTTGAACAAGCAATAACTTTATATTCACGCGTTGCTTCGGCCCCCACTGGCCCCATTACTACACGATTTGATGCATCACAGAATTGGATATTGTGTGCTCGTCATGCACGGCATCACTCTCTCTTCCACGCGCATTCTGTTGCCATCACCCTTCTTCCGCAGCTCGCATGGATTGGCTTTTCCCTTACGCGCCGTTACCAGGAGCTCAGGTATGGCGCGGATGTAGTGCGGGAGGCAGCAGCAGCAGCTCTGGACGCGGGGCTGCCAAGAACTGCTGTAGAGTGGTTAGAACAAGGTCGTTCTATCATCTGGGGAGAGCTACATCAGCTTCGCAGCTCTTATGAAGACTTGTCATCTGCTCACCCAGAGCACGCCCATAGACTCCGGGAACTTTCTTCCGCATTAGAGCAAGCCGGAGCTACCCGCGAACAATCTCTCTCGGCAATCTCGGAAGGGATTCCAAATGAAGTGCATGATGCGACAGAATCCTTGCAACAACAGACAGACAGACACTGTACGCTCGCGATCGAGCGAGATAAGCTGCTTCAGGAGATCCGAAGCCTTCCTGGTTTTGAACAATTCCTCCGTTACAAAGAGTTTTCTCAGCTCCGTGCTTCGGCACACTCTGGACCTGTCGTCATATTGAACACTGCAGAAAACCGATGCGATGCGTTGATTGTTCTTGCTGGTGTGGATCACATAATCCATGTCCCACTTCCCCATTTCACGTTCAAGCGCTCCGCTGATCTACAGATGATCCTGAAGAACTTCCTTCGTCATGCTCATATCATACGGTCGGACGACAGGGAGGGGCAAAGGACAACATTGGACGGTGTCAGCTGGCAAACCTTCTTGGCCACCTTGTGGAGATGTATTGTCAAACCAATCCTGGATGCTTTGGCGTTTTCGGTGCGTCATGTAATTGGCACTTGAATGCGCATTTTATCTGGTCATCCATATCTCCAACAGACTCATGATAATCTATCACGCATTTTTTGGTGTCCAACTGGCCCTCTCGTCTTTCTTCCTATCCGTGCAGCTGGTTTCTACGATTCCCAGTATTCACACCCTGGGCACAAAGTATTCGACTTCGTCATCTCGTCATACGTCCCTACTCTCAGTATTCTTGCGCCGTCGCTTAATTCCAGCACGGCACCTAACGGCAACCCCCGCCTCCTTGCTGTCCGTCAGCCAAGATCAGATGGTCTATCCAGACTCCCTGGTGTGGTTACCGAGCTCGAACATATCAAGGGAGTAATCAAGGACTCACCTTCGGCTTACATCGCTTTCCTGGAATCCTCTGTCGGGACGGTCGAGGAAGTACTTGACTTGATGAAGGAATCGGACTGGGTCCATTGTGCATGCCATGGAATCCAAGATGCTGCAAGGCCCACTGAGAGTGGTCTTTGTCTCGCCAATAGACGCCGCTTGAAGATATCTGACATGATTGCGCTGTCCCGTCCCCATGGTGGACTTGCCTTTCTCTCTGCATGTCAGACGGCGATGGGTGACCAAGCTCTGTCCGACGAGGCCATCCATATCGCAGCAGGGATGTTGTTTGCGGGTTATTCGGGTGTCATTGGTACGATGTGGTCGATCAGCGATAAGCTTGCGCCTATTGTGGCAAGAGACGTCTACCAGCAACTCTTTCAGAATGGAAGGAAGCCGGATTATCGCGAGGCTGCACAGGCGCTGCACGATGCTATTGGGCGCCTTCGAGAGAGTGGTGAAGTGCCGTTTAACAAGTGGATTCCGTTCATCCATGTAGGCCTCTGAACTGGTCGGGTGCCTAGATGTTTGTGTTACACATGCCTCGTACTGTCACGGCGGTATCATCGTATGTATCATCGTACACCGAGCACGGACAGATTGGCATTGACTTGGTGTCATAATCATGTGTATTATCATCTCGTAGACAGGCTCGAGGTCTACCAGTATATGCAATACTCGCTGGACCATCTCTTGCTCCCCTTAGATGATACTATGTACAAGGTCAAGGGTAATTATCATCGAGCCTATTTGCTACGCCTGCTCACCATCAGCAAAAATTCCAAAGTCTATCCTCACCTATGTTGCATATATAACACCTGTTGCACCCATTAACATCCCCCTGTAACATAGTATGATGTAACGTACATAATTTCTATGTCGTACTACAGTAGCATGCTGTTACATAAGGCTCAGCATCGACATAGCTCACTGTAGTCTGTTGTTGTGATTTGCCATTTAGTTCCATTCAATCTATAGTTGTGATAACCATTGGTTGAACCAAATGAATAGGCAAAAACACTACACACCACATTACTTATTTACCGTAGCATACATACTACATTCCAAGTATTGTAAGTAAGCGGAAAAGTGGTGACAAGAAAATGTAGCAAGGAGCGACAAAAAAATTGCATTTCAGGGGGAAAAAGGATAGAAATATAAAAAAAGCTGCAGCAGGGAAAAGGAGAGCGTTCGGGCTCGAGTAGATACAGTCCAAGGTGGGAGACAAGCAGTCACACTTAAATGGACACAGTCGGGCTCAAAATGGCATGGTGGGGGCAGGAGACGAGCTGTTGGGCTTGAAACCATGCGGTCACCAGGGGACGAGCGATTGGGGCTCGAGTTGACACAGTCGTCAGTTGGGTGGAAGACGAGTGGTTGCACTCAAATAGATGCGGTTGGGTCGGAGACGAGCGATCGGGCTCAAAAGGACTTGGTGGAGGTGGGACACGAGCAGCGCTCGAATTGACACAGTGGGGTGGGAGACAAGCAGCCAGGCTCGAAAGGGCATGGTGGAGGCGGGAGACAAGCGGATGTGTTGAATGGACGCAGTTAGGTTGGAGATGAGCGTTCGGGCTCAAAAGGACACGGTTGGGTCGGAGACGAGCATTCGGGCTCAAAAGGAGGTGAGACACGAGCAGTGCTCGGATTGACACGGTTGGGTGGGAGACAAGCAGCCGGGCACGAAATTTGGGCATGGTGGAGGCGGGAGACAAGAGGATGTGCTGAATGGACGCGGTTGGGTCAGAGACGAATGTTCAGGCTCGAAAAGACCTGGTGGAGGGTGGGACATGGGCGGCGCTCGAATTGACACGGCTGACTCGGAGGGGTGGGGGATGAGCGGTCGGGCTCGAAAAGACATGGTTGGAGTGAGGCGAGTAGTAGGTCAGCACCCCGCCTTGGTGAGTTGGCGTTGTTGTATCGTATCGTGTTGTTGGGACTTTGAAAAATTTCAAGCACACCAACAGTTGCTTACTCAATCAGTTCACACCACACCGCTGACGCGGCCCAGGTCAACTTACATACATACATGCCACCATCACTGCACTGCCAACCCTTTCGTTCGACTCGTTTTGAGTCGCGGCGTGCTGCGCTCGTTGCGACGCCTGTACCGTCACCATTCCCATCAATTTGGACGCCATATCCATCGATCCCGCGCTTCCAATCGCACTCAACGTCTCTCCTCGCCTCTTGGATCTGTATGTGGCCTCCTGGCCCTGTACCTCGAGTTTGCGCGATCGTTTCGACGTTGCGCTCGTTCCTGTCACTCTCAGGACCTATCCCATCGTATCCGCCGCCTTCGACAATGGTTTGGCGGTTCCAATCGCCCTCGACGACTTTCGACACCTCCAGTGGACCTATGTGGCTTCCTGGGCCTATACCTCGATGTAGCACGTTTGCATCGACGCAGCGCTCGTTTCCCTGCTCTCTGGACGTTCTTGGGTGCTCTGGGGATTGTCTAGTGCGGCCGCTTTAGTTTCCGGCTCATCTGGCTCATTTCGAGCTTCTCCAGGTATGTCCTCCTGCTCCCTTGTCTCTCAGCGTTCGTGTTCGCGTTCTGACGCGTTCTGCAGCTCGTTTGGATCGTCCCTAGTGTCCTTGTGGTGGCTAGATGGTCCCGCTGTGCCCGTTTGGTCGCCGGTAGGTACGTCGTCACAGCTCTTTTTTTTTTTTTCCTTTCTCCCCCTCAAGTTGACGCTCTGGCGGGTTCGACGCTGGCACTATGGCTGCACCATCACCAGTGCATGACGACAACACCACACGACGACGTTGTGCCAGCACCCACAAGTAAACCCGTGACAGGTGCGGGTACAGCCTGAGGTTTTCGCTGGGTATGGGTTTTCGCCGGGTACCGGTACGGGTACACCTATGTTATTCCCTACTGTCACCTGGTCCCCCGGTTTCCAAGTGGCATTCTCAACACTCGCTGGCGTCATGGGAACAGTATGAGTGTCGCGGATACCTTCTTTTTGAATAGATATATTAATATGCGTACATTTGAACAGTACAGAGTGCACGTGTTTTGAATGTATTGGTTGTGGACACTCATTAATGGTAGTCGACATTGATCAATTCAACTTTCGAGTAGACTATGTACACGTTGGCGCAATGGCAGGAGGCTATGGTAGCTGATATCGGCAATGGTCCGTATGTAAATAGGCACTACTGACTACAGGTGACGACAGCAACAATGTAATTATGGCATGTGCAACTGCTACTTTTCCTTTTTGCAGATGACCCTCCGAGTCGCCGGGGATAAGATACGTGTAAAGTGGGCGCGCGAGAGGTGGAGTCACGGGGACTATTGCTACTCCGAACGGTCGCACCTGTAGCAATGAAAAGTAGTTGGTTAAGTCAGTGACGAGGTATCCTATCAGTGAAAGCCAAGTATCAGTTGACCGGGACCTTTGATAAGGTACATACGACCCCACAGGCAGACTAGCCAAGCTGACGGGTACTGAACTCTTTTGGGTGAAGTATCCATACCATCCACAGGTGGGATTCGATGACCACCACAGTCATCGTTTGGCCTGTTCTTCGAATAGGCCATGAGTCGGATCGGCCGATTGTGCAGTGTGGGTTAGTACCAACCCCACCAGGGCCGGGACGATTATCGCAGCTGATGAGGTGCGAGTTGCTCGAACCACAGTGCAGAATCAAAATAAACCATACATATGCGTGGACAAATTCTGAAGATGAAGATCTGATCTACATATGAGTTAGCTGACAGGGTCCGGACCACATGTGCCGCATGACTCAGATTGATCAACACGAATATCTAGAAAACGTACTGGAAACTTTATCATACATAGCCTCACGGGAAATCCCACCTGTTGATCGTGACTCCTCCTACGCTTTGTTCTGGGGATGTTGCCGAGTGAAGATCACATCCTTCGTGAACAGCCTCGTCCTGTTGCCAACTCCTCGCTGGTCCCCGACCTCCACGTCTCTCTCAAATTATCAGAGAAGCAAACCAAGTTCCTACTTGATGCAATCCAAGATGTGAATCCAGAAGCCATCGACGCTAAAGCAGAGATAAGAAAACGGGTCCTTGAAGTCCAGGATAAGTGCGTTTTTCTCGCTACACCTGCAATTTGCCACGACATTATGTTGCTCATTTGGTGGGTTCTCAGAGCATAGTGTGTTCCAACTACGCAGATTATGGAATGATTTTCTGAAGTACCAAATATCTGCAGTCAAATCTATCCCTATCCATGCATTCATGCATTTCACTATATCTCTCTCTCGATAGCTGAACACAATGCTTTCCCTTGTGTCCTGAAAGCGAATCAAAGTTCTGGACAAGCCAACGCACCTTTGCTTCTCGACATTGGCTGTTGCAGTAAGTCGCCCTTATATCCGGACCATCCAACGCAACCCATTCATGAACAGTGGGCACGGATTTACGTCACCTCGTCCAGTCTGGATACCTCGCGACGTCCGTCATCGGCTGCGATGTACGACGTGACTTTATCGATTTAGGTTACGAACTATATAGTGACCGCGACAGATGCCAGATCTCGTTCTTCGTCGGCGACGTGTTTGACATCACGCTTCTTCCATTCCCTCAAGTGGCGGATGACGCACATCCTTCCCTCAAGGATGTCCAGAGCTTGAACGAGCTCCGCGGACATGTTAATTATGTCTACGCTGGCTCACTCTTCCACCTCTTTGATGAGGGAACGCAAGAAGCGATTGCGCGGCGCCTTGCGACGCTGTTAGACGTGAGCGGAGGAAGCGGCCCGGCGGTGCTCTTTGGCAAGCACGTTGCCCAAGCAGAGGAAGGCGTCATTGATGACGCGATGGGCCGGTATGTAAAACGTAGCGCGTCTTGGTGTTGTTATCGTTCATGTCTGGTTGTAAATGCTAGGACTCGGTATGCGCACTCGCCAGCGTCCTGGAAGGAGTTGTGGGAGCGGGTGATGGGTGATGGCAAGATCCGTGTGCACGTGGACGCGGAGTTTCGCGAGACTCCGAATATGTGGAATCCTGGACGGGGTACGGAGTTGATGTGGTGGAGCGTTTGGGTGGGTTGATGTGTATGTGATGCAAGAAAGTTTGTTTGGATAGGAATAAGTAAATGTGCCTGGATCCTTTACCTGACCTAACAGTTTGAGTCAGACCAGTGCACCCGACATGTCCCTGAGTGTTGTGCGGTCTGACCCAAGTTATTTCTACAACACAGCACAGCTCCGGAACGTCCTGGTTGTTTCTAGGATATGTAGATGGCTTTGGCGAGATCGAGCTCAGATCAAACTACGGACCAACTTGAAAAAACACGTGACATGTAGAACACGCCATAACTCGAACGTACACCTTGTTTCATCACTGACACGTACGCGTAAGTTGTAACTGAAACTTGAAAAACAAAGGTTACAAGTATGCCCTCTGTGATCGCCTAGTGGAAGCACATCACCTGTCCTCTAGTGACAGCCCCCACGCGAGACCCAATCTGCCAACAACAAATGCAAATCAGCGAGACAACTGTAGGTCTCGAGATAAGTACCAATATGTGATCGCTGACACTTGTAAAAGGACACTGCCAAGTGCTGCTGAGAAGTGGTGTTGAACTTGTACTTCTTGAACAATCGTGCATGATGAACTGCGATTTCAACGCCGATTCTCCAATCAGCCATGCTCAGTCGGTTTTCCGGAGCAGTTTGGACGTGTCAATCATCAGCTGGCCTCTGAATCACCAACCACGGAACATCGGTCCCGCCACATTCGTTAACATGTAGTTGGACTCAGTTGAGCTGAGATTAGTTTGATGGCTTGGTCTCGCCCACATGGAACAAAGATAGTGCAACTTGAATTGTTGCTAGTGTATGCCATGTTCGCCCCATCCTCACGTAGATGTACACTCGGCCTGAGGACTTACTGCGCAGTTCATGATTCGAATTTAGGTGGCTGATCGTGCAGTTGGACGCTACGAAAGAGACCTGGTGACACAGAAAAAACCCGTCGAAATTCCGTGTCTTCAGTGTTCTGTCTATTCGGAACGAAGCAGCTCCAAGGGACTTTGCCTCAGTAGCATTTGACCATGTACATGTCTCCAAAGAAAAATCACAGCATGCCATACAAAGAGTCCGCATCAAGCGGTGCTCGCAGCAATCAACTGAGCCAATTTCTCAGCGTCCATCCCATCAAACCTAGGGACGATCCTGCACCTATACGGAAGTGGGTGCCTGGAGATGGAGATGATTAACCTGCTTGTCCATCGCACCGCGACATGAACACTCACACGGCAATCCCATTCGCGAACTTTGGTTCCACCAGTATTTCCACCCCATGTTCGTCCAAAGGCCTCAGAATCTTGAATACAGCCAATACCTTGGCCATGACCGCCCACATGGACCTGTCTGCAAAGTGTCTACCGACACACATGCGTCGACCGAATCCAAACTTGATATGTTCCGTGTCGTCGGGTTTGAGGGACCCGTCGTCGTTGAGGAACCGTTCGGGGATGAACGTGCCTGGGTTGGGGTACCTAGACTCGTCGTGTGCCATTGACCTAGAAAAAAAAGATCATCCGAGATCTCAGACCGTCATAAAGGAACGGAGAAACACGAACCAGACGTTCGCCAAGATGATAGCACCTGGAGTCGGGTATCAGCACACGTTTCGCCCGAATAAATTTACCAAAACAATCACCCTTTGGAATATGGTATCCATCATATACGTCGTCGTCTGTAGCAGCATGAGGGATCGCTGCATGGTTTTAGGGGGTGAAAAATGAACGCTAAAAAGGCAATCACTCACAGAGAGGAGCGACAGGACTATACCTGAGCGTTTCTCGAAAAATGGCATCAATAAAGGGTAACAGAGGGCGATCTTCCATCCCTGGCAGTCTATCCCGGCCCACCACAGCATCAATTTGTGCTTGAGCTTTTTCCTGAGCAACCTGGTCCACCATCATCATCAGAAAAAATGTCCTCAAGACCGAGTTGGACTGTTTCGTCTAGTTAGCGATGAGGGTCAGCGTTGAAACAAGTAGTACAGACGGTATCTGATGCGGCTAACCAACATAGTCGTTAGTATGAGATCCCGCAAGGAATACAAGAAGCGTACCCAAAAACACAGTTCCAGATGCCTCTTTGAGTGCCTGCATCCACGATTCTTCAGGTGAAATTCCTTTTTCTTCCATGTGTCGCACAGCATCATGTACCATGGACGGTGCGACGCTAACGCTCTGGCACAAGAATCATTCAATGTCCGTGGGAGATGAGTTGTTGAAATGACCATTACCATTTTTTCTAGAGAGTACTCAAATGGGCGTTCGAGGTACTGCTTCGAATAAGTGCGTGCCACCGCCATGCCCCTCTTGAATGACATGCCGGGAAACCATGACGGGAGATAAAGCACTTGAAACATATCCATTGCGTGATCAATCATGAATAAGTGCATGGAATCCACTCACACCACGGAAAGGCACCTAGGATAATGTTAATGTCAGGACGCAAAGCAGGCACGACAAGCGTCAACACATTCGCCAGCATGTCGACTAGATCGTCCTTGCGAGAGGTTGGATCATAATTATAGACGCTATTCAGAACGACTGATGATGTGTACCTCGATGGAGAGATGAGTCGGACACATCAATTCATCTTCTCTCGTACACTTACTCGAAGGTGTGATCATCGAGTTTGTCGGGCGTTTCAAGCAACCGATGGAGGAGATGGCACGCTTTATGATGTTGGTAGGACGAAAATCTGGGTACTGCGTCGAGCTTAAATGTCTGATGAAAAAAACGTCTGTGGAGCCGCCACAGATCGCCGTAGGGCATGAAAATGGAACTGAAATCCACCCCGCATCTGCAAATGTGAATTAAGACCGGCAGCGTGAAAAGAAGCAGTGGCCTAACAATTCAAGAGTCACGAAGTTTGGGCGGTCTGAATAATTCTTGGACCGGACCTCGAGCAGGTCGTTGGCGATCTTTTCCGAATTGATAATGATGATATCCTTTCCCAGAAGTCGAGAATAAACTAGGTCGCCTGTACACATATCAGCTTGAGTAAAGGGCATAGAACCGAGTATAATGCAACGTACCGTATGTTCTTGCCCATTTGGCATATGTCAACCATGGGGAATCTGCGTCAACTCCGATAACGTTGCCAACCCATGGTAAACCGGGAGGTCCGGGGGGCAGTGGGTAAGGAGTTCGACTCCTAAGAGTTCGTTGTCCGAGATACAGAACCACGAAGCATCCAAGAGCCAAGGAACCCGTAGTCGCCCAGTCGTACATTGCGCGCAGGTGATAATACTGCCACACCTGCAGACAAGGTGCATTTAGATTGTGAGGGCGGTTATATCAACAGCAATCCATACCGATGTGGATTACTACTGTACATGGACATGCGTAAAGCGAGCGTTTTGTCAAGTGAGGCAGTGCCTCTGCTTCCCTGAAACACTGCGTCATTGTCCTACATTACCTGGCATGATAGTCTCGAACCAAACGTTCTAGAAAGCGGTGTCTAATTTCGGACACCTTCGTGACCGACCACTCGTTTTGGTGAGCGGAAGGTTCCGGGGAGCTCCCAAAACGGATGGCTCGAGACTACTGGCATGACAAAAAAGGTCATGTAGTCGAAGAAAACACCGGAATTGGCGGGGGTAAGAATGCTGCGAGTCTTGCTCGCGTACATGTCCGAGGCTCCAGGTCCTATACCAGGCCAAATACTTCGACCTTGGATGACGGCCAAGCCTTGGCTTATCCTATGATGTTAGTACGTAGGCGTGTGTCCCTTCGGATGGTACAACAAAACACAGGCTCACGATAGCCCATTTATCCCTGGTTTGCTGTTAACAAGAACAAGACGGTGCATTAGACATAAATGTCCACACTACTCTTCTTGGTTGATGCATGTGTAAACCTGTTTTAAGTTGAAACTGGCAGTTGTCAATGAACGGGGTGTCACTGATATATGATCGGTTGACTTGGCTGACTAGCAACCATCATTGAACGACAAGGGTTCCTGAACAATTCGGTTTTCGGAGGCCAACAAGTTGATAGCATGATCATTGAAACTGCAACTTGCGTCATGGTGGGAATTCTTGGGAGAATAGTTCTAAATTGAGAGCATGGGCGAAAAATTTGGTATTCCCAGCCTTGAAGGCTACTAATTCTTCAAGTTTACCGTCGTGCATTAGTGATGCCAATATTTTACATTTTCAATGAAAATTGTATGCTAATTCTGCTTGTAGTTCGTGAAGCCAGAGGCTCCAACGTTGCCTCTTAATTTGGCGACCAGACTTCAAGTTCAGAGACTCGCCGTTAAGCGAGTAAACGCGCGGCCAGCCCCGGTGACCAGCGATAAGCTTGCGTTTCACCAGGGAGACGGTAACCTATGGGTAGCTGCCACCGTGACTGCTGACTGACTGGGCCGCCGAAGGTCCAAAACCGCACCAACGCTGTGGCTGACGTGTACGTGGCAAGGAACGAGTCTACAAGCAACTATTTCTGAGCGGCCGGGGCACAGGGCCGAATGACTGCGAGGCTGCACGAACGCTGCAGTGGGACGACGCTATTGGGCACCTTCGAGAGATGCCTCGCTTGACGAGAGGATTCTTGTCATCTGAATCGTACGTACACATTATCATATAGACTCTCTTATACTAAGGACTTGCCTGTCCCAGATGCCTCTTGGTCTGCGTTTCGTGCTGCCCAGTACGCGCTCGATGTCTTGTCTACATCGTTACGCTGGCACCAACTTTAAAACGGTCTTACCCCCGGGCCTGGCTGGTAAGCTGTACTACGGCGCCGTTCATTTTGTTAACTCACTCCATAGGTACTAGTTCAACCGATCCCTCTGATTTCCGTGGATAACGGGCCTCGTCTCGATCGCCAATCTACTAGTACCTCGTACATGATGTCCGTGCACCCTCGATCGCCGAATTTCGCCACGCTCGACTCGACCCTCGTGCCCTTGTACTCAGGAGCCTTGAAATTGGGTATCCGTTACAACATGGCGGTGGAATATACAGCTCAATATTTACTACGGATAACCCTCGCTCACACAACCCCCATTATAATTTGTGCAGCCAACACCCATATGAAATGTTAAACGACTTGGGCTGCGCCTCGCTGGTCCACCCCTTGGACGATCATAATTATCCACATACACACACCCGAACCCGGGAAAACAACACATTATACAAAAAAGAATCCGCGTCACGCGGTGCTCGCAGCAACCAACTGCCCCAACTTCTCAGCGTCCATCCCTTCGAACCTTGGGACGATTCTACACTTAAACGGAAGCGGATGCCTATGCAATATATTAGCACCAACATCCCAAACGACATCGAGGGGGTTTGACTGGTTTGTCGGTACCAGCATTGATGTATTATAGACACTCACACTGCGATCCCGCTAGAAAATTTCGGTTCCACCGGTATCTCCACCCCGTTCTCGTCCAGCGGTCTCAAAATCTTATATACAGCCAATACCTTGGCTATGGCCACCCACACGGTCGTGACTGCAAAGTGTCTCCCGACACAGATGCGTCGACCGAATCCAAACATAATATGTTCCATGTCATCCGGCTTGAGCGTCCCGTCGTCGTTGACGAATCGTTCGGGGATGAACGCATCTGGATTGGGGTACCTGGATTCATCGTGCGCCATGGACCTAGCAAAATGGATATTTCAGACGGACTTGCATCGAGGAACCACAAAGACGAACCAAAGATTTGCCAAGATGATGGCACCTGAAATTAGGTATCAGTAAACCTTGGGTCGTTTGAGGAAGCTTGTCTGAAATAATTACCCTTTGGAATATGATATCCACTGTACATGTCGTCATCAACAGCAGCATGGGGAGCCGCTGCGTGATTTGAGGGGATGATCGATAAGCGTTAACAGTGCAATCACTCACAGAGAGGAAGGATGGGGCTGTATCTGAGCGTTTCCCGAAAGATGGCATCAATCAAAGGCAACAAAGGTCGATCATCCATTGTCGGCAATCTGTCCCGCCCCACGACAGCATCGATTTGTGCTTGTGCTTTTTCCTGAACTGCTGGGTTTAACACCATCATGAGAAAAAAGGTCATCAGGACCGAGTTGGACTGTTTCGTCTCGTTAACGATCAGGCACACAGTCAAAGACGGCCACATACAGTTTCCGATGCAGCTAACCGACGTGGACATCAGTGTAGATCCTGCGATACATACGAGACGCGTACCCAAAAACGCAGTTCCAGATGCTTCTTTGAGTGCTTGTATCCACGATTCTTCCGGTGAAATCCTTTTCTCTTCCATACGTCGCAATGCGTCATGTACCATGGACGGTGCGGCGTTGCCGCTCTGGCACATGTCATCATTCAACATGCAGGAGATGAGATTGAGACGTCCATTACCACTTGTTGAAGAGCATACTCAAACGGCCGTTCCAGATACTGTTTCGAGTACGCGCATGCCACCTCCATCTCTCTCTTGAACGACATGCCGGGAAACCATGACGGGAGAGAGTGCACTTGAAGCTCAGGCATGATAAAACACGAAGCAAAGCATGGAACTGAATTGACTCACGCCATGGAAAGGCACCCAAGATAACAGCAACGTCAGGACGAAGAGCAGGCACGATAACATTCAACACGTTTGCAGCAATGTCGATGAGATTGTCCTTGCGAGATGATGCTGAATCATAGTTGTACGTGCTGTTCAGAATGACGGATGCCGTGTATCTCGATGGAGAGGTGAGTCGAGCCTATTGGTACATTTTATCTCTTACACTCACTCGAAGATGTGATCACTAAGTTTTTCGGGCGTTTCATGCAACCGCTGGAGGAGATGACTTGCTCTGCTCTGTTGATAAGGTATAAATCTGGGTACCGCATCGAACCTAAATGTCTGATGAAAAAATCGTCTGTGTAGTCGCCATCGATCGCCGTAGGGCATGAAAGAGGAATTAAACTCTATTCCACACCTGAAAAGGTGGGTTCAAACCAGCACTATAAAAAAATTGAAGAACTGACAATTCATTGGTGATGAGATATGGACGGTCTGAATAATTCTTGGACCGGATCTCGAGCAGGTCCTTGGCGATTTTTTCTGAATTGATAATGATGATATCCTTCCCCAGAAGTCGAGAGTAAACTAGGTCGCCTGTACGGATATTGAGTTGAATGAAAGGCGCACAGCTGAGCATGTTGCAACTTACTGTATGTTCTTGCCCACTCATTATATGTCAACCATGGAGCACCTGTGTTAATACCGATGACGTTCCCGACCCATGGTAAACCGGGTGGTCCGGGGGGGAATGGGTAAGGGTTTCGACTCCTGAGAGCCCGTCGTCCGATATACAGAACCACAAGACATCCAAGTGCCAAGGAGCCCGTAGTCGCCCAGTCGTACATTCCGTGGGGTGGAAACGATAGCAGGCCTATAGATAAGGTCCATTTATGTACTCGGCCCCCGGTGGCCACCGCGGTGACGCGTATTTATATTCATTGGGAGGGTGGACTCGGAAGATAACCGGTCACGCCGCCCGGGCCGTCGTCCGTTATGGGGACAGGTAAAGAGAGGGTGTTCTTTCAAGTGAGACAACCCTGCTTTCCTAAAACCACTCAACCGCCGTCCTAGTTGCCTGATATGAAGGAAGAGGTCATACAGTCGAAAAAAAAATTCTCATGTCAGTCACCGTACCGCGAGATCGCGAGCCACTGTTAGCTGATAAGCGCCTACAATGCCGTCATGCATGTCTTGCACACGTACAGGCTCAGTACAGCTCTCCTAGCCTCGGGCCCAGACGGCCGGGTACTTCGACCTCAGATGAGGGTTGTGCATGAGGCCACTCGTACATGCGACGTGGGCTTGTAATGGTGACGCAACAAAAGAAGATCTGCCACTGGACCGGGTGTTGTACGTTGAAGTGAATGTTACATAACAAGACGCTGCTGACAGAGTGGGTCCACGTGCCCTTGTAGGGAGAGCAAGCGCATCAAGGCATCTGTAAAATTGATATTGGTTGACACTGCGAACGTGTCCCCGTCACTTGTATATGCCATCCAGTAAGTAATTTCCGTGTTTTGGTACTGGGTCAGCCAATCAGTGACCAACTTCAACTTATCAGATTGCGCGACAGGTGTTGAACGCTGAACGCCGAGTGACAGTGACATGGGCGTGAATTCGAACACCCGATCATCGGGCCAATTTGACTCGGTTGGAGAAGTGACAAGACGTGGCACGCATCCATGACCAGCACGCCAGGGACCCGCCCCTTCGCAGTCATGAGTGAACACAAAACAGAAAACGACTCGCCGATACGCTAGCGCACAGGAAAGGAAGAGGAAAGCAGTAGGTCGATCATTGATCATCCCCAGCTCTCTAACGCCGCCTTGAACTCCGACCCGGGGGTTTTGGAGCCTGCCAGTACTAGCGCTTCCATTCTCTAATTTCTTGTGGCGAACTCCGACAGGCCCCGTTTCATCTGAATCATCGTGGTCGCAGCCTCAGGGCTTCAAAGCATCGACGATGACAGAGTGCCTGAGGGATTGTTGCGAGGACGGGTGGGAACGCACCCGTCTAATAGAAGGGATTTTGTCGCGTCTCAGGTACTACACTGGCAGGTGAGCGAGAAGTTCCAGTGAACACGAGTAACACCCACTACAAGTTGGCCCTGTTGGCGCCTGGACTGAGACGATCATGTTGAAACATTACTTACATACTTAGGTAAGTATCTGTACCATCGCCGCTCTTGAAGGCTCGCCAGCAGGGCGCTCTGGCTGGCTTGATTATTAGTATTTCAGCCTTAACGAAAGGAGATAACACAGAAAACACCTATTCGCCCCAGACACAGGCAAGTTCCTCGCATCGTGGCGTGTGCCCCAGCATCCCAAGCGGATGCATCTCGTAGCCTCTGACCATCAAACTTATGTACAACACACCACAGGAAAGAGAGCCCGTATCATGCAGAGCTCGCAGCAATCAACTGCTCCAACCTCTCAGTATCCATCCCCTCAAACCTAGGGACGATCCTGCACCTAAACGGAAGTGGATGTCTAATGCAGCGCATCAACATCCATATCCCGACGAGATCGGGGCGTTCAGCTCGTTTGTCCATCACATCAGCATGACGCATCATGGATGCTCACACTGCAATGCCAGTCGAAAATCTCAGTTCCACAGGCACCTCCATCCCGTTCTCGTCCAGAGGCCTCAGAATCTTGAATACAGCCAATACCTTGGCTATGACCGCCCATACGGACGTGTCTGCAAAGTGTCTCCCAACACACATCCGTCGACCGAATCCAAATGCAATGTGTTCCGTATCGTCGGGTTTGAGCGATCCATCGTCGTTGAGGAATCGTTCGGGAATGAACGCGTCTGGGATGGGGTACCTAGATTCATCGTGTGCCATTGACCTAGAAAAAAAAAAGAACATTCAAGATCTTAGGCCATTATCAAGGGATGAGGAAACACGAACCAGAGATTTGCCAAGAGGATAGCACCTGAAGTTTGATGTCAGCAATCTCAGCCATGCGAGAAAATTGCCCTGAAATAATTACCCTTTGGAATATGGTAACCACCATATATGGCATCATCCACAGCAGCATGGGGGATTGCTGCATGATTCTAGGGGATGAGCAATGAACACTGATAAGGTAATCACTTACAGAGAGGAACGACAGGACTATATCTGAGCGTTTCCCGAAGAATAGCATCTATAAAGGGTAACGAAGCACGATCATCCATCCCCGGCAGGCTGTGCCGACCCACTACAGCATCGATCTGTGCATGCGCTTTTTCTTGAGCTCCCGGGTTTACCACCATCATGAGGAAAAAGGTCATCAGGAACGAATTGGACTGTTTCATCTTGTTAGCGTATGTCATAACATTGATGCACCACGTACGGTTTCTGATGCAGCTGACCAATATAAATATTAGTACAGGATCTCGTAAGGCACCCCGACCTGGAGAAGCTTACCCAAAAATGCAGTCCCTGCTGCCTCTTTGAGTGCCTGCACAGATGATTCGTCCAGTGAAATACCATCGCCTTCCATGCGTCGCAATCCGTCGTGTACCATGGACGGTGTGACGCTACCGTTCTGAAACACGTCATCATTCGAAGAGTACAGGGGATGAGTAACTAAAATGAACATTACCACATTCTGGAGTGCGTACTCAAATGGCCGTTCGAGATACTGTTTCGAATACGCGCGTGCCACCTCCATTTCCTTCTTGAACGACATTCCGGGAAACCATGACGGGAGATAAAGCACTGGGAATATATTCATTTAGTGATCGACCACGAAGCAGGACATGTGATATGCTCACCCCACGGAAAGGCGCCAACGATAACGGCAATGTCAGGACGCAAGGCAGGTATAGTAATTTTCAACACATTTGCCACAATCTCGACGAGATCGTCCTTGCGAGACGTCGGATCATAGTTGTACGTGCTGTTCAGAATAACTGACGCCGTGTATCTCGATGGAGAGGTGAGTCGAGCCTATTGGTACATTTTATCTCTTACACTCACTCGAACATATGATCACTGAGTTTTTCTGGTGCTTCAAGCAACCGCTGGAGGAGATGACATGCTCTACTATGTTGATAGGGTAGAAATCTGGGCACCGCGCCGAGCCTGAACGTCTGATGGAAAAACCGTCTGTGCAGTCGCCATCGATCGCCGTAGGGCATGAGAACGGTATTAAAATCCACGCCACACCTACAAAAGTGGTTGAGATCAGCATTATGAAAAAATCAGAGGTCTGACAATTCATTAGTGATGAGGTATGGGCGATCAGAATGGTTCCTGGACTGGATCTCGAGCAAGTCTTTGGCAACCTGTTCTGAGTTGATGACAATGATATCCTTTCCCAGCAGCCGAGAATAAACTAGATCGCCTGGATAAATAGTAACGGCTCGACTCAGATGAAAGACATAGCTAACATGTTGCAACGTACCGTATGTTCTGGCCCACTCGGCATACGTTAACCATGGAGCATCCATGTTAATACCAATGACATTCCCGACCCATGGTAAACCTGGAGGTCCTGGGGGCAATGGGTAAGGTGTTCGACTCCTGAGTGCTCGTCGTCCGAGATACAGAGCTACGAGGCATCCAAATGCCAAGGTCCCTGTAGTCGTCCTTGAATGCATTGCGTGGGGGTTAGCGACACCACGGACAAGATCCCTTCCCAAGACACAAGTTCTATATGTAAAACAGAAGGACCCTCACGCCATCTGGTTACCTAAAGATAACCACATGAACGGCGGGTGCCCAAACTACTCGACTCCTTGAGGCTGATGGACGTAGCCTGTGTTTTGTTGATACAGATGGTTGAACCAGGCATAAGAGTCATTGTCATTGTTTGGCTTGGCTGACTAGGACGACGAGAGCCTACCTCGCTCTGGCCGCATCGCCGGCCACCTAAAATTGCAACGTCCTGGGAATTCAAATATTCAGGTGATCACTGACCTGCGTGTGCAGCCGACTCGGAGTCTGTATTCCACCGTAGGAAATAACGTCGTAATGCGATAACAAAGAGTCAAGACCTATCGTGAAACGAGCATCAAGTAGATGGATACCTAGTATCATGATTGCGCGGGCCTTATGAATGATACAGTAACAGTAGGGCCGGTAATTGACTTGAACAGAGTGTCGCCGATCTGGCAAGCAAATGGGGTGGCGTCAGCATGCAGGCCCGGGGTAGACTCAGCGTGTGAACTTACTGTAATGGCTGCACTCGAGGTTTGGCTCAGTGCGAGATGGTGACATGGGTGCCATCATCGACATGATTCTAGCGCAGGGCGGTCCTTTCGTGGCCTTTTCATTTACCCGCCATGATTCCTCCCGTGCTCTGAAGGTTTGGTCTGTTTGACATTCTTTCGGCGAACAACTTTCGAATCCTCATTTTCTCGTTCCCGCTGAACCCCGCCGTGCGCATTTCCTCTCGCGCGGTCAGCCCCAGACCAGCCTTCCCACACACCCCGGTTTGATCTTCGTGCTGTGTCCACATCACCGTTATCGCTTTCCAGCTTTTCTACTTCTTGGATCTTTGGCCGCCAAATTGCCACATCCTTCTACAGGATTAGTACAGAACTTGAGCGCTCATGGGGGGTTGGACAGTGTATGTGGTATATATCTGTCGTGTTCATACTCAAAGTTTGCATGGCGCCGGTGCCATTCTGCACTGGGTTTTCTTTCGTCGCGTGGGGCGTTTTCGTCCAAGTCGAAGCGTCGTGGGTGGCTCAAGATGACTCAGACATAACTCGTACCCTTCAGCCTACGCACCAAACTCTGGCGAAACCACGACAGTACTCGAGGAAGCGACCATACTATACCACTGCCTGTGCCACATCGTGAACAACGTTGCCGGTTTCTGCCCTGGTTACTCTAGCATGCCGACAAGGGGTTCGGATGTTCATTGGATCCTTGAATCAGCCACATCACTGAAACCATGTTTCGGAGAAGAACCACAATGACATTTGCCAGTGAAGTTTCCATAGCTGCCCACGCTTCCTCGCACAATCCCCATCGTAACTCTACGCCTTAAGCATTCCAACTATTCGAGACGAAGCAATTCGGGTTCGCTTCGGCAACCTTGATCATCAATCATCCCGTAGCCGTCCTCAAACGGCAATGGGAGGCATCCAATCACGATACACCATATCAAAGAGAACAAGCGTCAAGCAGCGCTCGCAGCAATCAACCGTTCCAATCTCTCAGCATCCATCCCTTCACACCTAGGGACGATCCTGCACCTAAACGGAAGCGGATGTCTAATGCAACGCATCCACATCCAGACGAGATCAGGGCCGTACATTGCACCATTATAGATACTCACATCGTAATGCCACTCGAAAATCTCGGTTCCACAGGCATCTCTACCCCGTTCTCGTCCAGTGGCCTGAGAATTCTGAATGTAGCCAATACTTTAGCCATGACCGTCCACACGGACGCGTCCGCGAAATGTCTCCCGACACACATCCGTCGACCAAATCCATACGCCAAGTGCTGCGTATCATCGGGTTTGAGCGACCCGTCATCGTTGAGGAATCGTTCTGGGATGAATGCATGTGGGTTGGGGTATATGGACTCGTCGTGCGCCATTGACCTAGCAAAACAGGCCGTCAAGAGCTAAGACGTTGGTCGAGAAACACCCCAGAAACAACGAACCAGAGATTCGCCAAGAGGATAGCACCTGAAATCGTATCAGTACGCGTTTCGCTCGAACGAATTGTCATTGGGCAATACCCTTTGGAATGTGGTACCCATGATACATGTCGTCGTCTACGGAAGCATAGGGAATCGCTGCATGATCCGGGGGGTTGAGCAATCGGCATTAACAAGGCAGTCACTCACAGAGAGGAACAACAGGACTGAACCTGATCGTTTCCCGAAAAATGGCATCTATAAAGGGCAACAAAGGGCGATCTTCTATCCCTGGCAGTCTATCCCGGCCCACTACAGCATCGATCTGTGCTTGGGCTTTTCCCTGAGCCGCCGGGTTCACCACCATCATAAGAATAAAGGTCATCAGGAACGATTTGGACTGTCTCATCCTGTTAGAGATCAGGCACACCGGCAACACATGACCACGTACCGTCTCTGATGCCGCTAACCAACGTGGACATCAATATAAGATCTCGCAAGACATGACTGGGAACAACGTACCCAAAAATGCAGTCCCAGCTGCCTCTTTGAGTCCCTGCATCCACGATTCTGAAGGCGACACTTGGTTTTCTTCCATGCGTTGCAATGCGTCGTGTATCATGGACGGTGCGACGCTATTATTCTGGAACATGTCATCATTCGACGTGCATGGGAGAGGACTAGCCGAGATAACCATTACCGCTTTCTGCAGTCCATACTCAAACGGCCGTTCCAGATAGTGTTTCGAATATGAACGTGCCACCGCCATTTCTCTCTTGAACGACATGCCGGGAAACCATGACGGGAGATAAAGCACTTGAAACATACTCATGGCGTGATCAAACACGAAAGCAAGACACGGAATTGACTTACGCCACGGTAAAGCACCCAGGATAACAGCAATGTCGGGACGCATAGCAGGCACGACAATCGTCAACACGTTTGCCGCGATGTCGACGAGATCGTCTTCGCGAGAGGCTGGATCATAGTCGTATGTGCTGTTCAGAATGACAGATGCCGTGTATCTGGATAGAGAGCCGAGTCAGGCCTATGAACACATTTTTTCTCGTACACTTACTCGAATATGTGGTCATTGAATTTATCGGGTGCTTCAAGCAGCCGGTGGAGGAGATGACATCCTCTACGATGTTGATAAGGCAGAAATCTCGGTGCCGCTTCGGGCCCAAATGTCTGATGAAAAAACCGCCTGTGGAGTCGCCATCGATCACCGTAGGGTATGAGAACGGAATTGAAATCCACTCCACACCTGCAAAAGTGCATTGAGATCAGCAATATGGAAAGAACAAAAGATCTGACAATTCATTGGTAATGAGGTATGGACGGTCAGCATAGTTCCTGGACCGAATCTCGAGCAGGTCTTTGGCAATCTTTTGCGAGTTGATGATGATGATGTCCTTTCCTAGCAGTCGAGAATAAACTAGATCGCCTGTAGGGAGATCGACCTGAGCGAAGGACGCAGAGCTGAGCATGCTGCAACACACCATATGTTCTTGCCCACTCGGCATATGTCAGCCATGGAGCATCTGTGTTAATACCGATGACGTTTCCAATCCATGGTAAACCAGGAGGTCCGGGGGGCAATGGGTAAGGGATTCGAGTCCTGAGAGCTCGTTGTGCGATATACAGAACCACAAGGCATCCTAGTGCCAAGGTTCCAGTAGTCGTCCAATCATGCATCGCGTGGGGGTAGCTAATACCGGACAGATGGACAAGGTCCCTTTAAATTGGTGGGGTGGAGCACTGCCATTCGGTACGATACCACCCGCAGATTACTACTGAAAAGGTGGTACGGGTTAGAGCGGGTGTTTTCTCAAGGCACAGAACGCCCCGCTTCGACGCAGAACGAGCTCGGCAAGCAACAGCAAGTTGGCCTTGTGATGTAACGAGTTGAGACTCAACAACGGCGATTGTGTGTGCATTCGCTTCCGAGGGACAGGGGCCCAAGTGGTCGACCGTGCGCAGTGGGAAAATTATCCTGTCAACGTCAGCGTGCAGGAATGCAACGACAACTCAAGACACAAACTGAAGAAACACCTTGCAGTTTGAGAGGAATGCCTGGACTACTTTTTTTGCGATTGGGGGGTGTATAGACCTGTCCTCTGAGATGACGCTGCTGGTTGACGAGCCTGAGGTGTAAGAAACATTGGTTGGACCGGCTGACTAGTAGAATTCAGCAACCATAAACGTAACGACAAGGGCTTACCTCGTTTTGGTTCAAGTTATCTCCAGTCAAGTTACTCCACGTCAGGAACCCCGGAACCGGACCGTCTATGTGCACGCATTACAACCGACTGTCCATTTCTGCGTCTCGCTTCGCTTTCAAGCCTGATACGCAACTCTTGCAAAACATATTGTCCCACTGAGACCGCCAGTAACAGAATGGCGGTACAGCGTTGATGTCTTCCGACCATAGCCGATGTATATTATGTGTGCAACCCGGTACAGGGGACCGCGTCCTGGAACCAAGCATCAAAGCAAATGGATACCTACCTGTTGCAAGGTTCAATGAATCACAATAACTCGAGTGTGACGAACGGGTGACTGGAGAGGACACGAGCGCGGCCAAGGGGAGTCGGCGGGGGTGCAACTTACGGCGTCGTGGCATTCAGGAGGTGTGGCGCCAGCCTTTGAGTCAATAGGGACTCTCAAGGTCCTGTTGTAACCTGAGTTTCAGCTCGGAATAAAACTTGACTCAGCAGGACTTTCGAGCGGAGTTCGAACCTAATGTGAGAGCTATGCTGTGTGCCCCGCACCTCCCTCTACGATGATAACTATTAACCATGCCCAAGCAGTCGAAGCGCCAAGCCCTCCTCGAGGATCTCGAATCTGCCAGGCAGGATCTCCAAGTTGCCCGCTATGTGGATCTCCTTGCCGCTTGTATCCACCTACTTCGTGCTGGTGCAGACTCCGACTCAGATATGGAGCTGTCAGGCTCAAGTACATCGGACACCTCTACATCGGATTCGGAGCTACTAGATGAATCTGACACTGATCTTTTATCACTCCTTGCTTCATCAGATGATCTCCCCCCTCTGCTCACTTTCAGTCCTGCAGTTCAGGAGTACGAATACCAAATCACTGCTCTGGAAGATGAAGTCCGGCAAGCTCGATATCTTGCAACCCGCAGGCTCGGAAAAGCTGCGCGGGCTCCACAGCTCCAACTTTTGGAGCAGTGGGCCCTTGATGGTGACATCGACAAGTTCCGTCGCAAGCTGCGTGTCGATCCCGACGTTTTCAAGCGCATCGTTGATCACATCCAGGCTGACCCTGGGTTCTCAAACAACTCGAACAACCCCCAATTCCCTGTCCCGATCCAACTTGCGATCTTCTTGAATGGAGCTGGCCACTATGGTAATGCGGCGACAACAGAGGATTTAGCAGAATGGGCTGGTGTATCTGTGGGGACAATTTACAACTGTATCCGGCGGGTAATGACAGCCATTCTGCGGCTTCATGATGAACATATCCACTTTGATCCTTTGGAAGAAGACGATCAGCGGGAGCGGGAGCGTGCGAAGCAGTGGGTAGAGGCACAGTGCGGCATACCTGAGTGGCGGCATGGATTTCTCTGTGTCGATGGCTCACCGTTCAACTTGTTTCAAAAACCGGGTTGGCATGGCGAAGGGTTTTATGATCGCAAATCCCGGTACTCGCTCTCGGCACAGGTATGATTCCCATTATATCATGTGTGCCAACCAGCTAATTGTTCAAATAGGTCGTCATTTTACCCCACAACCTCCGCATTGTTGACTATGTCATCGGTGTACCTGGGAGTCTGCATGACTCCAACTCATTTGCACGCTCACGTCTTGCACGGCACCCACACTCGTTTTTCGGAGGAAGTGAATGGGTTTGGGCCGACTCAGCTTACCCTTGTCAGCCGTGGTGCATCCCGCCATTCAAGCGACCGAATGCTGGCGTCTTATCACCTGAGAGGCGAGCTTTTAATCAACATCTTTCATCGGTAAGTTTTTCGTCATCAAAAAAAAATACATTGTTAATACGGGGTTGGATAGGTCCGTGTACGTTCAGAACACTTTTTCGGCTCACTGAAAGGGCGATTCCAATCCCTGCGTGATTTACGAGTTCAGATCCAAAAGCAGGCAGATCTGAGTTACGTGAACATGTGGGTACGCTGTTGTCTTATACTTCATAACATGATCTTGGAGATCGAGGAGCAGCTGGGGTTGAAGCCGTCGGTAGAGAGGTACCGGGCAGAGGCAGAAGAATGGGGGGAGGTGGATAATGAAGAGGTCGCAGCAGATGACGAGTTTACAGGCACACCAGGACAGCTATTCCGCAATCGTTTGATGGAGATCTTATGTCGTCGCCAGCGTGAATTGTAGGGTATACTTTCGCATTGATACTACGGAATACATGAGGTGTATCAGGAACAACTAAGTACAAGTACAACGAGATTCAGGCGGGTTGAAAAAAAAAGATGGTGCAACGCTGATAACAGATCGGCAACAAAAAAGTGATCAGTCCTCGAGAAGGTCCATACTTCCCTTTGCGGCAAGCTGGGCCTGCTTGAACTTCAGCTCCTCGATGTCCTTCTGAAGCTCGAGGTTCTTCAGATTGTTGGCAGAGATCGACACCTCGTGGCTCTGCTTAACCATCAGGAGACGGAGGTCATGCTCACGTTTGTCTCGAGCCTCCCGGGCCTTGAGTTCCCTTGCTGTGAGCAGAGTGTTGTACCTGATCCGCTTGCTCTCGTCCTGACTAGAAAGACCTTCACGAAGGATATCGAGAAGACCTTCATTCTTGTCTCCAAGGACAGTGGAAGCACGCTCGCTGACATCACGAGAGCGTTTGCGCGACGATGAGGCAAGGCTGGTGGGTGTGATATGTGATGAGGATGATGCCGTGCTTATGGGAGGATTGCTAGGAGTCGGAGAGGGTGTGTGGGATGTTGCCCGCTGTTTGCCTTTCGCCGATGAGCTGGTTACCTTTTGGGCATGTGCGGAGAATGTGCTGAGCATCCCGGGATCATCGCTGATGGCTGGTGGTGGGGGATGGGGCTGTGAACGCTGAGTACTAGTAGAGATATTGGGGATGTTGACCGAAAGTTCCTGACCGCTGACTTGACCTTGGGTGATGTCTCCTTGTTCCGCCAGATCGGCTGCATCCCTTGGTAAGCGCTGTCGTGCTGATCCTCCCCCCTGCTGCAGAGCATCTTCCTCCCCCCTTCCCCCCCTTCCCCCTCCTCCTCCTCACCTCCACCGTCAACCCAGTCATCATTTTCCAGAGCCGTAGACCGCTTAGACTTTGCAAAGAGCTCCTGGGCCTCTGCGGCATGATCTTGGCCAGGATCCGCAGTGCTGAATGTTTGGTTGAACGCAGGATTGTCCTTCCACCATCCATGCAGATCCTCCCACCAAGGGAAAGTGGGCTTGAGTCGCTCTACCAGATAATAGATAGTTAGCTGTGTATCAGATGTAAGGGGGAATGACCGTCATACCAAGAAGGTTTCGCTTATTGGGATCTTCTAACATCTGCTCGACGGTGATTCCAGCACCCGAGTATCCAAGTTCCTTGTTGAATGTGTTGTACTTGGTCTTCAGCCTGAATGTACTGATCAGAATGATACCGCTATCGATTAGGTATGATAAGAACAAATTTTACTTACTTTGCAAATCGACCCTTGATCGTTTTGACAAACGACAGGGGGTCTGCAGAGTAGGCCTGCCGGACCACAGGATCCCGGTCGTTGGTGAATATATGTTGTGCAATTTGTTGGTAGTAACTGTCTTTGCTCGCACTCATTTGCTTGCGGGTCCTGCCCTGTCTGATAGCATCCTGAGTAGAATCAGAGAAAAGCTTGAGTCGAAGGTCCGGATTGTCCTTGCAGAAAGCGACAAGGAGATTGGTACGATATGTGTACTCCTTCCCTTCCCACTGAATACGAGGGGTGCTGGATGTGGCAGCTTCTCCCTGGGTCTGATTACCATGGCCATGGCCACGGGAAGTACCCCCTCGTCCTCGGGATGCAGCTCGGGGAGCCATAGTTGACAGCGTAAGGGTGGGGCATATACATTGAACCCCCAGCCCTCAAGAGAAAAATCGGAGCTTGAACTTGCCGGCTCGGCATGGGTGAGTAGGAAATTTATGTTTGTTTTGTTGGTCGTAAATTCGACTTTGAGACACACTAATGATCATCATCATTGGCGGTCAAAACAAGGAGCGTAGCGCCACATTCGTGGCAAACTTGGCCATCTTCCAGATCGTGCTTCATAAGGGGCCACCAATGAGATCAGTGTTGGCGCGATAGGCGGCCAGAACAACAGCATCGTTATTTTCAGCTGAGACTATTCCTGGACCCGAAGGGGGAAGGTTTACGGTGATGGCTGACTTTTGATCGCGATGCGGATTTCGGAACCTTGTTGGGAAATTTTTTCGATCGTTGGTAATCAGTTCTGAGGGGTCCTTCAATCGCATTTCCGTTCCCCAAGTACGTTTTCTGTTTGATGGGCCTCTCACGAACGAATAGCGACTTTTAATTGCAGTCTGCTTGGATTATTGAACGAGGTTGCCCCACTATCTGATTCACTTCATGCCGTCTCGTCGTGAGTTGTCATTCACGTTTGTATGCTGCGGCGTTAATGAGTCTTGTCAGCCATAGAATGTATGGCAGTGACTGTGTAGTTTTAAAAAACGGCTGTCATATAGTAAATGTAGCACTACGATGTACTACTACTTACTCAATTTATGAAAATGACTGCGGGGTCCAGGATTGCCCACAGCGGCATTCCAACTATTTGAGACGAAGCAATTCGGTCAAGCAGTGCTCGCAGCAATCAATCGTTCCAACTTCTCAGCATCCATCCCTTCACACCTAGGGACGATCCTGCACCTAAACGGAAGCGGATGTCTAATGTAGCGCATCCACATCCAGACGAGATCAGGGCCGTACAATGCACCAGCATGACGTACTCACACTGTAATGCCACTCGAAAATCTCTGTTCCACAGGCATCTCTACCCCGTTCTCGTCCAGTGGCCTGAGAATTCTGAATGTAGCCAATACTTTAGCCATGACCGTCCACACGGACGCGTCCGCGAAATGTCTCCCGACACACATCCGTCGACCAAATCCATACGCCAAGTGCTGCGTATCATCGGGTTTGAGCGACCCGTCATCGTTGAGGAATCGTTCTGGGATGAATGCATGTGGGTTGGGGTATATGGACTCGTCGTGCGCCATTGACCTAGCAAAACAGGCCGTCAAGAGCTAAGACGTTGGTCGAGAAACACCCCAGAAACAACGAACCAGAGATTCGCCAAGAGGATAGCACCTGAAATCGTATCAGTACGCGTTTCGCTCGAACGAATTGTCATTGGGCAATACCCTTTGGAATGTGGTACCCATGATACATGTCGTCGTCTACGGAAGCATAGGGAATCGCTGCATGATCCGGGGGGTTGAGCAATCGGCATTAACAAGGCAGTCACTCACAGAGAGGAGCGACAGGACTGAACCTGATCGTTTCCCGTAAAATGGCATCTATAAAGGGCAACAAAGGGCGATCTTCTATCCCTGGCAGTCTATCCCGGTCCACTACAGCATCGATCTGTGCTTGGGCTTTTCCCTGAGCCGCCGGGTTCACCACCATCATAAGAATAAAGGTCATCAGGAACGTGTTGGACTGTCTCATCCTGTTAGAGATCAGGCACACCAGCAACACATGACCACGTACCGACTCTGATGCCGCTAACCAACATGGACATCAATATAGGATCTCGCAAGACGTGATTCAGAACAACGTACCCAAAAGTGCAGTCCCAGCAGCCTCTTTGAGTCCCTGCATCCACGATTCTGAAGGCGACACTTGGTTTTCTTCCATGCGTTGCAATGCGTCTTGTATCATGGACGGTGAGACGCTACTATTCTGGAACATGTCATCATTCGACGTGCATGGGAGAGTACTAGCCGAGATGACCATTACCGCTTTCTGCAGCCCATACTCAAACGGCCGCTCGAGATAGTGTTTCGAATATGCATGTGCGTCCGCCATTTCTCTCTTGAACGACATGCCAGGAAACCATGACGGGAGATAAAGCACTTGAAACATACTCATGTCGTGATCAAGCAAGACACGGAATTGACTTACGCCACGGTAAAGCACCCAGGATAACAGCAATGTCGGGACGCAGAGCAGGCCCGACAATCGTCACCACGTTTGCCACGATGTCGACGAGATCGTCTTCGCGAGAGGCTGGATCATAGTCGTACGTACTGTTCAGAATGACAGATGCCGCGTATCTGGATAGAGAGCCGAGTCAGGCCTATGAACACATTTTTTCTCGTACACTTACTCGAATATGTGGTCATTGAATTTATCGGGCGTTTCGAGCAGCCGGTGGAGGAGATGACATCCTCTACTGTGTTGATAAGGCAGAAATCTCGGTGCCGCTTCGGGCCCAAATGTCTGATGAAAAAACCGTCTGTGGAGTCGCCATCGATCACCGTAGGGCATGAGAGCGGAACTGAAATCCAATCCACACCTGCAAAAGTGCATTGAGATCAGCAATAGGGAAAGAACAAAAGATCTGACAATTCATTGGTAATGAGGTATGGACGGTCAGCATAGTTCCTGGACCGAATCTCGAGCAGGTCTTTGGCAATCTTTTGCGAGTTGATGATGATGATGTCCTTTCCTAGCAGTCGAGAATAAACTAGATCGCCTGTATGGAGATCGACTTGAGCGAAGGACGTAGAGCTGAGCATGCTGCACACCATATGTTTTTGCCCACTCGGCATATGTCAGCCATGGAGCATCTGTGTTAATACCGATGATGTTTCCGATCCATGGTAAACCAGGAGGTCCGGGGGGCAATGGGTAAGGGATTCGAGTCCTGAGAGCTCGTTGTGCGATATACAGAACCACAAGGCATCCTAGTGCCAAGGTTCCAGTAGTCGTCCAATCATGCATCGCGTGGGGTTGGCAAATACCAGACAGAGGGACAACCCTTTAAATTGGTGGGGTGGAGCACTGCCATTCCGTTAGAGCAGGTGTTTTCTCAAGGCACAGAACGCCCCGCTTCAACGCAGAACGAGCTCGGGAAGCAAGAGCAAGTTGGCCTTGTGATGTAGCGAGTTGAGATGCTATTGAAACTCGACAGCGGCGATTGGGTGTGCATTCGCTTCCGAGGGACCAGGGGCCCAAGTGGTCGACCGTGCGCAGTGGGAAAATTATCCTGTCAACATCAGCATGCAGGAATGCGACGACAACTCCAAACACAAACTGAAGAAACGCCTTGCAGTTTGAGAGGAATGCCTGGACTACTTTTTTTGCGATTGTGGGGGCATATAGACCTGTCCATCGAGATGACGCTGCTGGTTGACAAGCCTGAGGTGTGAGAGACATTGGTTGGACCGGCTGACCAGAATTCAGCAACCATAAGTAAAGGTAACGACAAGGGCCTACCTCGTTTTGGTTCAAGTTATCTTCAGTCAAGTTACTCCACGTCAGGAACCCCGGAAGCGACCGTCTATGTGCACGTATTACAACCGAGGGTGTATTCCACCACAGGGGATAGACCGCGTCCTGGAACCAAGTATCAAAGCGAAACCTACCTGTTGCAAGGTTCAATGAATAACTACTCGAGTGTGACGAACGGGTGACTGGAAAGGACACGCCGAGCGCGGCCAAGGGGAGTCGGCGGGGGTCGTACATACAGTAGAGTGCAACTTACGGCGTCGTGGCATTCAGGAGGCGTGGCGCCAGCCTTTTCAATGATCATTGATCATCATCATTGGCGGTGAAAACAAGATACACAGGTATGTCTCGTTTCCACCCCATATTCCAGATCGTGCTTCATAAGGGGCCACCATTGAATGAGATCAGTGTTGGCGCGATAGGCGGCCTGAACAACAGCGCCGTTATTTTCAGCTGAGACATTATATGGCATAGCGGCAGCAACTTCAATAATGGATAGGATCCAGTGACATCAATACCATCCAGATTCCAGACGCATGGGAACGGCCAACGACAAAGGGCCCCCAGATAGCAGGTGGTGAGATGACATCATAGATGTACATTAATACAGATACTACTAGTACATACTTGCAGCGATACGATTGCAAGAAAGAGCAAGGACAAAGACATATCGAGAGCGAGGGTGCATGGGGTATCTGTTGTCCATACTCGTTTGCATAGTGCCAATGTTCATATGGGTTTTCTTTCGTCGCGTGTGGCATAACCCCCGTCGGAGTCGAAGCATGCGTGGGTCGTAGAACAGGCATCAACGAGTGTAGACAGATGCCGATGCCGACATGGCGCGCATACATGGCCAGCATGAGGGGCCTGCCTCTTCATAGCCATGTGGAAAGCAAAGCAGAGCGAAAGCAAACAGCAAGGGTGACGGCGAGTGGAAAGGAAAGGAAAGGAAAGGAAAGGACGACGACATGTCTACCACAAAAACCCAACCATTTCCATCATCTCTCCCGGTTCAGCTAATCTCCCTTCCCGTTTGGCGCGTCTTGCCGCCTTGAAATCTGAGCCACCAATTTTGGAACCGGCTGCCAATTTTTGGCGGGATCGGACGAGGCCCGCGTCATCGTCGTCGCAGCGTGCTGTTGATGAAGACGACAGTGAGGCAAGGTGCGCAGGGATGGGTGGGACGGGTGGGAGCGCTCCTGTCTGATACATGTGTTTGTGTCGCGTCCTGGGCGGATGAGGCGACTGTACGCGTGCAGACAGGGTGACCCTGTGTATGCTCTCGTCAGAGCTAATCGAAAATGAGAGCGAGCGCGCGTCGTCTGGTTGGACGTGGGCAGGGGTGCGCGCGATAAAGCGTGTGCGTCCGCGGGGTGAGCGCGTCGTGGAGGTGGCAGTCTTGGGAGTGCGAGGGACAGCAGTGCGAGGGGTGGTGCAAAAGACGGCGGTCGCGGGGACCTCCTCCCCGAGTTTGCGGCGGAGACGCTCGAGCTTGGTACGCCGCTGAGTGGTGTCAGAAGGTACATCCGAGGCAGAGGATCCAGACGCGGTCGAGGGGGCGTTGGAGATGATAGAGGGTGCGACGGAGAGCACGGAGCCACGGCGGTGGTAGGTCAACGACGCGGGAGAGTCGAGGGCATCGACAGAGGTGGTCGAGGGGGAGAGTCTGAACAGAGGGGGGAAATGCGTGGGTTTGCGTTTGCGCCAGGCTGATTCGTTGTTTGTGGCTGTGTTGGTGGGTAAAGTGAGTTGTGTGAGCGAGGCAACGTTTGAGTGGACATACATAAAGTGTCGTCGTCGAGCACGCGGTCGCTGAGCTTTTTGGAGGACCGAACAAATGCAGCACGCCCGTGGGACGAGGGGGGAAGGGGGAGAGACATGGTATTAGTGGGGATGGGTGGTAGGATTGAAAGCTGGTACCAGACCAGGAGCGATGGGAGGATCGTCCATGCAGGAGAAAAGGTTTAAAGGTGGGCAGTGAGCGGTGATAGATTCCATACCGGAAACAAAAGGACGACCTAATCGTGTTGGAAACAACAATAACACGATGGGAAGCATCAAACGAACATCCAAAAATGTAAACCATAAAGAACAACCTTGAATGGGAGTACAACAAACAATCGGACCATGTCCATCCGCTGGTCTCTCGTCAACGCCCTCCCCGCCAACCTCGCCCGCTCCTCACACAGCGTCGCCGTATCCAACACCGGCCGTCTCCTCCTCTACTCGGGCGAACACCGTCCCCGCATCCCCGTCGACAACGCCCTCCACGTGCTCGATCTCGAGTCCACATCTCCGAGTCTGCGCACTCTCGATTCCTCCCCCGCACTTGCAGGTTCCCGCTCCCCAGAACCCCGCGTCGGCGCATCCGCCGTTCATGACCCCCACACCAACAGCCTCTATGTCTGGGGTGGTCGTGGCGGGGTCGACTCGGCCCCGCTCGACCGCTGCCAAGCTGGCATGTGGAAAGCCTCGCTCGACGCACTCGACAACGCAGGCACGACCACGATCGCTTGGGAACGTCTCCTCGCCGTCAACGACGACTCGGACGCAGCGCCTGCGTTGACAAGCTTCCACGCCTCTGCTCTGGTTGGGGTGTGTATCCCACATCCCACGTTCTATATCAGGTCTGTCAGCTGATACCGCAGGGCAAATTATACATTCATGCGGGGTGTCCGGCGTCGGGCCGACTCGCCACCTTGCACGCCTACGACTTCGCCACCCGCACCTGGTACAAACTCGCAGACGCACCCGCCCAACCTCGCGGTGGTACTGCCATCGCCGCCGTTTCTCTCACCCCCGACTCTGAGCTCGTCCTCGTCCGTTTCGGAGGTCAGTTCTATTTTCTCTCTTCCCAAATATAGTTCCACCTTACTCATGCAACGACGCCGTAGGTTTCGCAGGCTTCCAACTCCCCCAAGTCACACAGGGCACTCCTCCCCCGCTCGACATCTACACGCCCAGCACCGACACCTGGTCGACTGTCTACCCCGCCCCCGACCCTGAACACGGCTTCCCAGGAGCCCGCTCAGTACACGGTCTCATCCCCTTTGTCACACGTACAGACGCAACTCTGGAGCGCATTCCCGTCGCGCTGCTGCATCATGGCGAGAGGGACGCCTCGTCGCTCGGACACGCTGGGGCTGGCGTCTTTTGGGACGACGCATGGCTCCTCGTCGTCACATCCACGTCCACATCAGGTTTGGAGTGGAAAAAGCTTCGCGTCGAGGGTACGTAGTAAATCACATCGTCGAACCGAATACGCCAACGCGCACCGTGCACTAGGTACTGCCTTGCCCGAGCCTCGTGGCTGGTTCCCCCCCGCGTCGTACGTCCGTGATGGAAAAACGAGGGTCGTACTCACCGGAGGACTGCTCTCGTCCAACGAACGGAGCGGTGAGGTGTGGGTCGGAGACGTCGAGCTCTGAGGCCAATCAATACACAAGTAGATTGGATGTAAGAATGGAACGTGGACAATCTATGGTGGATAACGTGTCGTGTATGATCTCATTTATCTACTCGTCCAGGAACGCAAAAATACTGAACGAAACCGTCGATCTGCCCTCAGCAGTCTAACCCTTTGAAACCCGGCGAAGAGTGAAAAAAAGGGTTGGCAGATACAACATCGAATCCTCGGCCTCAGCTCGCGCAATTGACCCCCTACCCGAGTGCGTGTGCGCATGTGTCACAGACTGGCAGAATCATTCAGCGGCCCATGCGACGACGGGACCAAATGAACCCTCGGGGGTTCATGATATTGGGATGTCTACGTGACGTTGGGTTGCGTACTCGGACAGACGTTCTCTGGCGACGAGTCATCACGCTTTCAAACATCCAACTTGGTCTCATGCCAGTGCGGCAAAGCCGACACGTCGGTCGGGAACAATGTGTAGTCCTGACGATCGAGATCGACCAAGTAATGACACTATTCCTGTACATTACATTCTTGAAATACAACAAAACCATGACACCATAAAACAACACAATAATGTTCCGAATAGTCAAAGACCTACATGGATGAATGGCAACCATGTAGCAAACGACGCTTCCCCACTCTCTCGAAGACGCCCAACAGCTTCGTGCAGCGCTCGTGCAGCCTCCCGATGATCCGGCCTCGTGCCATTCCGAAACAAGTGCTCGTATACCCCCCTCGCCACGATAGGCGCAAGTCTGTCGCTGATCGACCACATCGTACCAATCACTCCACTGTAACCCGCAAACAACATCCCTGCTGCGATATGGATCGCCTCGTCGGTGAGACCCTCGTCACCCATCGCCGTCTGACAGGCCGACAAAAAGGCAAGCCCACCACGAGAACGTGACAGCCCAATCATGTCTGATACCTTCAAACGGCGTCCATCAGCTAGACAGAGACCACTATCAGTCGGCTTTGCGGCATCTTGGACACCGTGGCACGCGAAATGAACCCAGTCCGCATCCTTCATCAGGCCAAGTACTTCCTCGACTGTGCCGACAGAAGATTGGATAAGAGTGGTGCATGCCGAGGGCGAATTTCCAACTGCTGTCCTTATGTATCTCAATTCGGGAGCTACACCTCGAAGGGGGCTTTGGCCGTCGGAGGGCGGTTGAGGGACAACAAGGAGGCGCAGATCGCCGCTAGGTGGCACACTGGGATTGGGTGATCGTGCAAGAATGCTGAGAGTAGGGATGTATGACGACACCACGAAATCGAATACTTTGTTCCCTGGTGAGGAATACTGAGTGCCATACAAGCCAGCTGCATGGATAGGAAGGAACACAAAAGGGCCAGTCGGACACCAAAAAATGCGTGATAGGTCCCCAACAGTCTAATCGGAGAGGGATGGGTCAGCGTGAATTCCAGTGACAATACAGCACGTACCGAGAAGGCCAAGGCATCTAACACTGGTTTGATGACTCCGTTGAACAACGTGGATAAGAGGGTTTCCCAGCTGCCAGCTTCCCGTGTTGCCCGCTTCCCCTTCCTGTCGTCAAAAGGTGTAGCACGAGCGTGACCAAGCAATCTTCCCAACATGTTCCGAAGACCCACAGACCGCTGCAAGTTGAATTTGGGAAGGGGGACATGGATTACATGGTCCACGTCGGCAAGAAGGATCAATGCATCGCATCGGGTTTCTGCAGCGTTGAGCATAACGACCGGTCCGGAGTGTGCTGACGCACGGAGCTGAGGAAAGTCTTTGGGGAGGAGGAACCGCTCGAAGCCAGGAAGGCGTCGAATCTCCTGAAGCAGTTTATCTCGTTCGATCGCGAGTTTGCGGTGTCTATCAGCGTCTTGCTGCAACGTCCGTGTCGGACGATGCATTGCGTCATCAGTCGATTCCGAGAAGATGGACAAGGACTGTTCACGGGTAGCACCAGCATCGTCTAATGCGGCAGACAGTTCCCGAAGTCTGTGGGCATGGTCTGGATGAGTGGACGACAACTGCTCATGAGAGCCGCGAAGCTGAAGGAGCTCCCCCCAAACGATGGAATGTCCTCGCTCGAGCCACTCCACAGCAAGTTCTGGGAATCCCGAGTCCAAAGCTGCAGCTGCAGCCTCGCGCACAACACCGGCACCTTGCTTGAGTTCTGCGTAACGGTGTGTAAGGGAAAGGCCAATCCAAGCAAGTTCAGGAAAGAGGTTAATGGCAATAGAATATGCACGGAGGAGGGAGGGATGGTGGATACGTCGAGCACATAATATCCAAATACATGAGGCACGAAACCGAACACTGATGGGGCCTATCGGAACAGAAGCAGAATGCGAATACAGGGAAATTGCGTTCTCCAAATCGCTTGGCTCCCCGAGGTGCTCGAAACGAACTCTGAAGGAGAGACCGAGGTTGTGCAGACCACTCGGCTTGCGAGGGTGACCATGAGGAATGAGGTCAATGGCCTCCCTGAGTGTTGAAATGGCATGCTCGAGATCATTCAGCTCCCCGAGGCGCTCGAAACGAGTGATGAAGGAGAGCCCAAGGTTGTTCAGACCTCTAAGCTTGTCAGGGTGACCATGAGGGGTGAGGTCAACGGCTTCCCTGTGTGTCGAAATCGCATCCTCGAGATCGCTCAGCTCCCCGAGGCGCTTGAACCGAGTGATGAGGGAAATCCCAAGGCTGTTCAGAACAGTCGGCTTGTGAGGATGACCATGAGGGGTGAGGTCAACAGCTTCCCTGAGTGTCGAAATGGCATGCTCGAGATCACTCAGCTCCCCGAGGCGGTCGAAACGAGCTCTGAATGAGTTCCCGAGGCCGTTCAGACCTCTAGGCTTGTGAGGGTGACCATGAGGGGTGAGGTCATCGGCTTCTCTGTGTGTCGAAATGGCATGCTCGAGATCGCTCAACTCCCCGAGGCGCTCGAAACGAACGGTGAAGAATATCCCAAGGTTGTTCAGAACAGTCAGCTTGTAAGGATGACCACGAGGGGTGAGGTCATCGGCATCCCTGAGTGTCGAAATGGCGTCCTCGAGATCACTCAGCTCCCCAGCGTGATTGAATCGCCAATACAACGCCATGCCGAGATTCCCTAGTCCTGCACGGTACCCGTCTTCCCAAACTGAAACAGATCTGATCAATTTTTGTAAAACTCCGATTGCTCGTTCAAGGTTGGCTAGATCACCGTATCGTTCAAAACACTCCAACAGCTGGACACTTGAGCTCCATGGGTCCTCGTCTGTTAAGCGTGAACTTGAATCTGAGTCCACTGACGATTGGCCACTTCCAGGGCCAACTCTATGGCCGGCATATAATTGCAGCATGAAAGACACAGCTCGCTTTTCGTGACTGTCATTGGAGCTGAGCTCCATCGCCTCATGCAACGATGCCTCAACCCGTGCTCCATCCAATTTGTCCCTCAGTCTCTCGAATCGCGCCAAATGCACCGCAGCCAACTCAATCAACGTGGATGGGCGGTCAGCGTGACCGACAGGACGTGCGACAAGTGCATTGCGGTACAAGCCAAGGGGGATCTCGAAGGAAGCATTCGTGTCGTCGACCTGACAGAGGATGAATTTAGCCGTCGCGAGGTTCGACTGAGCGGCCGCACGACAAGGATGGTTCGGTGGACAAGTATTGAGTGCCTGCCCAAACTCTGCAATAGAACACTCCAGGTCTCGTTTTCCCCCGTGCTTCCGGTAACGCGAGAGAGCGCTGTGGCCGTGGTTTGTTGCGTCTTCTAGCACATTTGTGGTTGACTATAGACATACAATGATCAATGGGGATTGTGTTGACACAAGTCGCCTGCTTACGCAAAGAGGACCGAGCACCTTCGACGCCAATGAATCACTGCTCTCGTCATTGCGCCGTTCGACAGTTACAACAATAGATGAACACGGGGATACAATGTCGCCATCCTTTGGGGAAAAAATAAACGCTGCCAAGGTGTGAGTAGCCCGACATTGTGCAAAATGCCGTCCCACTCACGGATGTGTTTTTCACTGCGATCTAATAGTTGTTTCACGGTGATTGTCAACTTTCGCAACTGTTCACCAGCGCCCAACATGGGCTGAAATTCGAAAGATGCATAGACCTCTAGACGAACAGCTGCTGATGGATCTGATGGTCTAGGAACTCTGTAAGCACTAATCCAAGTTAACGAAGGAGGAAATCACATCGGGATCGGCCCACTCCATTCAACGACATCATCCTTCACTGACGAACACTTATTTTCGGTTTTCCATTCTAGGCCACTGTGATGCACGGTGGTGTAAAAGCCTGCAGGAAAGCGTCGAAGTCCAATGGCGACACGTGTCGCTCGAATACCTGGCTCTCATTCAGCAGTTTTCGCAACGATGTGAAGATAGGCATTTCGTACTTGTAATAAGACTATGCGCAGAGGTTTCCTCCTTGCCTTGGAATTCCTGCCCCATACATTGGGGGTCAGCTTCAGAAGCACCGGGTGCCTGTATACCGTCCTGCAAGATAGGTCAAGCCGGCATATCAGCGCCAAATCTCAAAAACCCACAGTTGGTGCACGAGACGTTCTTGATTCAAGTCGTGGTCGTTTGTTTCTTGAGGAATCCTCAGCCAGGTTATCTGGAGTCGTCTCCAGATCAGGTCGCGATCGTTTCTCTCCGGCGTCCGATTTGCTAGCCATGGCTACTTAGACTGGGAAGGTGAGCTGTTGAGGAACGCAGCGATGACATGCCTGGTGTGGTTTTAAGTCCAACCTCGCTTCCACAGCACCACAGTGAATCGAGCCTTCTTCATCATTTTAGCCATATGTGCATGCCTTGCAGGTGACATGCTTCCGAGTGCTGTGGTAGTAGTAATGAAATGACCTTGGAATTCGGTTCGGCTTGTTCCGGTGCCCGTCGACTTGCCAAGTTACACTGCACCAGGCCGTGACTGCGCTCTATTACACGACGTCACTGTAATTTCAGCAGGCGTTCAATTGTAGAAAGTGCACTACTTGACTCGTCTACATGCCTCGTACTGACACCACCGCCCTCGATGCAGCTTCCCACCCCGATCCGTACATGGACTCGTTCCCTTTACGATCCCCTGCTGCGCTACAGCCAAAGGGACGCATCTTGTACACGTTGTTGCCTGTGTCTTTTGCATTGACGCATGGCTACTCGTCACTTATTTCCCTTGAAAACAGAGATGCGCGCATCGTCAATCCAAGTACGGATCACTTCGTGCTACATGCTGCCGACGCGTTCCGTGCGACATAGTAGGCAATGCCGCACCGTAACCCTGTTACTGACTCTCCATGTTGTACATTCGCACAGGAAACGTGGGTTCTCCGAGAACCGCCTTCGTCCAGTGCGATCAAGTGTACATTTCAAACCCTGAGCCGATACAGACAATGCGTGAAGAACGGAGATGGAAATGTAGACTGTTGCGTGTATGTATGCATCATTCATGTGTTCATCCGAGGACACCAAACAAGTCTCGTTATCATGCCCATTGACTCGCGTCGAACGTCCTAACTTCTTCCTCACTCACAAACTGCACGTGTCTTACATCCCATTCGTCCCTGAACCCCCTCACCACCTGTGCGAGTGATGCTCGACTATACGCCTTCTACTGAGGACAGGTGGAGGGATACCCAGGCTACTCAGCGGCCATGCAAATGATGGGTCTGTTGCCGGCCGATACTGAGCTTCTGGTTGTTCAGGATGCAGAGAAGAAATGTAGCGAGATGGGGTCTCGCGTCGGGTCGTGCCACAGCACCGTCTGAGCACACTAGTTACTCTTGTGCGACAGCTCGTTCTTTGCTAGTCATCATTGCGTGTGTAGTAGAGAGGGCAACTAGGATGTAGAAACGCAAAACAAGGCATAAATAGAATGTTGTACACTATGGTAGACAAATGATGCCATCTTGCCGCAACGCTCCACCGCTTCTGTTCATTTTCATTTTGATATAAAAGATGATCAAGCCAGTTGATCCACCCCTGTACTTGGTGAAGCATACAAGACCATGCTGTGGGTCGTTTCCATTCTGACATGGAAGGCACAACGCTGAACGTAGCATCCTGTAAACAAGCTGTGCGACGCCAACGGAGGACCGATTGCAAGTTGTGTTTAGCTGTGCGCATCGTGATGATAGAAACGATCGCCTGAACCACTGCCTCTCGCGTGCGCATGCAGCACTACAGCAGATCCGCACCTCGAGTGAGTAACAAAACAACCGGGGGCATGGTTCTTGTGATTTGTGGCAGGTGGGTAATGGCGGCAGAATACACACGGAGAAAGGAATAGTACCGGGTAGATGATGTCAGAACATGTCATCGCTCAGCTTCCCGAAGCGCTTGAAACGAGTGACGAAGAAATTGCTTAGACGGGTGGCCTCGTGAGGGCGACCAGGCCATCGGTCGCATGAGCCTCGCGCCTGTCCTCCTGTCCTGCACATGCGAGTAGGCATAAATTCCGGGTGCTTGTATGCAGTCCTGCAGGATAGGTCACTTAGCAAAGTGATTGCAGTTGGGTGTCGAAACCCACGATTAGGACAACGTTGATGCATGTCGTGATCCCCCTTTGCCAGTACATCACCACCACCGCTTCAAGTCACAATGCTGCACAGTGAATAGCAAGTCGAGCCATTACTGCGGAGTCCGAACCCACTGATGTCTCGGCGTAATCTTGGACTGTTGCCGGGAGCAAAGACCTGACTGAATGGCCTACATGAGCATCCGGGGATTGGCAGAAAACGATAAATTATAACCCTGGTTACCTCTGACCGCCATCATACCCAAAGTCGATCATCACTTCACCTTACCTATTGACAGGTATTGTAACGTGTGGGTGAAAGTGGATCAAACAGCAAACCCAATGCGGCCCGTACGGCAAGTCTGAGGCATTCTTGTGGAGTGCGCATGTACATGAATTGCTATTATCCGTCATCGTACTAGTGTCTGGTGTTCTCAGAGTGCGTCGCACAACCCACGATCACGAGTACAAGCGCGATCTTCGGTCCTCTGTGTGATGCATATGGTCGTACTCGGCATGACTGGGAACAAAGGGGGAGTCAGCGACGAACAAAAGGTACCAATGACATACATTAGGGATATGCCTAACACTACCCATGACAGACATAGCCGTGCTTGGCGTGAGCGCAGGGATTTATCCAAAAACACTCTGGCTCGATACATCTGGATGTCGCCCTTCCATCGGTAGCGTGCCTTTGGCTCAGTTGACGAGTGGTCCATTGGGAGGAAGGATCTAGGACGAGGAGATGAGTTCTGTGCTGTGGCGGGGACGAAATAAATAAATACTTAATGGCACATCAGCTTGACTCTGCAGCGACGACACTGACCCGAACCCTCTCGGTGTCATATTCCCACTTAACGTCGACGTCGGTGTAACTGCACCGACAGGACTTGTCGTTTTCCAGCCACTTTGTGCTCCCATTCGTCTACCGATTCACCAGCCAGTATCGCCTCGTCTTCTTGTGCATCCGTCCCGGTGTTGTAACAAATGCTGTTGCTCATGTATAGAAGGTTGGTGGACATTGATCGTGTCCGCGTCTATGCATGGTGAGAGTGCTGCCATCGTTGGTGGATTCCATCAGCTATTAATTCTACCCATTGATGAGCCCTGTTGGTGGGTATGCGCCGATGGCGGGTACCCCGAGTTTGTCGACAAAGCATGCGCATCGAATAACATCGTAAATAAGTATGGTCAGCATGCATATTTCTCAGCATAGGTTGCACGAGGACGTGATTGAAAGGTACCAGGTTCTAAGCAATAACAAGGCAAGACACGGACATACCGGAAGTCCAGATTGCACCACACCGCCTCCTGTCAACGGCATCGAGAGGACATATGGAAAGGCCATATCCCTCCTTTTGACCCATGGTCTTGGCAAGATCGGCTGTCAGCCCCTGCAACCTGGAAACCGGGCGAAAAAGTAATGTCACTGGAGCACGAAAGACCTAGGCAAGATGGCGTATGTGCGATCAGGCGTGCTGTAGACTTTCAGACGGCGATTAGTCCTGAGTTCCTGGTCAAGAGGTGTTTGGTAGTGTGATGGGTGTGATGAGTCCTGTCATCCGAGTAGAGCAACTTCCTCGCGGAGGCACGGCCATTGCCGCTGTTTCCCTCGTCGTCACTTGCTTCGGAGGTCAGTCTTTCATCAAAAACGAGGGTCGTACTCACCGGAGGACTGCTCTCGTCCAACGAACGGAGCGGTGAGGTGTGGGTCGGAGACGTTCAGCTCTGAGGCCAAACAATACACAAGTAGATTGAATGTAAGAATGGAACGTGGACAATCTATGGTGAATAACGTGTCGTGATATGCAGTGTATCGCATATACAGTATGTATGCTCTCATTCATCTACTCGTCCTGCGCAATTGACCCCCTCCCTACCCGAGTGCGTGTGCGCATGTGTGGACTGGCAGAATCATTCAGCGGCCCATGCAACGACGGGACCAAATGAACCCTCGGGGGTTCATGATATTGGGATGTCTACGTGACGTTGGGTTGCGTACTCGGACAGCACGTTCTCTGACGAGTCATCACGCTTTCAAACACCCAAAACCTCACGCCAGTGCGGAAATGCTGACACGTCGGTCGGGAACAATGTGTAGTCCTGACGATCGAGATCGACCAAGTAATGACACTATTCCTGTACATTACATTCTTGAAATACAACAAAACCATGACACCATAAAACAACACAATAATGTTCCGAATAGTCAAAGACCTACATGGATAAATGGAAGCCATGTAACAAACGACGCTTCCCCACTCTCTCGAAGACGCCCAACAGCTTCGTGCAGCGCTCGTGCAGCATCCCGATGATCCGGCCTCGTGCCGTTCCGAAACAAGTGCTCGTATACCCCCCTCGCCACGATAGGCGCAAGTCTGTCGCTGATCGACCACATCGTACCAATCACTCCACTGTAACCCGCAAACAACATCCCTGCTGCGATATGGATCGCCTCGTCGGTGAGACCCTCGTCGCCCATCGCCGTCTGACAGGCCGACAAAAAGGCAAGCCCACCACGAGAACGCGACAGCCCGATCATGTCTGATATCTTCAAACGGCGTCCATCAGCTAGACAGAGACCACTATCAGTCGGCTTTGCGGCATCTTGGACACCGTGGCATGCGAAATGGACCCAGTCCGCATCCTTCATCAGGCCAAGCACTTCCTCCACAGTGCCGACAGAAGATTCGAGGAGGGTGGTACGTGCTGAGGGCGAATTTCCAACTACTGTGCTGATGTGTCTCAATTCGGGAGCTACACCTCGAAGGGGGTCTTGGCCGTCCGAGGGCGGTTGAGGGACAACAAGGAGGCGCAGATCGTCGCTAGGTGGCACACTGAAATTGAGTGATCGTGTAAGAATGCTGAGAGTAGGGACGTATGACGACACCACGAAATCGGATACTTTGTGCCCGGGTGAGGAATACTGAGTGCCATACAAGCCAGCTGCATGGATGGGAAGGAACACAAAAGGGCCAGTCGGACACCAAAAGATGCGTGATAGATCCCCAACAGTCTAATCGGAGAGGTGGATGGATGAGTGTGAATTCCAGTGACAATACAGCACGTACCGAGAAGGCCAAGGCATCTAACACTGGTTTGATGACTCCGTTGAACAACGTGGATAACAGGGTTTCCCAGCTGCCAGCGCCCCGTGTTGCCGCCCCCCCCACCCTGTCGTCAAAAGGTGTAGCACGAGCGTGACCAAGCAATCTTCCCAACATGTTCCGAAGACCCACAGACCGCTTCAAGTTGAATTTGGGAAGGGGGACATGGATTACATGATCCACGTTGGCAAGAAGGATCAATGCATCACATCGGGTTTCTGCAGCGTTGAGCATAACGACCGGTCCGGAGTGTGCTGACGCACGGAGCTGAGGAAAGTCTTTCGGGAGGAGGAAGCGGTCGAAGCCAGGAAAGCGTCGAATGTCCTGGAGCAGTCTATCTCGCTCAATCGCGAGTTTTCGATGTCTATCAGCGTCTTGCTGCAAGGTCCGTGTCGGACGATGCATTGCGTCATCAATCGATTCCGAGAAGATGGACAAGGACTGTTCACGGGTAGCACCAGCATCATCTAATGCGGCAGACAGTTCCCGAAGTCTGCGGGCATGATCTGGATGAGCAGACGACAACTCTTCATAAGAGCCGCGAAGCTGAAGGAGCTCCCCCCAAACGATGGAATGTCCTTGCTCGAGCCACTCCACCGCAAGTTCAGGGAATCCCGAGTCCAAAGCTGCAGCTGCAGCCTCGCGCACAACATCGGCACCTCGCTTGAGTTCTGCGTAACGATGTGTAAGGGAAAAGCCAATCCAAGCAAGTTGGGGAAGGAGATTAATGGCAATAGAATGTGCACGGAGGAGAGAGGGATGGTGGATACATTGAGCACATAATATCCAATTGCGTGATGCACAAAACCGAACACTGATGGGGCCCATGGGAAGAGATGCAGCATGGGAATACAGGGAAATTGCGTCCTCGAGATCACTCGGCTCCCCGATGCACTCGAAGCGAGCTTTGAAGGAGTTCGCGAGGTTGTTCAGCATGCGGGGCTTGTGAGGGTGACCGTGAGGAGTGAGGACAACGGCATCCCTGTGTGTCGAAATGGCATCCTCGAGATCCCTCAGCTCCCCGAGGCACTCGAAGTGAGCTTTGAAGGAGTTCCCGAGGTTGTTCAGCATGCCAGGCTTGTGAGGGTGACCGTGAGGAGTGAGGACAACAGCATCCCTGTGTGTAGAAATGGCATCCTCGAGATCCCTCAGCTCCCCGAGGCGCTCGAAACGAGCTCTGAAGGAAGTCCCAAGGTTGTTCAGACAACTCGGCTTGTCAGGGTGACCATCAGGGGTGAGGTGAACGGCATCCCTCTGTGTCGAAATGGCATCCTCGAGATCCCTCAGCTCCCCGAGGCGCTCGAAACGAGCTCTGAAGGAGTTCCCCAGGTTGTTCAGACCACTCGGCTTGTCAGGGTGACCATCAGGGGTGAGGTGAACGGCATCTCTGTGTGTCGAAATGGCATCCTCGAGATCGCCCAGCTCCCCGAGGCGCTCGAAACGAGTGATGAAGGAAGTCCCCAGGTTGTTCAGACCACTCGGCTTGTCAGGGTGACCATCAGGGGTGAGGTCACTGGCATCCCTGTGTGTCAAAATGGCATCCTCGAGATCCCTCAGCTCCCCGAGGCGCAAGAAATGAGTCATGAAGGAGTTCCCCAGGTTGTTCAGACGACTCGGCTTGTCAGGGTGACCATCAGGGGTGAGGTGAACGGCATCCCTGTGTGTCGAAATGCCATCCTCGAGATCCCTCAGCTCCCCGAGGCGCTCGAAACGAGTCATGAAGGAGTTCCCGAGGTTGTTCAGACGACTCGGCTTGTCAGGGTGACCATCAGGGGTGAGGTGAACGGCATCCCTGTGTGTTGAAATGGCATCCTCGAGATCCCTCAGCTCCCCGAGGCGCTCGAAACGAGTGAAGAAGGAGTTCCCCAGGTTGTTCAGACCACTCGGCTTGTCAGGGTGACCATCAGGGGTGAGGTGAACGGCATCCCTGTGTGTCGAAATGCCATCCTCGAGATCCCTCAGCTCCCCGAGGCGCTCGAAACGAGTCATGAAGGAGTTCCCGAGGTTGTTCAGACGACTCGGCTTGTCAGGGTGACCATCAGGGGTGAGGTGAACGGCATCCCTGTGTGTTGAAATGGCATCCTCGAGATCCCTCAGCTCCCCGAGGCGCTCGAAATGAGTGAAGAAGGAGTTCCCCAGGTTGCTCAGACGACTCGGCTTGTCAGGGTGACCATCAGGGGTGAGGTGAACGGCATCCCTGTGTGTTGAAATGGCATCCTCGAGATCCCTCAGCTCCCCGAGGCGCTCGAAACGAGTGAAGAAGGAGTTCCCCAGGTTGTTCAGACCACTCGGCTTGTCAGGGTGACCATCAGGGGTGAGGTGAACGGCATCCCTGTGTGTCGAAATGGCATCCTCTAGATCCCTCAGCTCCCCGAGGCGCTCGAAACGAGCTCTGAAGGAGTTCCCCAGGTTGTTCAGACCACTCGGCTTGTCAGGGTGACCATCAGGGGTGAGGTGAACGGCATCCCTGTGTGTCGAAATAGCATCCTCGAGATCCCTTAGCTCTCCGAGGCGCTCGAAACGAGTGAGGAAGGAGTTCCCCAGGTTGCTCAGACCACTCGGCTTGTCAGGGTGACCATCAGGGGTGAGGTGAACGGCATCCCTTTGTGTCGAAATGGCATCCTCGAGATCCCTCAGCTCCCCGAGGCGCTCGAAACGAGTGATGAAGGAGTTCCCCAGGTTGTTCAGCATGCCGGGCTTGTCAGGGTGACCATGAGGAGTGAGGACAACGGCATCCCTGTGTGTCGAAATGCCATCCTCGAGATCCCTCAGCTCCCCGAGGCGATCGAAACGAGTGAGGAAGGAGTTCCCCAGGTTGTTCAGACGACTCGGCTTGTCAGGGTGACCATCAGGGGTGAGGTGAACGGCATCTCTGTGTGTCGAAATGCCATCCTCGAGATTCCTCAGCTCCCCGAGTCGATCGAAACGAGCGATGAAGGAGATCCCCAGGTTGTTCAGACCACTCGGCTTGTCAGGGTGACCATCAGGGGTGAGGTGAACGGCATCTCTGTGTGTCGAAACGGCATCCTCGAGATCCCTCAGCTCCCCGAGGCGCTCGAAACGAGTGAAGAAGGAGCTCCCCAGGTTGTTCAGACAACTCGGCTTGTCAGGGTGACCATCAGGGGTGAGGTGAATGGCATCCTTGTGTGTCGAAATGGCATCCTCGAGATCCCTCAGCTCCCCGAGGCGCAAGAAACGAGCTCTGAAGGAGTTCCCCAGGTTGTTCAGATGACTCGGCTTGTCAGGGTGACCATCAGGGGTGAGGTCACTGGCATCCCTGAGTGTCGAAATGGCATCCTCGAGATCCCTCAGCTCCCCGAGGCGCTCGAACCGCCACAACAATGCCACGCCGAGATTCCCTAGTCCTGAGCAGTACCCAGCATTCCAAATTGAAACAAATTTGACCAATTTTTGTAAAAGTGTGATTGCTCGTTGGAGGTCGGCTAGATCACCGTGTCGTTCAAACCGCTTTAACAGCGGGACACTTGAGATCCATGGGTCCTCATCTGTTAACCATGAACTTGAATGGGAGTCCACTGGCGATTGCCCACTTGCACGGTCAGGACCAGCTCTATGGCCAGCATATAATTGCAGCATGAAAGACACAGCTCGGTTTTCATGACTGTCAGTGGAGCTGAGCTCGGATGCCTCATGCAGCAATGCCTCAACTCGTGCTCCATCGTAATTGTTCTTCTGCTTCTCGAATCGTGCCAAATGCACCTCAGCCAGCTGAACCAATGTGGACGAGCGGTCAGTGTGACCGACAGGACGGGCGGCAAGTGCATCACGATACAAGCGAATGGGGATCTCGAGGGAACCAATCATGTCCTCGACCAGACAGAGGATGAGTTTCGCCATAGCCAGGTTCGACTGAGCGGCCGTGCGACAAGGATGGTCAACCGAACAATTATTGAGTGCCCGCTCAAACTCTGCAATCGAACGCTCCAGGTCTCGTTTTTCCCCATGCTTCCGGTAACGTGAGAGAGCACTATGACCGTGATTCGTTGTGTCTTCCAGCTCGTTTAGGGCTGTTGTGGTTGACTATAGAATGATCAATCAGGATCATGTTGACAGAAGTTGCCCGCTTACACAAAGAGGGCCAAGGACCGTCGACGCTGATGAATCACTGCTTTCGCCCTTGCGCTGTTTGACCGTCACAAGAATAGATGAACATGGGGATACAATGTCACCATTCTTTGGGAAGAGGGTAAATGCTACGACAATGTGAGTGCCCGGATCGTTACGCAAAATCCCGTCCCACTTACGAACGTGTTTTGCACTGCGATCCAATAGCTGATCCACAGTGATTGTCAACTTTCGCAGGTGTTCCCCAGTACCCAACATGGGCTGGAATTCAAAGGACGCATAGACCTCAAGACGAACGGTAGCTGATATATCTGACGGTCTGCGACTTCTGTGAGCACTACTAGTAACCTGGGTTGGAGAAGGAGGAACTCACAGCGGGATCGGCCCACTCCATTCGACGACATCGTCACTCACTGATGAACGCTTGTTTTCAGTTCTCCATTCAAGACCGCTGTGGTGCACCACGGTATAGAAGCCGGCAGGGAGTCGTCGAAGGCCAAGAGCAGGTCCCTTCGCTCGGATATCTACCTTGTCGTTAGCATGTCTTCGAATGTGTAGGGAAACGAGTCACGCACTCGTAATGACTATTTCTTCATTTTCATGCGTGACAGAGCTCGGTGAAGACAACGACCCATCCTGTGGTTGGTCCCCCGGTGCATGGTTTCCCTCCTCCTCTTGCTGCTGTGCAGAACTCGGAAAGGAAGGGTCGTCCTGTGGCTTGTCCTCGTGTTCGGACGTTTCCTCTTTTCCCTGTTCCTGCACAGAACCCGACGACGAGGGTCCGTCTTGTGGCTGGTCCTCGGATCCGGATTCCTCCTCCTTCCCTTGCTCCTGCCCTGCATGTTGGGGATAAGAGCTGGAAGTACTGGATGTCTGTATGTCATCCTGCAGGATAGATCAGTTGGCGAACCGGGACAGAGCTCTCGACCCACAGTCAGGGTACTGCACGGCGGCGTGCTTGATTCAGGTTGTGGTCGTTCCTCTCCGGTGCTCGACCTGCTGGTCTTTGCTGTTTAGACTACAAAAGTATGCAACGAGGGACATACCTGGAGCACATTGAAGTCCGTATTCGCTTCCACAGTAAACCGAACCTTGTCCAGGTCGACGTGCCTGGTTCATGTTGTGGTTGTTCTTCTCCGGTGCCCGATCTACCCGCCACTCAGAACAGGTAACTGTTAACGCATGCAACGAGAGACATACGTGGAGCGCCGTGAAGTCCATACCCGCTTCCACAGTAGCCCAAACTTGGTCCACGTTGACATCGTTGATTCGTATCGTGGTTGTTCTTGTTCAGTGAGTCCGCGATTCATTTTGACCAGGAAAGTGGGTTGTTAAGTACGACGAAGGAGGTGCCGAGCGTTTATAAGCGCATACTTGTGCCCATGCCGCGTGTAACTATGGAGCAGTGCACGGTGCAGCATTTGTGAGTTTTCAGGCTGGGAGTAGCATGCATGTGTCAGGGTGTGGTGTGCAGCACTGGCACTGGATGGAAAGCAGTGAAGTTTAATTCAACAAACGCGTCACCAACGTTGCAAGTCAGATGGAAGGAACGAGGTCCCACTCGATTTGTATGATCCAGACTGGGAAATGAGCTGTAGTAAAACTGTGCAGCAAGGCACTTTTCATACGTACATACTTCCACAGCGAATCGAACCTTGACCGCGTGGCACGACTGCAAGTTGCTCGAAGACTCGCCGGTGCTGGTCATCGGAGCGCGAATCTCAACGAGACCACAGCCGTGGAATCAGTTAACTTCTTTTGAGTTGAGAATGGTGACGGTGCTGGAGTCCCTGTGCTATCGATTCCGTGGTTCCATTCCCCGGGCCATTTGAAATCCCAAACCTGTGTCTGCCAGTGGAGAACCCTGCTTGACTGTCCACCGGCGCAGTCAACCACGGGCGAGAAGCTGCTTGCTAGCCAGTCGCGAAGCCCATTTCCGTTGATCCGCGCACTGATTATGCCAATGCAGGCCAGATTATAGATTCAGGCAGAATGCCCAGTGTCGAGTGCGCCGACCTCGCCGCGCACACAGACTTGCAAAAGTGCTCGCCTTGATTCTGTGGAGACGCTGCGCACTATCGTTGCTGCTCTCTCTCCCTTCTCTCTGTTCCGGAGTTCGGAGGGGTCACTCCATGAGTCACACAATGCACCTTATACCGCCCAACTGCCACACTGTAGAATGGAGCATCGACAGTTATGCATCTCTAGAATTGAATTGCCAAATGGGATACACATTTGACAAGAAAAACCAAGATGTAGAGATGGATCTTGACTCGGAGAAAGAAGCGCTAGAGAGAGGGAACACGCAACCGACGTTTGCTGACGGCTGTACATGGTCATGCATTGCTGTGCAGATTTGATGAGTTGTGATCTGCCATAGTACCGAGTGCACCACCGAGAAAGCAAATTTAGCGTGTGCGTGATTCCATCCAAAGACCCCAACGACATACAGGATCGACAAGAACACAGGGTGACCCTACCAGAATTAAAATATCGAAAGGCAAACCTGGATGCTTGCGTAGTAAAGTATCTATAGGGTGATCAGCCTATATGGTGCCAATGATCGCGGCCAAAGTTATTCCTCGAGACTGCATACACGATCAGCAACAACACCAAGGTTAACGTTCACGAGAGTGCGTAGTACTCGCCGTAATCATACAACACAGAGACAGAGCTGAACACAGCTGCTGGTAAATCCGCGTTACCGCAACTTTGAGCGGGTGGTCGATGCGAGACTCGGAGAATGCCCACCGCAGGGACGGAAGCGGCCTGTGACAGCAACATTGCAAGCGACTGCCATGACCATCTTTTGCGTGACGCCACTCCTGCACAGTCTTGCAACGCGTTGTCCTCTCACACCTAGGACTGTCCGTCGATGGCGTTGTCGGGTCGGGCTCGGCTGACAACGACATCCAATGAGACTTGAGTCATTCAAATGTTATGGCGAAGAAGAGAAAGGAAAGAGACACGGCATGTTGGAAGCGAACGTGCGTAAGTTCTCGTCGCGTTCTCGTGAATCTCGTCCCCTCCAATCCTCTATCCCCGCCTAGTATGAGCGACGACCCTTTCCCTCAGCAACTTCCTACCCTTGAGCGGCTGGGTGCAGACGAGCCTCACTGACCTCAGCTACCGAGGTTGCAGAGGTTTCTGGACGAACAAGCTGGAACTTCGCTCGACGCACTCGACACCGCAGAGACGACCACGCTCGTCTCACCGCCGTGAACGACGATGACTCGGACACAGCACCCACGTTGAGAAGCTACCACGCCTCTGCGCTGGTTGGGGTGCGTATCGTTCTATATCAAGTCTGTCAACTGCTACCACTGGCACATACATCCGCGTCGGGCCGACTCGTCACTTTGCACTAGTCTGGGTCCCAGACTAACCTTGCACGCCTACGACCTCGCCACCCACACCTGGTACAGACTTGCAGACACACCCGCCCAAGCCACGCGGTGGTACCGCCATTGCTACCGTCTTCCTCTCCCCGACTCTGAGCTCGTCCTCATTCGGTTTGGAGGTCCGTTCTATTTCTTCCTTCCCTTCTACTACCGTGCTCATGCAACGGCGCCGCAGGTTTCGCGGGCTTCCAACTTCCCCAACGAGGCATTCCTCTCACGCTCGACATCTACACGCCCAGCACCGACACCTGGTTGACCGTCCACCCCGGCCCCGATCCCGAACACGACTCCGGGAGCCCGCTCAGTATACTATCTCGTTCCTTTTGTGACGAGTACAGTCGCGAACCACGGGCGCGTCCCCGTCGCGCTGCTGTATCACGGTGAGAGTGACGCCTCGTCGGTCGGACACGCAGGCGTCGGTGTCTTTTGGGACGACGCGTGGCTACTCCTTGTCACGCCCAACCCCTAGTTTGCAATGGAAAAACCTGCGCACCGAGGGTACATAGCAAATCCCATCGTCAAATTGAATACGCATTTCGTGCACTAGGCACCACCTTGCCCGAACCTCGCGGCTGGTTTCCCCCTGTATCATACGTCCGCTATGGAAAAACAAGATCCGGGGGATTGCTCTCGTCCAACGAACGGAGCGGTCAGGTGTGGGTCGGAGACGTCGAGCTCTGAGATCAAGCACACGACACAAGTACAAGAAAAATAATGGAACGTGGACAGCTTCATATAGATAACGTGTGTATCGGGATGTCTCTTTGATATGCAATGTACAGCATATATGCATACTCTCATCTTGCTTGCTCGAGAACCCAAAACGAGACGGAAACTTGCCCTTGTCACGAAGCACCGCGTCGATCAAACACCAACAACAAGAGAGCGTGCGTCGACACGACATCAACCCAGATTCCTCCTTAACTTGCGCGAACCGTCCCTCTACCCGAGTATGTACATACACACCCCCTTCACTACGCTTTCAAACAACCAAGGTCTCATGTCAGTGCGGGAAAGGTGATAAGTTGGTCGAGAACAACATGCAGAGAGCTAACGATACTGAGATTGAGGTGAGCAAGTAAAAACACTCCCCGAGAATTCTATGTATACAGTACGTTTTGAGATACGATGATACGATGACACCATCAAACAACATCACAGTCCACTATTCAAAGACCCACATAGATGAAGGGAACCCACTCGTCGAACGACGCTTCCCCACTCTCTCGAAGACGCCCGATAGCTTCATGCAGCCTCCCGATAATCCGGCCTCGTGCTATCCTGAAAGAAGTGTTCGCATACATCCCTTGCCACCACAGGCGCAAGCCTGTCGCTGATCGACCCCATCGTACCAATCACTCCACCGTAACCAGCAAACAACATCCCTGCTGCAACATGAATCGCCTCATCAATGAGACCCTCGTCACCCATTGCTGTCTAACAGGCCGACAAGGCAAGCCCACCACGAGAACGTGACAGCCCGATGGTGTCTGATATCTTGAAACGGCGTCCATCAGCTACATAGACGGGAAGGAGGTTTAGAATGTGCACGGAGGAGAGAGGGATGGCACATACATCGAGCACATAATATACAATTGCGTGATGCATAAAACCGAACACTGATGGGGCCAATGGGAACAGAAGCAGCATGAGAATACAGGGAAATTGCGTCCTCGGGATCGCTCGGCTCCCCGAGGCGCTCGAGACGAGCTCTGAAGGAGAGACCGAGGTTGTTCAGACGACTCGGCTTGTCAGGGTGACCATCAGGAGTGAGGTGAACGGCATCCCTGTGTGTCGAAATGGCATCCTCGAGATCCCTCAGCTCCCCGAGTCGATCGAAACGAGTGATGAAGGAGATCCCAAGATTGTTCAGCATGCCGTGCTTGTGAGGATGAGGGTGGATAGTTATCGGAAATATACCTGTGTATGCCTCGCAGGGTGGCATGCTTCCGAGTGCTGTGGTAGTGATGAAACGACCTTCAACGTTTCAACTCGCGTCAGGCGACGTGAGCCCACACCGTAGTTTTGATGCATGGAATCTATTGTAATAACAAGTGTAGAGGTGGTGCATAGTTCGTTGCTATAAGAGGTCTGCATCACTTTTTCAAACCAGTGCATGACTTGTGCAACAGGACGAGGCACGCATCATGCATCACAAATCTGTAACGCGCAACCATCTCGCTGCCTTCCTTTGATCGGTTCTTATTTCTCTGCCATGTGGGTTTTTGCGGTGCTGCCTGCACCCCGCTTCCATCGTATGTACATTTCTATTTTACTCATCGAACAAGTTGTGATCCGGGGTGGGGCTTCCTGTCAGGTACGCTCGATTTACTCATCGAACAAATGGCAATCCGGGGCAGGGCTTTCTGTCAGGTACGCTTAATAGTACTGGTCTTCTGAAAGCTGATTTGATATGGCCATATCGTCCGCAGCCGCCAAAATCTGTACCTTTCTCGGTTTTCCGTTCCCTTCGGACTTTTTTTTTTCTGGTTCCTCCTCCCTCCTCCATTGCTCGCTCATGCCCTTACCTCCACTTGGTGGATTAATCAATCACTCCCAGACCCGATTTGACACGTTTCGCTTACCGCCGTGAGCCTGGCTTCACTGGCAGCATTTCCCGCTGCGCCGCCATACTCCACTATTCCCCTGTCGCCTCTTCGTCGCTGCCGCGTTTTTACTCTGTTGGATCAAAGCACCGGCAGGTCAGGTAGGCCTGTGGTGCTCACCTGGTACCTTCCAGCTCCGCACCCTTCCCCTTCCCCCCTGCGCTCTCCCTGTTGCTCGTTGTGCTCATTGTGTACTTTGCATACTCGTACCACATCAGGCCTAGATATACTTTGTAATTTCCTCGAGGCTATGATTCCATTGATGATATATATATTGTGTTGTCTCTAATCTGTGGCTTAGTACTTGGCTACACTATGTACTACTGATTGAACGGGACTTAGCGAAAAATCTCGTCAGTCGGTCCTAAGTTGTACTTCACCTTGTAACCTACATAGAAATATGTCTTGCATCATATGATGCATCACACCAGTGCAGAACGTCTTGCATACAGGATTCCTAAGTTATACTTCACCTTGTAACTTATATAGTAGTATGTCTTGCATCATATAATGCATCACACCGGTGTAGAACGTCTTGGATACGTGTATGCAATAACATCTTGCATGACCATTAACAACAACAAGATTCACAAGAAATTACTACTACATATCTACTGCCCACGCCGACCCCGCTTTGGGGTAATATTTCCAATATCATTCGCAGCAGCGTTCCGAGTGGATGGCACCACTGCGCGACCAGACCTTCGAGGTGCCAAACTTGTAATTGGGGGAGTGGCTGTTGGGGTGACAGACGTAAACCGGGCTTGAGCGGTGTGCTTGCCCTGCCCTTTTTTGGATGGGGAATGTGCAGGTGTGGCTGTGGTCGTGTTCGGAGTGAGCGAGAGGTTCACAGCCGGAGCAGGAACTTGAATGGCAGATACAGGCGTCGGAAGCAGGTTAGTGGCTGTGATTGTATCCAGAGCGAGCGGGAGGTTCACGGCCGGAGCAGGAACTTGAATGTCTGGTACAGGCGTCGGAAGACGGTTAGACACGGTGGGCACGAATCCGGGCACAGGCAGGGAAATTGAGGCTTGAACAGCAGGCGCGGATACGGGAGGTGGACGGGAGTTACGAATAACGGGCGCAGGTGTGGGCAGGGATGTTGGGACATGTGTGGATACGGGAGGTGGACGGGAGTTACGAATAACGGGCACAGGTGTGGGCAGGGACGTCGGGACATGCGTGGATACAGGAGGTGGACGGGAGTTACGAATAACGGGCACAGGTGTGGGCAGGGACGTCGGGACATGAATGGGAGTTGGCACGGAAGTGGTGGGCGTCTGTGCTGGAACAGCCACTGGAGGCTCACTGTCCCTCACGAAAGAAGTTGGCGGATCTTGCATCAACTTGGTACCAAAGAGAGCCGCGGCGGCATCGGGATTGGCGATCAACACGGGCTGCATGGGCATGGTCACTGGTCAGCGAGAAGCCCGATGCCTTCATAACAAAACCTTACCTGTGATACGTAAGACACAGGCTGATTTCCAGAAGCCGATGCATGGAAATTGACTCCATGAACAAAATCCAATGTCTCTGTGGCAGTCCTGGTGACAACAGAGCAGGCGCTAGCATAATCAGCCAAAGAATTTGAGGACAATGAAGAACGTCGAGAGCTGCCAGAGCTGCCATACATGACAGGAACATCGAAGTTGGATGGCAGCGGGCTGTTCAGATCCTCGAGGAAGGAATATCCCGAGGGAAGGGGGGGTAGTATTGATGTCGGAGTGGTTGGAACGCCTGACGACGGTGCAGGCGGTAGGTATACACCATGGGGAGGCGGGGAATATGAACGATTGTCATCGTCGGTGAGCGACCACTGGGAGAGCATAGAAACATCAGACCCAACAGAAACCGCATCAGACCTAACAGAAACCGCATCATCGTCAACATCTTCATCAACATCAGATTGCATCGATATGTCGGCTTCAGCGGAATACCCCTCCAAAGTCGGCGCTGCACTTGATTGATTAACGCATTCGAATTTGTGGTCAGCTTGTTCGGAAATTGGAGGGCCTTGCAAAGGAGGCACGGAGTCGGCTGTGTAATACAGACAATGAGAGACAACACGAAGTAGAATGTCCCAAACTTACCATGAACGTGACGCACGAATGCATCAAATGGCTTCATGATTTGCTCACTGTAGGTGTCATGCGCCTGCATGAAATTCATTCCCAACGGAGTTTCTCCGACGTGGATGCTAATGGAGTGAGAGATCATCCTAGAATCACCCCCTAGCGGCTCACCTAAATGTTTTGACCTTTCCGCCCTTGGAGTAATCTGGACCGCCAGCAAGAATAGTAAATGCCCAACCTGTTTCATCTTTGAAGCGATCAAGGAGCTTCACAAGCATTGCTGGAAGGTCATTGACCGCCCTAGAGATCAGCGAATTAGTATTACTGAGCTCATGCAACAATCAACCAACTTACTTCATCCTCAGGTTCATGTCAGGTGCGCTAGGGGTCGCCACAGGCCTGGGTGCCATCATCTCCGCTTGTGCCCTTTCGGTCTCAAGTCAGGCTTTCTCTTCGAGAACCTTACCCCGATGCTGCTCATCCTTCGATGACTTATCCCAGGCTTCTTTTGTCAGTCGGCGGCGCACAGTCATGCGCTCCTTTCTCGAGGTTGTTTCAAGGCCGAGTCTTGTGCACTCCTCGTCATACTTCGGCTTGATCTCCTCCTCGTAGTACAGCTTTGAATAGACTTGTTCTTCACTTAAGCTGCGTGTTCGCTTCCCGGATCCCTTCATGAGTTGGTTCATGGACCTGAATGGATCTACGACAGAGGCACTGCGCTTTTCACGCGACGTGTTGGCCTTCCATCGCATCGCATTGAGAAGTTGCTGCAAGAATCAAATGCAATCAGTAGTGAGGTGTTCGGTAATAATGCGAGACTTACCTTTTGGCGCTTTGCAATCCGGCATGCAAGAGTCTGACGTTGAATAGGCGTCAACGACTCAGATGTTGAACCTGGAGGGAAACCACACTCCTTGGATGCGATCTCGGGCCACTTACGGAACCACGCTTCGAAGAACACGGGTTTAAATTGCGTATAGTCCCGGTTAAGCAAGCAGTGGACATAATGGTTATCGTAGTAGTCCCGGAGCCATTGCTTTTGCTCGTCAGTGGCCCACTCGTGTCCACCCATCTGTAGACGTCAGAGTATGCCCTCCACTCAGAAAAACAATCGGTATAAATGGAAGACTCAGACTTACTATGTGTCTATTGGCACAGGTGAGGACGCAAATGGTTTCAACGGCTTGGTTTGTGACACACACTCGAGATGGTAGAGAGGGTTGAATGGGACCAGGCCAGCCCCGTTCTCGTGGGAGAACTGTTATAACAAGCGCTGTTGCACTCAAGCTGTGCTTCTTTCGCCGCGATCAAGTTGACGGCCCGTTGTCTCGCACGTTGTGGTGGTGTGAAGCGTATTTCTGGGAGGATTCGCAAATTTGAGAAGCTCCGTGTTAGAGTATGAAGCGGACAATCTACCTCAACTGATCATCCAGATACTGAAAGACACTATTATCGTAGCCAATGTCAGCTTCCTTCTGGTAACGCAACCCTTTTGTGTTGTACAACGTCACCAAGCTTCCTTCCATATTCGCCATAAGCACATCCTCAAGGACCGATATGGTCGTAGCAACGCGACAGGTCACTTTGCGTGCGATGGTCAACTGGGTACCAACACCCCTCTGCTGCAACACGCTACTTTCTATCGCGCTTGCGGACGTCTGGATGTCGACTGCTTGGAGAATAAGCTCTTCAAGGGTACCATCAAGGGACTCCCGAACCGCCGATGGAGAGATAAGGTGTTCTAGTAGGGAGTTCAACGAGCCTGATACAAGGTGCAGGAGCGACTGCTCAACTGCACGCAACTCGTTCTCACTGGAGTAGTTAGTTCGTTGTGAGAGATACAAATCAGTGATAACATACGGCCAGGACACATGTCTCCCACCAACGGCTGGTTTCTGTCTTTCCAGAGACGAACAGCTGAGAGAATAAACATCAGATGATCACGTTACAGAGGGAGAAGACATTACTGACATATCTAACTTGCCCTGGGTGCGCCTAGCCTTATATCTGACCTTCATCTTCCGAGAGATGGCGGGTTTGTTACTATATTCAACTCGGAGTAGGTAGATTGGAGGTTAAGGGGAAAATGAAACCTACCGCTCATAATATCGTTTGCGAGCCACACGCGCAGCCGCAGTGCGCTCTTCTGCATTGTGATAAAGAGTTGGTCGTCCCATTGAACACCTTGTCACTGAGTCATGGCTGCGGCGGAGTTCAGCTCAGTGGCTACTGAAGGATCACATGACCTTGAAGTCTCGCGTCTGCTGTCCAGGATACTCATAGGAGAATTATGCGAGATTTATAGGATATTTTGGGATGATGACCGTTCATATGAAGTAAAATGGTCCAGGATGATAGATATTCGACATGTAGACACTTTGATCCTTACGATTCAGTGTTCCTTGTGGTTTCCGAGTAATGTTGAGGTGTGTGATGTGTGCAATGGTACTGTGGTTCATGCGAGATACACGGTCACACACCCAAGCGAGTTCTTACACATATCACGGTCAACCAGTCACCGACCCCTAACTTTCCAGTTTAATGCGATCCGGACATCATAGGTCCACGATATCCCACGAAAGTGCCTCGTTCTCGGTATTACTCTGTCGTGACATCGTCGCTCAGCTTCAAATCAAGAAGGATTGGCTCATAGACATGACAAAAACACATGTTTTTCGCTAGCCGTACATACAATACTATTTGTTAATCCCACCGGTAGTCAACACCTCAACTTTCCCGCCATCGAGAGCCTGTTCAAATAAGTTGTACCCATACTCGACACTTGTAACTCTACGCTGAACTGAGCCGCTGATTTTGCTAGTGAATGCAGCTGCAGCTTCCCTGTACAAGAACAATGTAAAAGAAGTGAGACCAATCAGAAAATTGATACTCACCAACCCGAGAAAACGCCGACGCGGAGGCCCTTGGTTACCAAATAGTATGGCGGTGGCGCTGTGGGGGCAGGAACACAGTAACGATATCCATGATGGATCCTATACCATTCATGGGGGAGAATGTGAGGATGCGCAGGGTTTGAGGCTGGAACGGGCGCGCTCCTGCTATTGAGAGAGAGACTGGGGGTTGTTGGAAGATCAGCGAGGTCGAATTCACTCTCGGATGAGCTGGAGTGGTCAGGCAACGGTGAAGGAGGCGGAGTTGGTGAAGGAGGTGGAGTCGCGTCAGCTGCGGCTTCATCGGGGTCGGAGGAGGACCTGGAAGCAGGGGCTGCTAAATCCTCGTCGAAGAGGAAGATAAAGGTAGAGTTTGAGATGTGGATGTTGGTAATGTTAGTAATCAATTCGCCCTGTAGTTATCTTCATTAATCCATTTTTGGAATGCTTAAGTGAGGAGCGGCTCACGATGTTTCCTGCCCTTGCGCCGGTCGCACCGCCCCGAGTGTGAGTTCTTGCCCTTGGCTCAGAGTCAGGGGAGACAGGCACACTCGCATTCTGGGCCATAGTCACAGTGAAAGCTGGTAGGAGTTAAGATGGAAGACTCAACGCCTTGCCGCTCCCTTAGCTCGCTTCAATTTATGCTGCTCCTACACTTTGTCGTCTCTTCGAAGTGCTATCCATATCCAGTGAAGACTCACATGGGGATCCACAGAAATATTCTGGTAAGCCGTGTCCGCCGCACTCATATCTCATATTAATAAACTCATGGTCAACGTGACCGGCGTACATCCAAAGATGCTCAAGTCCGAGTCCAAAAAACGCCATTCCATCACTATTGGGAAAGGCGTCCCAAGTGTCTGGTTGCCCAATCCGGGCGGTTCAGGTAAGTCTAGGATACTATTTCATCGCGGTGTTAACCCACTGTACATACTTATCCAACAGTTGTCTACGTCACTGGTAGCCCTCCCACCACTTTGGCTCCCGCACGTAAGCGCAAACGCGGGGTGCAATCCTTACCTCATGGTCCCGATCTCACACCCGGTGCTGCCAACGTGCCAGCACGGTCCTCTATCATCAACGGTGTTGACGACGATAAGGTGGTCAATTTCTTCACTACAGCTTTCAAGTTGATTGCGTACAACGTCGAACACCTACCGGACTCTGAGCATAAGAGGAACATTTCTAATGTCCTCCGTGGCTTTACTGAGATTTTACCCGATGTAAGTGATTCGATCAGATCGGTCATCTCCGAACTGGCGTACTAATTCCACTTAGTGCGAGAAACCTGGCCTTTTGCACGATGGTAAAGATGCCGATGTGGATTAGTTCGCCGCCGTGCAATAGAGGCAGCATTCCCAAGTTACTTAAGTACATAGTACACGATTGTATCTTTTGCTCCGAGTATTGTGTTCGATCCCACACTTTTCCCTATGCCGGTTAAGCCTCCCAAACGTCGCACAAAGCCGAAGGTTCACGTACATCCTGACAATGTTTTTTCACACGAATCTGAGCCAGCGTCTTCACACGTCCCCCATATCAGCTATCATACTCAAGGGGGTTCTGTGACTGTGTCACGTCAATTCATCAAGGCAATGCAGGGGTCCACCAACCACGAAGCGACTGAGGCTGACACGACGTGGATGACCGAATCGTCAGAGGCCATGGGTGAAGCAATCCCGCGGACTACAAGCATAACATCCGAACCATTGAAGCGACAAGCATATGCCAGCGTGAGTCTATCAATCCGAGTCATGTGGATGGACTAACTAAGCAGCGTGCTTGCAGGACCGACCATTTCTTGCTTGGATTCCCCACCGCGCCACTTTCTTAGAAGAGTTTGTTCGGCATGAAGGGCGGTGTGGTGCTCCTGACACATGCGCCCACTGTCAGAAGCAAGACGGTGTTTATCGTTGTGAAAACTGCTTCTCGAGCGAATTACATTGCCTCGGATGCATCATCAAACTCCACGGCCTGTTGCCGTTCCATTGTATCAAGGTTTGCATTAAGCTTTCAGTCTGGTATCATGCTAAAACTTCTGCAACAGAAATGGAATGGTTCCTTCTTCGTGCGAATCACCCTCAAGTCTCTTGGATTGCGCATTCAGTTAGGCCACCCAGCAAGTCAGTCGTGCATCAGGCCCGTGCCTGCTTCTGCAAGTGACGACTTCGTTGTTGTCGATATTAATGGCATTCACGAGGTCGGGCTGGACTTCTGTGGATGTGAAACCGCCCAGTCTCGAATGAAGCAATTGCTTCGTGCACGTCTGTATCCTGCAACAGTTCGTGACCCTCGTACGGCTGCTACGTTCCAAGTATTACAGCAATTCCACATTCTCTCCTTCGAGTCCAAGGCGTCTGCATATGAATTTTACTCGGTTCTTGCACGACTTACTGACAATTCAGGTACTCGGAAGCCTCGGGTGTGTCGTCAGGTTAATGCAAAACTATTTGTGCCTTACATAGTTACAGGACCGCTATGACGAGTTCGTGCGCATGATTCGCGAGTGGCGCAACCTCAAATTACTCAAGCGTTCGGGGCGTGCCCATGATCCAGCGGGACTGGATGAAACCGAAGCTGGTCAGTGTGCTGTGCTTTGCCCAGCATGCCCACAACCAGGGAAGAACTTCCATGTGGACTTCCTGAAGGCTCCATCGACGCAAAGGTATGTAATTACTTGTAGTACTGCAGCCACAATTGCTCACTCTAGCAGTTGGATATATACATTATTTGTAGGGATTGATGCAAACTTCAGACTAAAGCGCCGGAATGTGTCAGCTGACGCTGTAGACCCTAGTTTGAATGGTGGCTCAGCATACTTCGTGGAGGAGAACGCATTCAAGTCGTACCTCTTACTTCGTGCAGGTGACACTCAGGAGGTACATTGTATTTGTTCTAATTGGATCTCATGCAATACTATTGCTGACTATCGAGTGAAGAAGAGTACATGCTCCGGGCATACCGCGGTGAATCTCGTCAACTCAAAAAGGTCACATGGACTTGCCGCCACAGGAGTCGGGACAATAGACTGTGCGCGGCATAATATGAAGCTTCCCACTGCCGTCGGCGATTTACAAAAGGGTGAAAAGTAAGTCGTTGTTGCCTGTTGTCATCGCTACTGGTTACTTCCTTCTAATTCGATGGCGCTGTAGGTACACCAATATGGACTACTTGTTCTTCTCCGCCATGCAGCATTTCCCTTTACTCACACGTGTCTTCGCTTCTTATGATATCGCGTGTCAGTGGAGCAAACACCTGTGGGAAAGGATGGAGACCCTGCCCCCAACTCTTCGGTTTGACCATGAGAGTGGACATGTCGACTTTGCGGTGCCGAAGTTTCACCTCCCTGCCCACAAAGAATCTTGTCAGCTGAACTATTCGTTTAATTTCATACCGTGGGTTGGACGGACAGATGGCGAAGCGCCGGAGCGCGGGTGGGCAAATATCAACCCAGTGGCGTCAAGTACCAAAGAAATGGGTCCGGGTTCCCGCAGAGATACATTAGATGACTTCTTTGGTGACTGGAACTGGAAGAAGACCATTGGTTTGCGTAAGTTGTCTTGCATCATGCTCGTGCAAGTGCAAAGGCTAACAAGTTGTATTGTGCAAGACAATGCATTACTCGCCAAATTGAAAGAGGCAGTGATGCAAAGACACCAGCAACGTGCTGCATTACAGGAACTAGAGGCTGCATTACCCCCGGGTAGAGTATCACAATGGACAGCAGAGGTCGAAGCCTGGGAAGCGAATCGGGAAGGATTGAACCCATTTCGCCGCAAACAGGAAGGTACGGCTGCATTACATTATTCTACGTCCTTGCTGACATACTTCGCAGTGGTTACACAGGCCAAGATCCGCCTGGAACTCGCCAAAGAGGAGGCTAGACTACTGCAAGGAGGTGATGATATCTCGCTCGACTCCGAAGTATCTCCAAGCGTCTTAATTAGTACGGGATTGGATCTCGAGGACCAACAGTACGTAATCACCATCAAATGTTCGGCGGCATATGTCATTGACAAATCCTAGACGACGTTTGTCTGTGGAGGTATCCCTGCTTGCCTCTGACGCCACGGACGAACAACGATTGAAAGTACAGACCCGGATAAACATATTACAACGCAAAATCGAGAGTTGGACCACCTATCAAACGTTGTACATGCCGTTAGTTGCCCGTCGACGTGCAACTGAACTCAGCAAGCTCGACCCATCGCAAGAGGTTCGCCCCCACTTATTCAGTCTCCTACTTCCATCGCAATGCCCGACGTCATTCAGCACGCATCGTCTGAGAGAGTATGAGTGGAAGTTACGATTTGCACAGGCATTGGATGCCCTGGAAGACATCCGACAGAACCTCCGCCTCCACTCCTACCTTTTGAAGTTCAAGAAGACGAATATTCGGGGCCAGGCTGCAAACACGCGCGCGCAGAACACACTAAATGCTGTGAAAGATAGGCTGGATGGAAATGTCAAGAAGTATCGTACCGCACATGCCGCGCTGGTGTCTTTAAGTCCTGCTCTTGAGAAGGCTGGATGGGAAGCTATTGTCCGTGCGCTGCAAGACGACGATATTCGCTCGTTGAACGTAGGGCTGGAGGGGCAGACGGAAGGGCGACGCACGCTTTCTTGGATCTGGCAAACGCCGCTAGGTGTGACGGAAAATCAAGACGAGGACTTACAGGACGGTGAGTATTCCACCATGATGCGAAACGGCGAGCTGATTTCTGCTCCAGCATTGCGCGTGGAGTGGTGTAAAGCACGGGCAAGGAGCAATCGGTGGATTGAGGAAGTCGTCTTGCTCCTGGAAGAGATGCGCCGTGTCAAACAATTTTTCAACTGGAAAGCAGAATGGTGGCGAGAACAGTCTGGCCGGCGTGACATTCGGGATGTCGATATGAAGGAGGGCTTCGCGGCATATTGCAGTCGGCAAGTTGCTCTCTTTGCTGAACTGAAGGCGTTGTGCGAAAAGAAGTGGAGCGATGTGCCTAGCCTCGTGCGTATGAAAGGACAGGAAGATCATCTCGGCGAAGCTGGAATTACCCCACCCATTTGTACATGATCTGCGACTGTGGCTACGATCTACGGACAATGTACTCTTTGCTCGCGTGAGCTTCTGCATTACCCGATCTCGATCACGCAGATGGTACCAAAGGTGGAACGAGTGAGCACGAGTGGGAGAGACTCGGTCGTGCAGGGATCGTCGACCTTTATTCGGCCGTTGTACTGAGAGGTATGTGATGCACTACCTTAAAGCAACAGATGGAGCACAACATGAAAACCTGCTATTACAGTTTGCTCTGCACTACTTCTACAGCTACGGGTGGCGACGTAGCACTCGCAGGTTCCCATGCCACAGACATTGAGGTGCGTATCCCACATGTCATATCAGCTGTTACCATGCGACAGTAGGGCATGCCGGGTCGACTTGCCACTTTGGACGCCTACGAGTTCGCCACCCACACCTGGTACAAGCGCGCAGACACACCCGCCCAACCTTGCGGTGGTACTTCCATCGCCGCCGTTTCCCTCTTCCCTGGGTCTGAGCCCGTCCTCATCCGTTTCGGAGGTCAGTCCTATCTTCTCCGTTCCCAAATAGCATGCTCATACAACGATGCCGCAGGTTTTGCAAGCTTCCAACTCCCTCAAGTTAAGTACACAGGGAACACCGCCCGGTCAGATATGCCGGTGCGGGAGTCTTTTGGGACGACGCATGGCTGCGCCCACGCCCACGTCTACATCAACCCCAAGTTTGGAATGAAAACATTTGCGGGTACGTAACGCATCCCATCGTCTACTCGAAAACGCCGATGCGTTCTGGCACTAGGCACCCCCTTGCCGACCCTCGCGGCTGGTTCCCCCCCGCGTCGTATGTCCGCGATGGAAAAACGAGGGTCGTACTCTACCGAGGGACTACTCTCGTCCAACGAACGGAGCGGTCAGGTGTGGGTCGGAGATGTCGTGTGACTCTTTGATATCCACTGTACTGCATATCTGCATGCTCTCATCTCTCCACTTGTCCGAGCACCCCAAAACGAGACGAACCCCACCTTGGTCACCAAGCCCCGCATCGATCGAATGCTGAACGTTGAACGTCGACGAGCCCCTTAAGAGCCTCAACCCTCATAAACGCGAAGAGTCGAGAAGAAGACATAACCCCCTACTTCCACCCTCCTTGTCGTATTCGATAATAATACAATCAAGCAATTCGATGCAGCCACCGGATCAGCAGTCGTAGAATGGCCTGTCCTCGGTAGCGACAGCTAAAGCATGCGAAATTCATTGCTCACTCTACAAAGGATACTATCACGTTTTGGGACACATCAACGCACACCCAAGTCGGTCTTATTCAACACCCTCAAGACATACAGTCTATCGCATTCTCTCCCGATGACCAATTTCTCGCATTTGGTGGAAAGGACCGAAAAATCAGCATCATACGTGTTTCTCGTATAATTGTAAGTGTTGTCTCATTGGATTAGGACGCTTGTTCATCGTTCCGCATAGGATTCAATCCCATCGTCTCCTCTACACCCGACTCTCCAGGAACCTGACATTCAGATCGACCACGTTGTGTTGGACTCATGGAAGCACGATCAGCTTGAAAATGCAGAGGCCCTATTGACTGCAGAATCCTACATGCTTATCGTTTTACTTTTACATTCGCTGACGCTGACGCCACTTCATGATCCATCGATATCCAGCCGTCTGCCATTAGCTTCATTGCAAAAAGTGTAGCTCACATCAACAAGGGGGAAAGGCACAAGGCCTATCGGACCTGTGACATTGCATTCGAGTGCTGCCACTCTTCTCACGTTACCTTTCTCCTCCTGATCAAGGTTGGTATCTTTGGCATTCGGTTGTCCTTCGATTGCTCATAACCCTTAGGTTATCATCGTCTTTATGCCCGGGGAACATCTCGATGCGATATCACGCGTAGACGACCTCATTGCTACGGTCTTCTTCAATTCAATATGTTACATGGTTCAGGCATGTACACAACACCACCACGCGGCGAACATTGCCACTGACAGTTTCAGAAGGCATACATGCATCTTCTCCTTGGGAGCTCGCAGATGGAGCGCAGTGACCACGAAGGTGCAGTACAGTCGCTTGAGCGTGCTCAAATGCAAGATCACGTCGGGCCTCCCCTCTTTGCGATCTCACTGGTCTGTTTTTCAATGGATGGTTCGTATGGAAATTTGCTCCTACGCCTCGGTTCGCGGAAAGTCGGATGACACTTCCATGCATTGCTTTCCAACTCTCGCGTTTTTCTTCTTCTCGGACTCGTTCAGGCCGTGTTTATCGCAGACACCATTGCCTTTGGGACGGTAGAAATCAGGACGAGATATGACCTATCTCGGATGAGGTCTTTGTATCTCATTCCCCCTTGGTTGGACAATCTCATAGAGCACGGACATATGCACGGTGGTGTGCATTCACAGAAGACGATGTTCTGCCACCACCGTCATCAAACACGGACGATGAATAATTTCTGGCGATGAATTAGACAACGAAGGAATTGATGATGATAATCCATCGCTTTTTGAACCTGAGCTACCGTCCATCCTCCATCCCTACCCCCGCCCAAACAGCACCAGTGGACAGAGAGACTGGAGCACGGCAGCTCGTTACCCGTCTTCGACAGCCGTTTGGCGTACTGTTGCTCACCGTGGCTTCGACGGGTCGACGTGATGGTGCGGTGGACTACAAGCGAGTTGCGGCAGATAGTTTGATTACTGTACAGTTGCATGAGAGGCATCTCGCTGGCTCATATTCTAGACAATGTACGTGTACTTGATGTTTTGTGTCATTTTATCTCGGGCGACGAATGAATATATCATCACTACGAAATTGTCGAGGGGTTTTCGACGTTGAACCTGAACATTGGCTAGCCTGCTGCTCGACGTGAGTTGGTACCCTTTTTCGTTCAAGTTTCATCCACTCGGGCCTCGTCAATGACTTGCACATCTGACAGCTTGTGGCTTGTCAGTACGAGATGCATGACGTAGGAAAGGGGGTAGAGAAAACGACATCTTGCCCTGGCATGCTCGACGCAGCCCGACTCAACGGCAGTTGGCACAACCTAGCACATTTGGGTTAGTACGCGGATCCAACCCCCGTCTGTTGATCAGAGCGCATCGCTGTTCCAATAGTGAAGTTTAGCAAGTACTTGGATGAAATGAACAGTGAATTGCACACTCGAATACTTTACTCATCGCCGGACTCGGACACCTGCAGTCTTACACCAGCCACGTCACGGTACAACTCATGTAGTACAACCTGGTCCGCCATGCACCCGTCGTCCAACAGTCCCTCTGGTCACTTTCCCACCAAAAGTGCAGCGTTGAGAGTATGCTGGTTGATTTTGTGCAAACAAGCACTGCGTCTCCAATCTCATTGATGTTCCTGGGACCAATGTCATGGTGAATGCTGATAAGGACCGAATTCGGAGCCACACATGGCAAAATGCCTCGTGCGCCATAAAGATCCTGAAAGACTCGGAGCCACGTCTGTGCAAGTGTCCAGAGGTCGGCACGCATGTTGATGGTTCTACGAGTGCACCCTTTCCTCGGTCAGATAATGGATGAGACCATGAACGCAAGAACATCATACGCATTTTTCTCAAGGAATGCTTTCAATGGGGAGCCGATCCGATCGAGGTAATCCGTCTTTCGAAAGACAATGAGCGCAGTGGTGCGGAGAGAGGGCCTGAACGGACATGAAACCTTCGTTGAGCAAGCGGTCATGGAGAGTAAGCGCGGCGACAAATAAATGTCTCTAAAGGCAAAACCGAATTGGCAGACGCGGCATAAATGCAGCAGAATGGTACGTATTGCAAACCTGGCGTCGAAGGTTTGGTCATGAGGTAGGATTCATCGAGTGCGTCGGCATACGGGGTGAGCAGCAGTCTGTCTGTGGCAAAGAGGGAGTTGACCCTTGCTCTGGATGTTTCTGGTATAGGCTTGACCAGTTCATGGTTGGCCGCTGAGACATGAGCTGCCGGGTTCACCACCATCATAAGAATAAATGTCATCAAGAACGAGTTAGACTGTCTCAGCCTGTTAGAGATCAGGCACACCAGCAACACATGACCACGTACCGTCTCTGATGCCGCTAACCAACATGGACATCAATACAGGATCTCGCAAGACATGACTCGGAACAACGTACCCAAAAATGCTGTCCCAGCTGCCTCTTCGAGTCCCTGCATCCACGATTCTGAAGGCGACACTTTGTTTTCTTCCATGCGTTGCAATGCGTCATGTACCATGGACGGTGCGACGCTACTATTCTGGAACATGTCATCATTCGACGTGCATGGGAGATGACCAGCCGAGATGACCATTACCGCTTTCTGAAGCTCATGCTCAAACGCCCGTTCGAGATAGTGTTTCGAATACGCACGTGCCACCGCCATTTCTCTCTTGAACGACATGCCGGGAAACCATGACGGGAGATAAAGCACTCGAAACATACTCATGGCGTGATCAAACACGAAAGCAAGACACGGAATTGACTTACGCCACAGAAAGGCGCCCAAGATAACAGCAATGTCGGGACGCATAGCAGGCACGACAACCGTCAACACGTTTGCCATGATGTTGATGAGATCGTCTTCGCGAGAGGCTGGATCATAGTCGTACGTGCTGTTTAGAATGACGGATGCCGTGTATCTGGATAGAGAGCTGAGTCAGGCCTATGAACACATTTTTTCTCGTACACTTACTCGAAAATGTGATCATTGAATTTGTCGGGTGCTTCAAGCAGCCGGTGGAGGAGATGACAAGCTCTACGGTGTTGATAAGGCAGAGATCTGGGTGCCGTTTCGGGCCCAAATGTCTGATGAAAAAACAGCCTGTGGAGTTGCCATCGATCACCGTAGGACATGAGAACTGAATTTCAATCCACTCCAATAAAAGATCTGACAATTCATTGGTAATGAGGTATGGGCGGTCAGCATAGTTCCTGGAACGAATCTCGAGCAGATCTTTGGCAATCTTTTGCGAGTTGACGATGATAATGTCCTTTCCTAGCAGTCGAGAATAAACTAGATCGCCTGTAGGGAGCTCGACTTGAGCGAAGGACGTAGAGCTGAGCATGCTGCAACACACCGTATGTTTTTGCCCACTCGGCATATGTCAGCCATGGAACATCTGTGTTAATACCGATGACGTTTCCAATCCATGGTAAACCAGGAGGTCCGGGGGGCAATGGGTAAGGGATTCGAGTCCTGAGAGCTCGTTGTACGATGTACAGAACCACAAGGCATCCTGATGCCAATGTTCCAGTAGTCGTCCAATCATGCATCGCGTGGGGTTAGCTAATACCGGACGGATGGACAAGGTCCCTTTAAATTGGTGGGGTGGAGCACTGCCATTCGGTACGATACCACCCGCGGATTACTGCTGAAAAGGTGGTACGAGTTAGAACGGGTGTTTTCTCAAGGCACAGAACAGTGTATGTCAACAAACAGAAAAACCTTACGCTAGCCGGTTTACCTAAAGAGCATCAGTAGTGGCTATGAGGGTGCTAACCCCCCGCTTCGACGCAGAACAAATGTCGCAAAAAACTATTTTGAATCGTAATACCTTACAAGGCATTCCAAGGTTAAAATATGTAGTCGAGGTTACAATACAGTTAGAATAAACTGCTTTTAAATGGCAAGGTGGTCACAATGCCGAGGCGCTCATTCACAAGGCAGTTCCAATTTGGTTGCAATCATGGAAACCAAATACGAACAAAACCCCTATTACAATGGGGCTGTATGAATTCCAACCCATTCCAACCAAGTCTTAATCCCTATTTCCATATCCTAACCATTCCAACCCAGTCTCAATCCCTATTTCAAACCGAAACCGTATTCTAACCATTCCAACCCCCCTATTACTAGTTCCAACCCCCCCAATTCCAGCTAATTCATATTCCAACCATTTGTACTGGTCAGAATCCTACTCGTGCGCAATCCAAAGCATAGGAAGCACATCATAGCGCTGATAGTTCCGGTTATTCAATCTCAAGGAACTCGGATTTTACAAAAACGCACCATATCATTAGGACGATTCAGATTCAGAGTCGAGAGTGGGAGCGCGGTTGGGGAGGGAGACCTTGCTCGACTTCTGGTTGGAGAGAGGGAGTACGTCCTTGAGTTGACGGTAACCGTCGCGCAGTTCATCGCGATGCGCTGACGACGAATGGTCTCACGGCGGACATTGGTAGTGTTACCAGCCATGATCGCAGGCTGGAACTCATCGTCGTCCTCGGGGTTCTTGCTGCCGAATGAGTAGTGGGTGCCGCGATGGGATTAAAGCGATGAGAAGGGAGAACAGATGCATATGGAATGCTGTGGACGGAAGGAGAGTGAGTGCCACTGCTGTGGCTGCGACTGCCAGAAGTAAGACCATCGGGAGAGAGCTCACCACCACTCAGGTTGTAGACGGCAGGGAGGGAGATGCCGTTGTCAGAAAGGGTGTAAGGACGACCCGAGGAGGCGGTGGTGTAGTTGGCGGAGGGGGTGTACGAGTACTCGCCGATGGTGTGGTCAAGTTGAGGGCATTGAAGTCAAGACGGGGAGATGAAGTCAAGACGGGGAGATGAAGACGAAGACGAGAGACCTGGCAATTGGGAAAGGTGAGCCAAATAAAGCAACAAGATATAAATAGTACATACAGGCTATGGTCGAGACACCGTAGGGAGACTGGGGGTCATTATTAGATATGTCAATGGCAAGGACAAACAGCAGGGAAGATGTACTCACAAAAGCGAAGGCGAGATGCCTTACAAGAGGGAGAGACGACAGGACAAGGGATCATGGAGTCAGAGGGAGTAGAGGTTGACTCGGAGTTGTTATTAAATTTGGCTACATGGAGTTGATGGGGGAGGGTCGGCGACGGGAAGAAAAAACAACCATGGAAGACCTGGGCATGGGTATATAAGATGCTGAGTCATTGTTTGGCATTGTATTACATTGTAACTTTATTTGGAAGGTGGCTCATCACGTCTAAGTCGCTAATACCCGCTCTTATCTGAGCAGATTCTGTCCCCCTTCAACCCCTCTCGTCTCGAAGACGATGCTTATTGTATTCTCGCCACCCCCTACTGCCACACCATCACCCCTCAGTTCAGCCAGATGCCGGCGCTCAGGACATCAAAATGGCACCAGAGGATCTCGTCCAAGACGTGCCTGGATCCGATGCCACCTCACCACACGGTGCTCTCAATGGCAAGGCCACCCCCCAGACGCTCCCAACACCAATGCAAATGGCGACGTGAATATGGCGCAACCGACACACATCAACGGTCATGCAGATACGGTCGACGTTCAACTCAACAACTCGTTCGCCGCACACCGCCCGCCCAGTCGCCTTGGCTCGCCTCACCCGGCCGATGTGGATGGGCCACCGCCAGCAAAACGGGCACGCAATATTTCCGACGCTGATCTAGCCTCTATCACCAACATGAGTCAGGCTTTTGTCCTCTCACCCTCGTATCCCGATGATCAATCATTCCATCAAGACTGCCTCTCCCCCTCCTGCCACTGGCTCCTCTGTTCAGATGAATGAGGAAGGCACCGGTCCTATCCCCGCACCGCCGACCTCAGTTGGCGCAGCTACACTGAGTGTAGCACAGCATCGGTTCTGTCTTTCCACTGTCCGCTCGTTGAGAAAGATGAAAGACGCCGCGCCTTTCCTTCATCCCGTCGATCCTGTTGCCTTGAACCTTCCTCATTATCCTACCATAATCAAGAATCCAATGGATCTTGGGTCGATTGAGCCCAAGCTCATGTCTTCCAACCCTCAAAAACCCGACCCAAATCCCAACAATCCTTGTTACAATAACACCGACGAATCCATTGTCGACGTTCGTCTGATATTCACCAACTGTCTCACGTTCAACGGGCCAGATCACGCCATATCCAACGCGGGCAAGCACATCGAGTCTGTTTTCGACAAGCAAATTAAGAATCTGCCACCACCCAGGCCACAAGTGGTATGTGACTGTGTGTGGTTGTCGTGGAATAGATACTAACCGCATGCTAGATCAAACCCCCCGTGAAAATTGCCACACCTCCCTCACCTCCCTCGGCTACCAGAAAAGTTTCCGCGCCGCCTGCCCCTGCACGACGCGCGTCCACATCCACCTCAGTCCCAGTGATTCGTCGCAACGACATTGAGCAGGCATCCGCATGTCCAAAGAGAGAGATCCACCCTCCTCCCCCGAAGGACCTACCATATTCCAATGCACCAAAGAAGCCGCGGAAAGCAAAGGTTGTCAAGGACGATGGTACGGCCGAGAAGTTTTTTCAGTAACTAGAGCTAAGAGAAGCGTATGGAATTGTTCGACAACCCCTCAGGAAACCCAACTCTGCCAACTCCCGCTCCTATCCCCCGACATGATGATAGTGACCACTCTTCGGACTCGAGTTCTGACGACAGCTCGGGGAGTGAGTCAGACTGATTCCATGCTTCGATGTATTTGGGTTTTTGGGGGTTTTTTCTTTCTTCACGTGCAAGTGAGGACTTCTGGTTACTGTTCTCTCATAATGGCAGTGTGATCTCTTGATCTTTATAACCTTTTCTTCGAAGCACCTGCTTTCATCACCCTCATTTCTTTCTTGTCCATCAGCATCTGCGTTCATACATACAATCAACAAATTAAAGAACAAGTGTAGTCAGCTAATCCTATTAGTCAACCAGTTATGTTCCGTTGCGTCGAGAAACTTATCGGCTGTGATGTCCAGTGTAGCGTGTAGCACGATATTGAATAATAGCATTCACAACCTGAACACAGACTATTGTAACATAAGGAGGTATTAGCAAAAGATCCAAGCATGATCACCCCCTGGTCCTCCCGGAGCGCCTTGCTAAAGTAGTGGAGGTGGGTGCATCACCACCAATGCCATCCTCATTGACTACAGGAGTTTCCTTACCCTTCCCCTTACGCCGTGATTTTGCAGCTCCCCCCTTTGTCTTTGTTTGCGGCCGAACCCGGTCAATTTCGACACCGACATCAACGTCGATATCAGCTGGGGCTACTTGAGGCACGGCAGCTCCAGGAGCAGGAGCATGAGAAGCCAGAATGACAACAGGGGCATGGGCGGCGGCGGCATTGAAAGGGACTGAAACAGAGCCGTTGTTGACTAGGACCGCTGCAACAGCAGCAGCGGGAGCGACAGGAGCTGAAATAGAGGGGTTCAGAAGGTTGTTGATTGTTTCCGGACCCGGAGCTGCACCGGCGACAGGCGCTGCCAATACAGGAGCCTGATTTTGTGGACTGGGACCTCCATTTGCGAATGCCCGCTTGAACTCGGCCTCCCAATCAAGGTCATCATCAATATTTGCTGCTAGCTTCGACGAGGACAATGCTGTTTTGGAGCTATCTGGAAAGAGCGCGTCGTTGAAGAACTTGAAGACGGCTTTGGCCCACGGGGTGCCGGAAAGGAGCTGCTGGCGGAAATAGTTGTGATATGTGTAGTACGGTATGCCTGTCTTTTCACCAACTCGATAGAAGTTGGGATCTCCAGAAAGGACGAAAATCGCCTTGAGGAGTGCTTTGTGAGTCCATTGTGAATATGTACATAGAAAATGTTGATAACGCACCAATATAGCGGCTGCCGCAATCATCCCGGCTGTTGTAGTCCGCAATTCCCAGATCCGACCTTTCGGTCGTGGTCCTGGAGCATTCTGACCCGAAAGTGATGACCTCCCGAACAGCGTGACCTTCAAGATCTTGTGTGACCTGTGAGGTATGCCAAACGAAGCTAAGACAATCACGCACCTTGACAAGAGTCACGGTCTGCAAAAACGACTCTTTGCACATGTTCTTCGGGTCGGGAAAGAGGATAGGCGCAAATTTGGTATATTTCCCATTTGGTCCAAGTAGTAGCTCCCGACAGGCGTTTTCTTCGAACTGAGAGTACCCTCGAACGAAAAAATCGGCACTGAGACCGAAGATGTTCGGAGCGCTTCCCTTCACGTCAGAGACAGATTCACAGCGGCTGGTCTGGACACCACCACAGAACTTTGAATAGTAAATTCGACTGAGCAATCTGATGAATGGATGCAGGAGGGGAACTTACTGTGGTTCCAAAACTCTTGTGAACCATCAATTCCTGCAAATCGGTCGGAATAAATTGAAACAACTCGGTCTTCGTGGCATCTTCAATTGAGAGAGGAGAGGCCCAACGTTCTGCGCAGTTGAGGTCAACACCCGGGTTGGCCAACAGAGGGAAGATCTCGGTATTGAGCCAAAAGCAGTGCATCATGGAGAATTTGTGGCCGAGTGTGCGCACAGTGTCGTTCTGAAGCTCGATAGCTATTTCGGTTTTACCGAGGTTGGCTACCTTTTTCCCTCGTTTCTTGGCCTCTCGGGCGTCATGGACGGCGACCTGTGTCTCTAACGTCTTGAACTTTCCACAGAGCGTGACCAAGGTCTTCTGAGATTCAACCAGCGCCTGAGCAAAACATCAGCAGGATCTAAGACAGTATAAATATTAGAACAGACGCTACGCAGTTCCTCATTCGTCGCGTTTTCACTTGGGCGGGCGACAGCAGAACGGATGGCCTCAAAGTCACTGTCATCTGTCGAGTCGGGACTGTTGGAATCAATGTTGTCCAGGTCGAACTCGTCGTCACTGGTGGCCTGGGGCTGGGGACGATCTTGAGGAGGCATGAGGACTTGGAATAGATTGACTGGAGTAATCAATGAAGGACAGTACGCCGACCGCTCTCTGCACACCAGATAGAGGTTAAATATGCCCGCATTGTGACGGAGACTAAATGCCACTCACTTTGACTATCCGGAGCAATCAGCATTGTGTTCGGCTTGGCCAACACGGAATAGTAAGTTGAATGTAAAAGACGTCGTAGTATTACGAGTAATGATTTGACTCACAATTTAAATATCGTTGGATCTCGACTGTCAGCATTGGAGTGGAATAGCCTTGATACGCATGTTAGGCACATTCCCATCGACTGGATGACGGGCAGTGCGTGATCGTGATGGTTGCGTCCAACCCGCAAGAGATAGACGTACAATTAGTATTAATAAGCGAGACCCGCCATTAGAATCTAAGGTAATACTTTGTAACGGAAATGTGCTATGATATATAATTATCTACGAATGCAATCAAAGCTGCTTAGCACGAAGAAACCAGTCACCATCTACGTAGTCAACGAGGAGGAAATCACCAGTGTGTTTGAAGTCTGGTACAAGGAGGGCACCACGAATGACAGACTGGAGAGAAATGAACTCGGACCGTGCCACAGGACGAGCCCGGACGCGGGTAAAACCAAGATCACGGTCGAGTGTACATTTCATCCCTGTAGGGGCATCCATAGGCTGTACCAATGCAAGGTCCAAAGGAGCTTGATTGTCGTTCAGGACATAACGGAACATCGAGAGAAGGCGAGCGAATATGTGCGTACTGTTTCCGTGCCTGTCTTGGGTACGGATGAGCACACAATCGTAGCGTCGGCTTCCATGGAAGCTCGGGTTGCATCGAAGGTAGTCGGTTGCTAGTTTCCAGTCCACTGTGGACTCGTAGTTGACTTTGAGATACCGGAATTCTTGTACCTGTTGAATGACGCAAGTGTGTGAGATTTGAACATTTCTGCGTGATTGGATGACTGTAATCGAAGTGTACCTTATTTTCACGACCTGGGATGAACCATTCTCCACCAGATGGAAGTGGGATCCCATGGGTATGCGCGAAGGTGTTGATGAAAGTGATAAACTTCCTATGGAAGTCTCGGAAGGCTGGGTCTGAAGAGTGTTCTTGTTCTATGGTGCCGAGTGTCGTCAGTTTCTGTGGGGAGCCAAGGTAGATATGAGTAATGTCCGGCGCGTAATCGAGGTCTCCTTCATCATCCTCGATGTCGGCGGACAGGTCGAGGGTAGCTTTGTGTCGTTGTTCGTCTAGATGTTTGATGCGGCTGTGGATAAGCTCACAGACGACCGTTCTCTGATCCAATTTTGCCAGCTAGCAAGTGCGATTAGTATCAGAGACCCCCGAAGTCCAATCCGAGTGCATTTACATACCTGTGCGGAGGTATCCTTTCGGTTTGTTTGACGGAGATATGCTCGTCGGATTGGGCCGTGCTGCTTCTCGTTCGGGCGCGTACTGAAGTTGCGGACAGCACCCTTCTGGCGGATGTCATCAGGTGCATGTATGGCTAAGTGCGCCTTTGGGAAATTCCAGTTTTTAGTCAAGTCTTCTCCTTGTAACGAAATGTACTCCTGTCAATGTAATCAAAGTCCATCAAGGACAACTCAAAAGATTGTACTCACCTCGAGAACTTGCTGGAACTCGAGCAGCTTATCTTTGGCAGCAGCTAGAGTGGTCTCTGTCTGAACGTCGAGGGTGAGATACATATGGTATTGCATATAGGCTGCAATTGTCTTCAGGAGCACGTAGCCAACTCGGTCGGTTTCTCGTGTAAGTACATTCTGTGTCGTGAATAGGATCTGCTGTTAGAAGGGTCAGATGATAAAATGGGGATCAAGCAACCAAAGTTTGTTACCTTAGCAATGTCGAGGTACTGGTTTCCATCAGAAAAGTGGATGTTCGTGACTGCCTTAAAGTGCATGAGCTTTCGCCAACGCGGAAATTGGTTGTGTCTAAGGTAACAGTTTGTTCTAAATGAGACACAGTGAGCGTTTTGCATCGGACTAGGTGAACTTACTGATCATCCACTTTTTTAGAAGAATCGCGGCCGAGTGCTTCCAATCGTGCCTTCAATTCAGAGAACAAGTGGTTTCCCCACATTCCGTGGTTGTCCGTGTGTAAGGGATCAAAACTGAGTGCCCAGTGGGGGTCAGAATGATTGACACACCAAAACGCGTTCTGTCAATGGATAAGTAGCATTGCTCCGTTGTCGAAGTATTGGCTTGGATATACCTCAACAGGTCGTAAACTCTGACCTTTCAGTACCGCTTCTCCTGCGGCACGGTCCGTTTCCCACTGCCGCAGGTAGTCAATTGCATCTTGAGGGTTACGCATACGGTAGTTTGCGAGATGGTCACGAAGTTTCTCACAAGGTATGAGACAGCGGGGACAAGGACAATGTGCCCGTATTCCCCGTATCAGTGCCATTATGCATCTGGAAACAATGACTCGTAGATATTGTTAATACAATAGATATAGAGCTATACTTACTGTTCCTCGTAATCCGCCGACAGAATCAAGATGATCGGATATAGTATGCGGAGGATCTCGTCGAAGCACTTATATGCAAATCCTACTCTCGACAGTTCAGCGATCGACTCCAGGAACTTCAAGAAAGATTCGTGCCAAACGACACGCTTTAAATTGGTGTAAGAAAGCTTTCCATCTTCTGCCGCGTCGTCAGGAACCTGATGAACAGATTGATCCGTATCACATCAAACTATACCAACAACTGAGTGACGCACTATGGGTAAGAAACCGACAACACGACCTCCTCCCAAGCCATCGCCATTCCTAATATTCATGGGAAGGTTTGCGCAACGGGCGATAACTGGGTAAGCCTTTACACTTCCCGAAGCTGTAAGATGACTCTTATCAGCGTAGAGAATGAAAGCGAAAGGAGCACTGTTCTCCCCCGGTAAATCTGTCTAACACAGAGCGCATTCTCGTCAGTAGTAATAGAGTATTCTTATAATATGATACTTACTTGAACATCCCACCAACGATCAGCGGTCCATGGTTCGTGAATGAAGCGCTCGAATCTAGTGCCATCATGCTTGTACAGGCGCTGAGCGTCCCACACGAAATGGGGAGCGAGTAAGGGATCTTCGAGAAGATCCAAAGCCCAGTCCCATAGTGGGCGACCGTATACAGTGAATTCCAACCTTTCTTTCTTATACGGTACTGAGATTGTATGCTCCTGGAGCTGTATAATATCCATAATAACATCAGATCCGCGTCGTACAGGATACAGGCTGGCTATGTAATCAAACATGACATACAGGTGTCAATCGCAGAGCAACGCGAGACCAGGCGTTTGTGACATCATTGGATGACCTCAGTGTAAAGCCAGAGTTTCCCAGCCCATTGGCGATTGACCAGATGAGCGTGAGCAAATGATCGATCTGCTCCTTGCTCATAGCAGACTGGTGTGTAAGCTCGGCAAGCTTGAAGTCAACTCGAGACAAAAACGGGGCCCATGGGGTATCATCGGGCAAGCTAGGTTGGAATGCCCGACGGCCATAGCTGGAGAACGATTCATACTCGGTCGCGCGACCGCTCTTGGGATGATACTCGGTTTTGAAGCTGTCGGGAGCGGCATTGGCAGTCGCTGCAAAGGGGACTTGATGTTCCATGAAAGATTGCCTGGGGGGTTCATCCCCATCCATCGCATGTGTCATGCTTTCGCGAGAGCGTTCCGAATCAGAACCTGTCAAAGGGAAGGATAACAGGTTATGGTCATTACTTGCACATCGGAAAAGGATCTGGAGCTGGAACTTACGCCGTCGCGAGTCCACGCTCATTGTATCACCCCCAAGAGCACCGATGTCGGCGATCTCATCGTCATGCATGCCATGGCCTGGATCGACGTTGGCAAGCGGTGGGACATCAACACCGTCGTCAATGGCATCTGATGGACCACCAGGTTGTTCCGTAGTTGAAGTAGAGGGCCTTGTCATCAGCCGCCGCTGGAGTTTTTCGAGTTTCTCTGTATAATATGATTCTCTGTTTAATTCGCTACCCCCCAAACATCGAATATAGATACATACTCTGGGCCTTGAGTCAGGCTTTGGCTACCCGCACTGACAACTCGAAGTATTCCGTCTCCTCTTCTTTCTTCTGTCGTCTACGCGCACAACTGAGTTCGTGTGGCTTGAGACCTCGTCGGGAGAATTCCTTGTTACAGTATTGACATGGTATCTTCTCGGCTTCGCCCTTCATATGATATGTACGTTTGGACGGCATCATATGTGACAAAGAGGTATATTGAGGTGTTTACAAGGAGAGGTGTGAGATGGTACAGAGGAATAAGGATAAGAAGATTATTGACACGGCCTTGGGACGGTTACAATGCCCTGGGAATCAGGTTCGGCCTTTCCCACCACATTGCAATACGCGTGTGGCCCTTGGAACTCCCTTGAGGTTAACAAGCTATTAATTACAAGGACGTTACGAGTCGCTTCCATCTATGTCTAAATATGGCAGGATTGGAACTAGGGTTACAAAATTTGCGACAAGGCGCAGTGAACGAAACAAGCCAAACACGGCGGCTGACGCGAATTACCACAGCACCTGCAAGGCATGCACAGGTATATTTCTGATAGCTATGGCTAAAACGATGAAGAAGGCTAGATTCGCTGTGGTGCTGTGGAAGCGAGGTTGGACTTAAAACCACTCCGCTGGCAGGCATGTTGCTGCATTCCTCGACAGCTCACCTTCCCAGTCCAAGTAGCCATGGCTAGCAAATCGGACGCCGGAGAGAAACGATCACGACCTGATCTGGAGACGACAGATAACCCGGCCGAGGATTGCTCGAGAAACAAACGACCACGACTTGAATCAAGAACATCACAGTCTCATGCACCAACTGTGAGTTTTTGAGACTTGGCTGCTGATTTGCCGGCTTGACCTATCTTGCAGGACAGTATACAAGCACCTGGTGCTTCTGACGCTGATCCCCAATGTACGGGGCAGGAATTTCAATGCAAGGAGGAAACCTCTGCGCATAGTCTTATTACAAGTACGAAATGCCTATCTTCACATAGTTGCGAAATTGCTGAATGAGAGCCAGGTATTCGAGCGACAGGTGTCGCCCTTGGACTTCGACGCTTTCCCGCCGGCTTTTACACCATCGTGCATCACAGTGGCCTTGAATGGAGAACCAAAAATAAGCGCTCGTCAGTGAAGGATGATGTCGTTGAATGGAGTGGGCCGATCCCGATGTGATTTCCTCCACCGTCAACTTGGATTAGTGCTTACAGAGTTCCTAGACCGTCAGATCTGTCAGCTACCGTTTGTCTAGAGGTCTATGCATCTTTCCAATTCCAGCCCATGTTGGGTGCTGGTGAACAGCTGTGAAGGTTGACGATCACCGTGAAACAACTATTAGATCGCGGTGAAAAACACATCCGTGAGTGGGACAGCATTTTGCATAACGTCCGGGTACTCACAACGTGGCAGCGTTTATTTTTTTCCCAAAGGATGGCGACATTGTATCACCGTGTTCATCTATTATTGTAACTGTTGAACGGCGCAATGACGAGAGCAGCGATTCATTGGCATCGAAGGTGCTCGGTCCTCTTTGCGTAAGCAGGCGACGTGTGTCAACACGATCCTCATTGATCACTGTATGTCTATAGTCGACCACAGGGACCCTAAACAAGCTGGAAGATGCAACGAATCATGGTCACAGCGCTCTCTCACGTTACCGGAAGCATGGGGGAAAACGGGATTTGGAGCGTTCGGTTGCAGAGTTTGAGCGGGCGCTCAACACTTGCCCACTTGACCATCCTTGTCGCGCAGCTGCTTGGTCGAACCTGGCTATGGCGAAACTCATCCTCTGTCAGGTCGAGGACATGATTGCTTCACTCGAGATCCCCATTCGCTTGTATCGCGATGCACTTGCCGCCCGTCCTGTCGGTCACACTGACCGTCCATCCACATTGGTTCAGCTGGCTGCGGTGCATTTGGCACGATTCGAGAAGCAGAGGGACGATGTCGATGGAGCACGAGTTGAGGCATTGCTGCATGAGGCACTGGAGCTCAGCTTTGCTGACAGTCATGAAAACCGAGCTGTGTCTTTCATGGTGCAACTATATGCCAGCTATAGAGTCAGCCCAGACCACGCAAGTGGCCAATTATCGGTGGACTCGGATTCAGGGTCACGCTTAACAGATGAGGACCCATGGATCTCAAGTGTCCAGCTGTTGAAGCAGTTCAAACGATACGGAGATCTAGCTGACCTTGAACGAACAATCACACTTTTACAACAATTGGTCAGATCTGTTTCGGTTTGGGATCACAGGTACCGCACAGGACTAGGGAATCTCGGCGTAGCATTGTCGTGGCGATTCGAGCGCCTCAGGGAGCTGAGTGATCTGGAGGATGCCATTTCAACAGACAGGGATACCATCGACCTCACCCCTGATGGTCACCCTGACAAGCCGAGGCTTCTGAACAACCTCGGGAGCTCCTTGATGATTCGTTTCCAGCGCCTCGGGGAGCTGATTGATCTCGAGGATGGCATTTCGACACTCAGGGATGCTGTTCACCTCATCCCTGATGGTCACCCTGACAAGCCGGGTTGTCTGAACAACCTCGGGAGCTCCTTCATCACTCGTTTCAAGCGCCTCGGGGAGCTGAGGGATCTCGAGGATGGCATTTCGACACACAGAGATGTTGTTCACCTCACCCCTGATGGTCACCCTGACAAGCCGAGTCATCTGAACAGCCTCGGTGACTCCTTCATCACTCGTTTCGAGCGCCTCGGGGAGCTGAGGGATCTCGAGGATGGCATTCCGACACTCAGGGATGCCGTTCACCTCACCCCTGATGGTCACCCTGTCAGGCCGAGTTGTCTGAACAACCTCGGGAACTCCTTCATCACTTGTTTCGAGCGCCTCGGAGAGCTGAGGGATCTCGAGGATGCCATTTCGACACACAGGGATGCCGTTCACCTCATCCCTGATGGTCACCCTGTCAAGCCGAGCCATCTGAACAACCTCGGGAACTCCTTCATCACTCGTTTCAAGCGCCTCGGGGAGCTGAGCGATCTCGAGGATGCCATTTCGACACACAGGGATGTCGTTTACCTCACCCCTGATGGTCACCCTGACAAGCTAAATGGTCTGAACAACCTCGGGAACTCCTTCAGAGCTCGTTTTGAGCGCCTTGGGGAGCTGGGGGATCTCGAGGATGCCATTTCGACACTCAGGGATGCCGTTCACCTCACCCCTGATGGTCACCCTCACACGCCGAGTCATCTGAACAACCTCGGGAACTCCTTCATCACTCGTTTCAAGCGCCTCGGGGAGCTGAGCGATCTCGAGGATGCCATTTCAACACACAGAGATGCTGCTCACCTCACCCCTGATGGTCACCCTGACAAGCCGAGTCATCTGAACAGCCTCGGTCACTCCTTCATCACTTGTTTCGAGCGCCTCGGGGAGCTGAGGGATCTTGAGGATGGCATTTCGACACACAGGGATGCTGTTCACCTCACCCCTGATGGTCACCCTGACAAGCCGAGTCGTCTGAACAACCTCGGGAACTCCTTCAGAGCTCGTTTCGAGCGCCTCGGGGAGCTGAGCGATCTCGAGGATGCCATTTCGACACACAGGGATGCCGTTCACCTCACCCCTCATGGTCACCCTGACAAGCCGAGTCATCTGAACAACATCGCGGCCTCCTTCACAATCCGTTTCAAGCGCCTCGGGGAGTTGAGCAATATCGAGGATGCCATTTCAACACACAGAGATGCTGCTCACCTCACCCCTGATGGTCACCCTGACAAGCCCCATCGTCTGAGCAACCTCGGTCACTCCTTGATGATTCGTTTCGAGCGCCTCGGGGAGCTGAGCGATCTCGAGGATGGCATTTCGACACTCAGGGATGCCGTTCATCTCACCCCTGATGGTCACCCTGTCAGGCTGAGTTGTCTGAACAACCTCGGGAACTCCTTCATCACTTGTTTCGAGCGCCTCGGAGAGCTGAGGGATCTCGAGGATGCCATTTTGACATACAGGGATGCCGTTCACCTCATCCCTGATGGTCACCCTGACAAACCGAGTCGTCTGAGCAACCTCGGGAATTCCTTCGTGACTCGTTTCGAGCGCCTCAGGGAGCTGAGCGATCTCGAGGATGCAATTTCCCTGTATTCGCATTCTGCTTTTCTTCCCATAGGCTCCATCAGTGTTCGATTTCGTGCATCACAGAAGTGGATATTATGTGCTCGACATATGCGCCATCCCTCTCTCCTCCTTGCATATTCCATTGCTATTAACCTCTTTCTCCAACTTGCATGGATTGGCCTTTCTCTTACCCACCGTTACGCAGAACTCAAGCGAGGTGCCAATGTTGTGCGCGAGGCTGTAGCTGCAGCTTTGGACTCGGGATTCCCAGAACTTGCCGTGGAGTGGCTCGAGCAAGGACATTCCATCGTTTGGGGGGAGCTCCTTCAGCTTCGCAACTCTTATGAAGAGTTGTCGTCTGCTCATCCAGATCATGCCCGCAGACTTCGGGAACTGTCCTCCGCATTAGATGATGCTGGTGCTACCCGTGAAAAATCATTGTCCACCTTCTCGGAATCGACTGATAATGCAATGCATCGTCTGACACGGACGTTGCAGCAAGACGCTGATAGACATCGTACACTCGCAATCGAACGAGATAAACTGCTTCAGGAGATTCGACACCTTCCTGGTTTCAAGCAGTTCCTGCTCCCAAAAGACTTTCCTCAGCTCCGTGCGTCAGCACACTCCGGACCGGTCGTTATGCTCAACGCTGCAGAAACCCGATGTGATGCATTGATCCTTCTTGCCGACGTGGATCATGTAATCCATGTCCCCCTTCCCAATTTCAACTTGCAGCGGTCTGTGGGTCTTCGGAACATGTTGGGAAGATTGCTTGGCCACGCTCGTGCTACACCTTTTGACGACAGGGTGGGGAGGGCGGCAACACGGGGCGCTGGCAGCTGGGAAACCCTCTTATCCACCTTGTTCAACGAAGTCATCAAACCAGTGTTAGATGCCTTGGCCTTCTCAGTACGTGCTGTATTGTCACTGGAATTCACGCTCATCTATCCACCTCTCCGATTAGACTGTTGGGGACCTATCACGCATTTTCTGGTGTCCGACTGGCCCTTTCGTGTTCCTTCCTATCCATGCAGCTGGCTTGTATGGCACTCAATATTCCTCACCCGGGCACAAAGTATCCGATTTCGTGGTATCGTCATATGTCCCTACTCTCAGCATTCTTACATGATCACCCAATCCCAGTGTGCCACCTAGCGATGATCTGCGCCTCCTTTTTGTCCCTCAGCCGCCCTCTGACGGCCAAAATCACCTTCAAGGTGTAGCACGGGAATTGAAACAGATCAGCACAGTAGTTGGAAATTCGCCTTCAGCACGTACCACCCTCCTCAAATCTTCTGTCGGCACTGTGGAGGAAGTGCTTGGCCTGATGAAGGATGCGGACTGGGTTCATTTCGCATGCCACGGTGTCCAAGATGCCGTAAAGCCTACTGAAAGTGGTCTTTGTCTCGCCAACCAACGTCGGTTGAAGGTATCAGACATGATCGGGCTGTCACGTTCTCATGGTGGGCTTGCCTTTTTGTCAGCCTGTCAGACGGCAATGGGTGACGAGGGTCTCACTGATGAGGCGATCCATATCGCAGCAGGGATGTTGTTTGTGGGTTACAGTGGAGTGATTGGTACGATGTGGTCGATCAGCGACAGACTTGCGCCTGTCATGGCGAGGGGGGTATACGAGCACTTGTTTCGGAACGGCACGAGGCCGGATCATCGGGATGCTGCACGAGCGCTGCACGAAGCTGTTGGGCGTCTGCGAGAGAGTGGGGAAGCGTCGTTTGTTACATGGTTGCCATTTATCCATGTAGGTCTTTGACTATTCGGAAGACTATTGTGTTGTTTTTTTATGGTGTCATGGTTTTGTCGTATTTCAAAAATGTAATGTACAGGGATAGTGTGGCATTACTTGGTCGATCTCGATCGTCAGGACTACACATTGTTCCCGACCGACGTGTCAGCATTTCCGCACTGGCGCGAGGTCTTGGGTGTTTGAAAGCATGATGACCCGTCACCAGAGAACGTGCTGTCCGAGTACGCAACCCAACATCACGTAGACATCCCAATATCATGAACCCCTGAGGGTTCATTCAATGGTCCCGTCGTTGCATGGGCCGCTGAATGATTCTGCCAGTCCACACATGCGCACACGCACTCGGGTAGGGGGTCAATTGCGCGAGCTGAGGCCAAGGATTCGATGTTGTATATGCCAACCCTTTTTTTCACTCTTCGCCGGGTTTCAAAGGGTTAGACTGCTGAGGGCAGATCGACGGTTTCGTTCAGTGTTTTTGCGTTCCTGGACGAGTAGATAAATGAGAGCATACTATTTGGGAAGGGAGAAAATAAAACGGACCTCCAAAACGAATGAGGACGAGGTCAGATTCGGGGGTGAGGGTAACAGCGGCGATGGCAGTACCACCGCGAGGTTGGGCGGGTGCGTCTGCGAGCCTGTACCAGGTGTCTGTGGCGAGGTCGTAGGCATGCAAAGTGGCGAGTCGGCCTGACGCTGGGCATCCCGCATGAATATATAATTTACCCTACGGTATCAGCTGACAGGCCTGATATACCGCAGGGGCGCTGCGTCCGAGTCGTCGTTGACGGCGGAGAGGCGATCCCAAGCGATCGTGGTCGTGCTTGGGTGTCGAGTGCGTCGAGCGAGGCTTTCCAGATGCCGGCTTGGAAGCGATCGAGCGGGGCCATGTCTACACCACCATGACCGCCCCAAACATAAAGGTTGTTGGTGTGGGGTCATGAACGGCGGATGCGCCGATGCGGGGTTCTGGGGTGCGGGAACCTGCGAGTGCGGCAAACGTGCGCAGACTCAGAGATGTGGACTCGAGATCGAGTACATGGAGGGTGTTGTCGACGGGGATGCGGGGACGATGTTCGCCCGAGTAGCGGAGGAGACGGCCGTGTTGGATACGGCGACGCTGTGTGAGGAGCGGGCGGGAGATGAGCTGTGGCACTGTTCTTTATGGTTTGATGGTCTGAATGGAATCTATCACCGCTCACTCGCCCACTTTTAAACTCCATGTACCCTCCCCCACCCACCTCCAACACACTCTCGTCCCACGAGCGTGCTGCATTTGCTCGTCCCTCCAACAAGCTCAGCAGAGTCCTGGGCGACATCCCTCGCGTGCTCGACGGCGACACTTCATGTATGTCCACTCGACCGTTGCCTCGCTCACACTCACTTTTCCTACCAACATAGCCACAAACGATGAATCTGCCTGGCGCAAACGCAAATCCTCTCGAGGATGCCATTTGACACTCAGGGATGGTGTTGTCCTCACGCCTCGTGGTCACCCTCACAAGCCGAGTTGTCTGAACAACTTCGGTCTCTCCTTCAGAGCTCGTTTCGAGCGCCTCGGGGAGCTGAGCGATCTCGAGGATGCCATTTCGACACACGGGACCAACCCATCCCCGTGCACCTTGCCTCACTGTCGTCTTCATCAACAGCACGCTGCGACGATGATGATGTGGGCCTCGTCCGACCCCGCCAAAAATAGGCAGCTGGTTCCAAAATTGGTGGCTCAGATCTCAAGGCGGTAAGAATAGCTGATCCGGGAGAGATGATCGAGATGGTTGGGTTTTTGTGGTAGACATGTCGTCGCCTTTCCTTTCCTTTCCACTCGCCGTCACCCTTGCTGTTTGCTTTCGCTCTGCTTTGCTTTCCACATGGCTATGAAGGGGCGGGCCCCTCATGCTGGCCATGTATGCGCGCCATGTCGGCATCGGCATCTGTCTACACTCGTTGATGCCTGTTCTACGACCCACGCATGCTTCGACTCCGACGGGGGTTATGCCACATGCGACGAAAAAAAATTCATATGAACATTGGCACTATGCAAACAAGTATGGACAACAGATACCCCATGCACCCTCGCTCTCGATATGTCTTTGTCCTTGCTCTTTCTTGCAATTGTATCGCTGTAAGTATGTACTAGTAGTATCTGTATTAATGTACAACTACATTGCGCACCGACTCTGACCATTGAAAAGACTGGCGCCACGCCTCCTGAATGCCACGACGCCATAAGTTGCACTCTACTGTATGTTGGTGACGACCGCCGCCGACTCCCCTTGGTCCTCTCGAGTCACCCATTCGTCACACTCGAGTCTTTGAACCTTGCAAAAGGTAGGTATCCATTCGCTTTGATACTTGGTTCCAGGACACGGTCTATCCCTTGTGGTGGAATACACCCTCGGTTGTAATGCGTGCACATAGACGGTTCGGTTCCGGGGTTCCTAACGTGGAGTAACTTGACTGGAGATAACTTGAACCAAAACGAGGTAGGCCCTTGTCGTTACGTTTATGGTTCCTGAATTCTAGTCAGCTGGTCCAACCAATGTATCTTACACCTCAGGCTCGTCAATCAGCAGCGTCATCTCAAAGGACAGGTCTATACGCCCGCTGTTCATGTGGTTCTCCGACTCTTCCGGAGTGCAGGGATGCGTTTCTTCAGTTTGTGTTTGGAGTTGTCATCGCGTTCCTGCACGCTGACTTTGACAGGAAAGTCTAGCAGGCTGACGGTTGACCACTTGGGCCCCTGTCCCTCGGAAGCTAATGCACACACAATCGCCACTGTTGAGTTTCAAAAGCATCTCAACTCTTGCTTGCCGAGCTTTGTCGCAAATTTTGTAACCCTAGTTCCAATCCTGCCATATTTAGACATAGATGGAAGCGACTCGTAACGTCCTTGTAATTAATAGCTTGTTAACCTCAAGGGAGTTCCAAGGGCCACACGCGTATTGCAATGTGGTGGGAAAGGCCGAACCTGATTCCCAGGGCATTGTAACCGTCCCAAGGCCGTGTCAATAATCTTCTTATCCTTATTCCTCTGTACCATCTCACACCTCTCCTTGTAAACACCTCAATATACCTCTTTGTCACATATGATGCCGTCCAAACGTACATATCATATGAAGGGCGAAGCCGAGAAGATACCATGTCAATACTGTAACAAGGAATTCTCCCGACGAGGTCTCAAGCCACACGAACTCAGTTGTGCGCGTAGACGACAGAAGAAAGAAGAGGAGACGGAATACTTCGAGTTGTCAGTGCGGGTAGCCAAAGCCTGACTCAAGGCCCAGAGTATGTATCTATATTCGATGTTTGGGGGGTAGCGAATTAAACAGAGAATCATATTATACAGAGAAACTCGAAAAACTCCAGCGGCGGCTGATGACAAGGCCCTCTACTTCAACTACGGAACAACCTGGTGGTCCATCAGATGCCATTGACGACGGTGTTGATGTCCCACCGCTTGCCAACGTCGATCCAGGCCATGGCATGCATGACGATGAGATCGCCGACATCGGTGCTCTTGGGGGTGATACAATGAGCGTGGACTCGCGACGGCGTAAGTTCCAGCTCCAGATCCTTTTCCGATGTGCAAGTAATGACCATAACCTGTTATCCTTCCCTTTGACAGGTTCTGATTCGGAACGCTCTCGCGAAAGCATGACACATGCGATGGATGGGGATGAACCCCCCAGGCAATCTTTCATGGAACATCAAGTCCCCTTTGCAGCGACTGCCAATGCCGCTCCCGACAGCTTCAAAACCGAGTATCATCCCAAGAGCGGTCGCGCGACCGAGTATGAATCGTTCTCCAGCTATGGCCGTCGGGCATTCCAACCTAGCTTGCCCGATGATACCCCATGGGCCCCGTTTTTGTCTCGAGTTGACTTCAAGCTTGCCGAGCTTACACACCAGTCTGCTATGAGCAAGGAGCAGATCGATCATTTGCTCACGCTCATCTGGTCAATCGCCAATGGGCTGGGAAACTCTGGCTTTACACTGAGGTCATCCAATGATGTCACAAACGCCTGGTCTCGCGTTGCTCTGCGATTGACACCTGTATGTCATGTTTGATTACATAGCCAGCCTGTATCCTGTACGACGCGGATCTGATGTTATTATGGATATTATACAGCTCCAGGAGCATACAATCTCAGTACCGTATAAGAAAGAAAGGTTGGAATTCACTGTATACGGTCGCCCACTATGGGACTGGGCTTTGGATCTTCTCGAAGATCCCTTACTCGCTCCCCATTTCGTGTGGGACGCTCAGCGCCTGTACAAGCATGATGGCACTAGATTCGAGCGCTTCATTCACGAACCATGGACCGCTGATCGTTGGTGGGATGTTCAAGTAAGTATCATATTATAAGAATACTCTATTACTACTGACGAGAATGCGCTCTGTGTTAGACAGATTTACCGGGGGAGAACAGTGCTCCTTTCGCTTTCATTCTCTACGCTGATAAGAGTCATCTTACAGCTTCGGGAAGTGTAAAGGCTTACCCAGTTATCGCCCGTTGCGCAAACCTTCCCATGAATATTAGGAATGGCGATGGCTTGGGAGGAGGTCGTGTTGTCGGTTTCTTACCCATAGTGCGTCACTCAGTTGTTGGTATAGTTTGATGTGATACGGATCAATCTGTTCATCAGGTTCCTGACGACGCGGCAGAAGATGGAAAGCTTTCTTACACCAATTTAAAGCGTGTCGTTTGGCACGAATCTTTCTTGAAGTTCCTGGAGTCGATCGCTGAACTGTCGAGAGTAGGATTTGCATATAAGTGCTTCGACGAGATCCTCCGCATACTATATCCGATCATCTTGATTCTGTCGGCGGATTACGAGGAACAGTAAGTATAGCTCTATATCTATTGTATTAACAATATCTACGAGTCATTGTTTCCAGATGCATAATGGCACTGATACGGGGAATACGGGCACATTGTCCTTGTCCCCGCTGTCTCATACCTTGTGAGAAACTTCGTGACCATCTCGCAAACTACCGTATGCGTAACCCTCAAGATGCAATTGACTACCTGCGGCAGTGGGAAACGGACCGTGCCGCAGGAGAAGCGGTACTGAAAGGTCAGAGTTTACGACCTGTTGAGGTATATCCAAGCCAATACTTCGACAACGGAGCAATGCTACTTATCCATTGACAGAACGCGTTTTGGTGTGTCAATCATTCTGACCCCCACTGGGCACTCAGTTTTGATCCCTTACACACGGACAACCACGGAATGTGGGGAAACCACTTGTTCTCTGAATTGAAGGCACGATTGGAAGCACTCGGCCGCGATTCTTCTAAAAAAGTGGATGATCAGTAAGTTCACCTAGTCCGATGCAAAACGCTCACTGTGTCTCATTTAGAACAAACTGTTACCTTAGACACAACCAATTTCCGCGTTGGCGAAAGCTCATGCACTTTAAGGCAGTCACGAACATCCACTTTTCTGATGGAAACCAGTACCTCGACATTGCTAAGGTAACAAACTTTGGTTGCTTGATCCCCATTTTATCATCTGACCCTTCTAACAGCAGATCCTATTCACGACACAGAATGTACTTACACGAGAAACCGACCGAGTTGGCTACGTGCTCCTGAAGACAATTGCAGCCTATATGCAATACCATATGTATCTCACCCTCGACGTTCAGACAGAGACCACTCTAGCTGCTGCCAAAGATAAGCTGCTCGAGTTCCAGCAAGTTCTCGAGGTGAGTACAATCTTTTGAGTTGTCCTTGATGGACTTTGATTACATTGACAGGAGTACATTTCGTTACAAGGAGAAGACTTGACTAAAAACTGGAATTTCCCAAAGGCGCACTTAGCCATACATGCACCTGATGACATCCGCCAGAAGGGTGCTGTCCGCAACTTCAGTACGCGCCCGAACGAGAAGCAGCACGGCCCAATCCGACGAGCATATCTCCGTCAAACAAACCGAAAGGATACCTCCGCACAGGTATGTAAATGCACTCGGATTGGACTTCGGGGGTCTCTGATACTAATCGCACTTGCTAGCTGGCAAAATTGGATCAGAGAACGGTCGTCTGTGAGCTTATCCACAGCCGCATCAAACATCTAGACGAACAACGACACAAAGCTACCCTCGACCTGTCCGCCGACATCGAGGATGATGAAGGAGACCTCGATTACGCGCCGGACATTACTCATATCTACCTTGGCTCCCCACAGAAACTGACGACACTCGGCACCATAGAACAAGAACACTCTTCAGACCCAGCCTTCCGAGACTTCCATAGGAAGTTTATCACTTTCATCAACACCTTCGCGCATACCCATGGGATCCCACTTCCATCTGGTGGAGAATGGTTCATCCCAGGTCGTGAAAATAAGGTACACTTCGATTACAGTCATCCAATCACGCAGAAATGTTCAAATCTCACACACTTGCGTCATTCAACAGGTACAAGAATTCCGGTATCTCAAAGTCAACTACGAGTCCACAGTGGACTGGAAACTAGCAACCGACTACCTTCGATGCAACCCGAGCTTCCATGGAAGCCGACGCTACGATTGTGTGCTCATCCGTACCCAAGACAGGCACGGAAACAGTACGCACATATTCGCTCGCCTTCTCTCGATGTTCCGTTATGTCCTGAACGACAATCAAGCTCCTTTGGACCTTGCATTGGTACAGCCTATGGATGCCCCTACAGGGATGAAATGTACACTCGACCGTGATCTTGGTTTTACCCGCGTCCGGGCTCGTCCTGTGGCACGGTCCGAGTTCATTTCTCTCCAGTCTGTCATTCGTGGTGCCCTCCTTGTACCAGACTTCAAACACACTGGTGATTTCCTCCTCGTTGACTACGTAGATGGTGACTGGTTTCTTCGTGCTAAGCAGCTTTGATTGCATTCGTAGATAATTATATATCATAGCACATTTCCGTTACAAAGTATTACCTTAGATTCTAATGGCGGGTCTCGCTTATTAATACTAATTGTACGTCTATCTCTTGCGGGTTGGACGCAACCATCACGATCACGCACTGCCCGTCATCCAGTCGATGGGAATGTGCCTAACATGCGTATCAAGGCTATTCCACTCCAATGCTGACAGTCGAGATCCAACGATATTTAAATTGTGAGTCAAATCATTACTCGTAATACTACGACGTCTTTTACATTCAACTTACTATTCCGTGTTGGCCAAGCCGAACACAATGCTGATTGCTCCGGATAGTCAAAGTGAGTGGCATTTAGTCTCCGTCACAATGCGGGCATATTTAACCTCTATCTGGTGTGCAGAGAGCGGTCGGCGTACTGTCCTTCATTGATTACTCCAGTCAATCTATTCCAAGTCCTCATGCCTCCTCAAGATCGTCCCCAGCCCCAGGCCACCAGTGACGACGAGTTCGACCTGGACAACATTGATTCCAACAGTCCCGACTCGACAGATGACAGTGACTTTGAGGCCATCCGTTCTGCTGTCGCCCGCCCAAGTGAAAACGCGACGAATGAGGAACTGCGTAGCGTCTGTTCTAATATTTATACTGTCTTAGATCCTGCTGATGTTTTGCTCAGGCGCTGGTTGAATCTCAGAAGACCTTGGTCACGCTCTGTGGAAAGTTCAAGACGTTAGAGACACAGGTCGCCGTCCATGACGCCCGAGAGGCCAAGAAACGAGGGAAAAAGGTAGCCAACCTCGGTAAAACCGAAATAGCTATCGAGCTTCAGAACGACACTGTGCGCACACTCGGCCACAAATTCTCCATGATGCACTGCTTTTGGCTCAATACCGAGATCTTCCCTCTGTTGGCCAACCCGGGTGTTGACCTCAACTGCGCAGAACGTTGGGCCTCTCCTCTCTCAATTGAAGATGCCACGAAGACCGAGTTGTTTCAATTTATTCCGACCGATTTGCAGGAATTGATGGTTCACAAGAGTTTTGGAACCACAGTAAGTTCCCCTCCTGCATCCATTCATCAGATTGCTCAGTCGAATTTACTATTCAAAGTTCTGTGGTGGTGTCCAGACCAGCCGCTGTGAATCTGTCTCTGACGTGAAGGGAAGCGCTCCGAACATCTTCGGTCTCAGTGCCGATTTTTTCGTTCGAGGGTACTCTCAGTTCGAAGAAAACGCCTGTCGGGAGCTACTACTTGGACCAAATGGGAAATATACCAAATTTGCGCCTATCCTCTTTCCCGACCCGAAGAACATGTGCAAAGAGTCGTTTTTGCAGACCGTGACTCTTGTCAAGGTGCGTGATTGTCTTAGCTTCGTTTGGCATACCTCACAGGTCACACAAGATCTTGAAGGTCACGCTGTTCGGGAGGTCATCACTTTCGGGTCAGAATGCTCCAGGACCACGACCGAAAGGTCGGATCTGGGAATTGCGGACTACAACAGCCGGGATGATTGCGGCAGCCGCTATATTGGTGCGTTATCAACATTTTCTATGTACATATTCACAATGGACTCACAAAGCACTCCTCAAGGCGATTTTCGTCCTTTCTGGAGATCCCAACTTCTATCGAGTTGGTGAAAAGACAGGCATACCGTACTACACATATCACAACTATTTCCGCCAGCAGCTCCTTTCCGGCACCCCGTGGGCCAAAGCCGTCTTCAAGTTCTTCAACGACGCGCTCTTTCCAGATAGCTCCAAAACAGCATTGTCCTCGTCGAAGCTAGCAGCAAATATTGATGATGACCTTGATTGGGAGGCCGAGTTCAAGCGGGCATTCGCAAATGGAGGTCCCAGTCCACAAAATCAGGCTCCTGTATTGGCAGCGCCTGTCGCCGGTGCAGCTCCGGGTCCGGAAACAATCAACAACCTTCTGAACCCCTCTATTTCAGCTCCTGTCGCTCCCGCTGCTGCTGTTGCAGCGGTCCTAGTCAACAACGGCTCTGTTTCAGTCCCTTTCAATGCCGCCGCCGCCCATGCCCCTGTTGTCATTCTGGCTTCTCATGCTCCTGCTCCTGGAGCTGCCGTGCCTCAAGTAGCCCCAGCTGATATCGACGTTGATGTCGGTGTCGAAATTGACCGGGTTCGGCCGCAAACAAAGACAAAGGGGGGAGCTGCAAAATCACGGCGTAAGGGGAAGGGTAAGGAAACTCCTGTAGTCAATGAGGATGGCATTGGTGGTGATGCACCCACCTCCACTACTTTAGCAAGGCGCTCCGGGAGGACCAGGGGGTGATCATGCTTGGATCTTTTGCTAATACCTCCTTATGTTACAATAGTCTGTGTTCAGGTTGTGAATGCTATTATTCAATATCGTGCTACACGCTACACTGGACATCACAGCCGATAAGTTTCTCGACGCAACGGAACATAACTGGTTGACTAATAGGATTAGCTGACTACACTTGTTCTTTAATTTGTTGATTGTATGTATGAACGCAGATGCTGATGGACAAGAAAGAAATGAGGGTGATGAAAGCAGGTGCTTCGAAGAAAAGGTTATAAAGATCAAGAGATCACACTGCCATTATGAGAGAACAGTAACCAGAAGTCCTCACTTGCACGTGAAGAAAGAAAAAACCCCCAAAAACCCAAATACATCGAAGCATGGAATCAGTCTGACTCACTCCCCGAGCTGTCGTCAGAACTCGAGTCCGAAGAGTGGTCACTATCATCATGTCGGGGGATAGGAGCGGGAGTTGGCAGAGTTGGGTTTCCTGAGGGGTTGTCGAACAATTCCATACGCTTCTCTTAGCTCTAGTTACTGAAAAAACTTCTCGGCCGTACCATCGTCCTTGACAACCTTTGCTTTCCGCGGCTTCTTTGGTGCATTGGAATATGGTAGGTCCTTCGGGGGAGGAGGGTGGATCTCTCTCTTTGGACATGCGGATGCCTGCTCAATGTCGTTGCGACGAATCACTGGGACTGAGGTGGATGTGGACGCGCGTCGTGCAGGGGCAGGCGGCGCGGAAACTTTTCTGGTAGCCGAGGGAGGTGAGGGAGGTGTGGCAATTTTCACGGGGGGTTTGATCTAGCATGCGGTTAGTATCTATTCCACGACAACCACACACAGTCACATACCACTTGTGGCCTGGGTGGTGGCAGATTCTTAATTTGCTTGTCGAAAACAGACTCGATGTGCTTGCCCGCGTTGGATATGGCGTGATCTGGCCCGTTGAACGTGAGACAGTTGGTGAATATCAGACGAACGTCGACAATGGATTCGTCGGTGTTATTGTAACAAGGATTGTTGGGATTTGGGTCGGGTTTTTGAGGGTTGGAAGACATGAGCTTGGGCTCAATCGACCCAAGATCCATTGGATTCTTGATTATGGTAGGATAATGAGGAAGGTTCAAGGCAACAGGATCGACGGGATGAAGGAAAGGCGCGGCGTCTTTCATCTTTCTCAACGAGCGGACAGTGGAAAGACAGAACCGATGCTGTGCTACACTCAGTGTAGCTGCGCCAACTGAGGTCGGCGGTGCGGGGATAGGACCGGTGCCTTCCTCATTCATCTGAACAGAGGAGCCAGTGGCAGGAGGGGGAGAGGCAGTCTTGATGGAATGATTGATCATCGGGATACGAGGGTGAGAGGACAAAAGCCTGACTCATGTTGGTGATAGAGGCTAGATCAGCGTCGGAAATATTGCGTGCCCGTTTTGCTGGCGGTGGCCCATCCACATCGGCCGGGTGAGGCGAGCCAAGGCGACTGGGCGGGCGGTGTGCGGCGAACGAGTTGTTGAGTTGAACGTCGACCGTATCTGCATGACCGTTGATGTGTGTCGGTTGCGCCATATTCACGTCGCCATTTGCATTGGTGTTGGGAGCGTCTGGGGGGTGGCCTTGCCGTTGAGAGCACCGTGTGGTGAGGCGGCATCGGATCCAGGCACGTCTTGGACGAGATCCTCTGGTGCCATTTTGATGTCCTGAGCGCCGGCATCTGGCTGAACTGAGGGGTGATGGTGTGGCAGTAGGGGGTGGCGAGAATACAATAAGCATCGTTGTTGAAAGGACACGTACTTGATGTCACGTGACCTGCTTAAGTAATCAGTAAATAGTAGTATATAAGACTCTGCTGAGTCTGAATTACAATAGAACTCTCTTGATCTCTTACCGCTATCATCTCTGAGTACACTCTCTCCAAAGGTAAGGCCCCATGGGCAGTTTCCCTGTACCTGGTGTTTACACTGGGTACACGCTATTGCAACAGGTTATGAGCCCCGCAGATCTGACTGAGCGGTTTGCCCGCTCGTCATCTGCACATGGGCGAATGCCTTTGGACACTGGCTGTCCTGTGTGGCAACGCCGGACACTCTGACGCGGCAACGCTCAGAGTAACCGCCAACAGACTACAGATGTAGGGGGTCGCTATGACCCTACATTCTGGAAGCTCTGACTGTTCAGCGATGCGGTTTTCTCCCACTCCCTTCACTAGGAATTAATGCTGACACGTCACCCTTTCAGATCCTACTATCGACATGTCTTCCTCCACCCTTACTTCCATCCCCAAAATGAACGGAACCAACTACAAGCGTTGGGCTCAGGACATGGAGTCCTACATCCGCGCATCTGGATCTTGGCAAAAGGCCATGATGAAGCAACGTCCCCTCGCCGCAGGCGCCGTGACTACCACCGCCGAGGAAGAAGCCATGGAAAAGTGGGATGAGAACAACGACAGGGCCCTTGGAGCCATCCGTCTCCGCCTCGAACCCCACATCGGTTCCCGCTTCGCCGGCAACATCACCACCAAGTCCCTCTGGGACTCTCTCAAGCAGCAATACAACGCCGCCTCTCTCGCCTCCGCCTACACGGAGTGGAAGAATATGTTGGGGATTACCTTCCCCGACAACCAACACCCTGGCCCAGCCTTCTCGAAGCTGAACGCCAGCTTTTCTCTCCTCGAGGAACTTCAACACAAGGTTCCCGATAACCTCAAAGCCCTAATCATGGTGGCTAAGCTGCCAAAGTACGCGGAAACGCTACACGCGCAGCTCAACGCTGCCATTGATCTGGCCCCCACGACCGCCTCTCCCAACAAGGTCCTAACTATGGCCGAGTTGGAAACCACCCTCACCGCTGCATGGCAGCACTACCTCACCCGCCGTAAGCCGCAGTAAGCGCAGGCGAATAAAATCACCAACGTGCGTCGCCAAAAGGGCGACCCCCAGTTCCAGCAGCAGCAGAAGCAGCCGGACGCCTCCTCCTCTGAAAAGAAGGATGAGGATAAGGGGAAGAAGAAGCAGCGTCGGGGAAAGAGGTCCGACGATGGGGAGAAGAAGCGGAAGGACCGCGCCAACACGGCCGCGGAACAGTCCTCCGCCTCGTTCGCTTTCGCGAACTTCATCCACGAGCCCGCTGTTTACAGCCCGGCCTCCGTGGAGTTCTCCTCTCCGGTCCCTGACCCGCGCGCTCTTGCGCACACCGCCGGCATCCAGTATCCCGGTCCCCCCGCCTTCCCGCAGGTCCTTGAGACCGTCCACCTCGCCCACCGGATTGGGGCCACCCCCACTCCTCAAGTGGTTCGCACCCTTGAACCGGTTGCCACGTGCCACCACAAGCGCGTCCACTCCTCCTTTTTGGAGATGGGCCCCTTCGGCGAACCCTCCTCCATCACCCTCCTCGAGCGCATCGAGGAGACCCCTCAGGTTTTCCGTCCGCTTGACAGCGACGATGACTATGACGGGTATTCGGACCCCGAATCCAATGGTGGTGTTGACAAGGAAGACGCTGTGAGCTTGGGGGATCCCATGGAGATCGATCAGGACATCGAGCACTTCATGGAATATTCGGCGAAACGGCAAGTCCCCACTTTCCTTTGTCCACGTCTCGCAGGTACTGATGTGTGGATATCTTCGCCACAGATAGTATGTAGCTTTTCCGCGCGTACACCTGTAGTAGATAAATTGGACAATATCACTACTTCTGTACCTTTCTCCATGTGTGATCGCTGTAAGCCATCCTCTAAGGGAAAGGAAAAGGAACACAGTCACCGAATGCCACCCGATATGTGGCTTCTTGACTCTGGGGCTTCCTCCCACTATACCAGTGATCTCGACGACCTGATCGAGTATAAAGAATTCAGTACACCCACCTACTCTCAAACGGCCAATGGCAAAGCAAAGATCCTAGGAAAAGGAACCGCAGTTGTAGCGTTCCAAGGAAGACTTGTGCGGTTATCGCCAGTCATTTACATGCCATCATGCTCAGTAAAGCTCATTTCAATGGGCACCTTACTAGTTGATCAATGCATGACGCTTAAAACCCGTCCCCAAACTATAGACATTTATGATAAATGTTCTAACAATCTGGTACTCAGTTTCCATTCACATGGCGACACAATGTACTGGATTCGTGCACCAGTAGTTCATCCCAAGGCAGACCTTGCGTCATTAACCCTTGTGGATTATGAACTTCTCCACCGCCGATTAGGCCACCCTTCGCGCGATGTGCTCCGCGCTGCAAAGAAGCACATTAAGGATTTCCCGGACGTTGATATTCCGTCCAACCCTCCTATCTGTCCCGGCTGTGAGCTGGGCAAACAACACAACCGTACTTTTCCTCATAGCGAGAAGCGCGCAAGCGCTCCCTTTGAGTTAATTCATTCTGACCTCAAATCGTTTGAAATCGAATCATACCACAAGTACAAGTACGCTGTCGTCTTTTATGATGACTTTACATCCATGGCTTGGGTGGTCCTCATTAAAACAAAGGACCAAACGCTTAAAGCAACCAAGCAGTTTCACGCCTATGTGCGTACTCAGTTCAACGCCGTCGTAAAACACTGGCGCTCTGATGCTGGAGGCGAATATACCTCCAAAGCTTTCACTGAGTATATGCGCGATAATGGCATAAACATCCAACAATCCGCCCCTTACGCTCACCAGCAAAACGGACGCGCGGAACGCTTCATCCGTACTCTTATGGACAAAGCACAACCCATGCGACTGCAGGCTTGCCTGCCAGATTCCTATTGGGAGTTCGCGGTACTTCATGCACTTCATGTGTATAATCGCACCCCTTCCGCTCGGCTCAACTGGAAAACGCCATCCAAGATGCTTACCGGCCAAAAGCCTACTTTATCGCATCTTCGGGTATTTGGCTGTGGCGCTTATGTGCACATTCCAGTCGAAACTCGCAAAGGTAAACTGCAACCCAAATCGCAGCTGATGATCTACCTAGGTGTCTCCACCGGTAGTGATTCAAACTACCTGTTCATGTGCCCTAACAACGCACTACACACTTCGGCGCACGCCGTCTTTGACGAGAATTTGTTTCCCAGATGCTCCAAGGCAGCGCCTCACCGGCCCGTTAACCACCCGCCGCGTTCTCACTCACATGATGACGATTCGTCTGATTCATCAGGGGATGACAACGAGTCCGATGCGGATCTCGCTCCTCGACCCCCTACCCCTGGTCAAAAGGCCCCCCGGCCTCCCACTCCACCTCCGGCAGCACCGGCACCCCCGGTTACACCTCCTCGCCGTCCACCTCCGCCTCCACCTGCTCGCCCAGCGCGCCCACAGCGGGAACGCCGCGCACCCCTCCACCCGGAAACGTGTATGGAGAGCGCCGCGACCCGGTCAAGCAGCTTCGAGACATCGAACGCACCGCTGATTGGCGCAGATTGGTTGGAGAAGCACCGGCTGGACCTTCGGATTCACCCGTAATCCCTGGCGGTATGCCTCCGTCGGAAGATGACGTTGAACGCATAACCAGGGAAGGGGGAGATGCATTGGTTTCATACCTCTGCAGCCGTGCATTTCCGATCAGACATGAACTGTCCAATATGAACTACCGGGAATGGACCTACCGCGACATTTTAAAGTTGCCCCAAGACGAACAAACCCTATGGCGTAAAGCCTGCCACGAAGAGCTACAAATGCTCAAAGATCGCAAGGTCTATGAAATCGTGGATCGACCCGCACACAGAAAGGTCATTAAGAACCAATGGGTCTTTGATGTTAAAACCGACGGAAGAAAGAAAGCCCGGCTTGTAGCCAAAGGTTTCTCCCAAATAGAAGGGATTGACTTCGATCAAATATTCTCTCCTGTCGTACGCTTTGAGACAGTGCGGTGCATGCTCGCCCTCTCAGCACTAGAGAACTGGTACATCACCGGTCTCGACGTCCGATCCGCCTACCTATATGGCAAACTGGACGAAGATATATATATGGACTTCCCCAAAGGCTTTATGCCTACTCATCTCAAGGGAAAGGTCTTAAAGTTACTGCGCGCACTATATGGCCTTAAGCAAGCCGGATTAGCTTGGTGGCGCGAACTAGACCACTCCATGAAAGAACTCGGCTTCACGCGCATCAAATCAGACGCTGGCCTGTTCATCTATCGCAAAGGAAAAGAACTCGTCCTAGTGATTGTCTACGTAGACGACACCATCTTCTGCGGCCCCAACAAACCTTTTGTAGACAAGGTTAAAGCCGCTTTTATGAAGAAGTGGGACTGTCGTGACTTAGGAGAAACACGCGAATTCCTAAGAATGAACATACGTCGAGACGGTCAAACCATTAAGATCGACCAGCGAGAATACCTCGACAAAGTCATAGAGCGATGCGGTATGACTAACGCAAAAATCGCCAACACCCCTCTCCCTCAGGGTTATTACCCAGAGAAGAATGATTCACCTGTCAACCCGGAACTTTGGACGTGATTCCAGACAGTAATTGGATCACTACTGTACCTCATGATCGGTACAAGACCTGACATTGCATATGCGGTTACCCAACTCGCCCGCATGTCTGCAAACCCATCAGAAGAGCACCTTAACAAGGCTCTATACATTTGCCGGTACCTCCTAGGTACCCGAGATTATTCTCTTGTTTACAATGGCAAATCAGGAAAAGGCATCATCGCCTGCACCGACTCTGATTGGGGACAAGACAAAGTCACGTCTCACTCGCAAACAGGTTTCTACCTGAAATTCGCGGATGGTGTGTTCTTGTGGAACTCACACTTACAAAAGACCACAGCTCTGTCTTCAACTGAAGCTGAGTACATGGCTTTGAGCGACTGTACGCGCCAAGCTATTTGGATACATCAAATGATGCAGGAACTCGGCTACCGCCTTGGACCTATCCCCGTTTGTGGTGACAATCAAGGATCGCTATTTATAGCACAGAATCCTGTTACTGAAAAGCGATCCAAACACATCCAGATCCGATACCACTTTGTACGTGATGCTGTGATGCTGTAGAAGCAGGTAGAACTGTTTTTTATCCCAGGGACCGACAATCCCGCAGATATGTTCACCAAGAACCTTGGACATGTCAAGTTCAAGGAGTTTCGCTCCCAGCTCGGTTTGGAATTCAACTCGCCTTAAAATGTGCGGACGTTTCTTTACATTACTATGAACTTCTTGTTATCTACGTATCTACTGTATACCAGACAAGGGGGAGTGTTGAAAGGACACGTACTTGATGTCACGTGACCTGCTTAAGTAATCAGTAAATAGTAGTATATAAGACTCTGCTGAGTCTGAATTACAATAGAACTCTCTTGATCTCTTACCGCTATCATCTCTGAGTACACTCTCTCCAAAGGTAAGGCCCCATGGGCAGTTTCCCTGTACCTGGTGTTTACACCGGGTACACGCTATTGCAACAATCGTCTTCGAGACGAGAGGGGTTGAAGGGGGACAGAATCTGCTCAGATAAGAGCGGGTATTAGCGACTTAGACGTGATGAGCCACCTTCCAAATAAAGTTACAATGTAATACAATGCCAAACAATGACTCAGCATCTTATATACCCATGCCCAGGTCTTCCATGGTTGTTTTTTCTTCCCATCGCCGACCCTCCCCCATCAACTCCATGTAGCCAAATTTAATAACAACTCCGAGTCAACCTCTACTCCCTCTGACTCCATGATCCCTTGTCCTGTCGTCTCTCCCTCTTGTAAGGCATCTCGCCTTCGCTTTTGTGAGTACATCTTCCCTGCTGTTTGTCCTTGCCATTGACATATCTAATAATGACCCCCAGTCTCCCTACGGTGTCTCGACCATAGCCTGTATGTACTATTTATATCTTGTTGCTTTATTTGGCTCACCTTTCCCAATTGCCAGGTCTCTCGTCTTCGTCTTCATCTCCCCGTCTTGACTTCATCTCCCCGTCTTGACTTCAATGCCCTCAACTTGACCACACCATCGGCGAGTACTCGTACACCCCCTCCGCCAACTACACCACCGCCTCCTCGGGTCGTCCTTACACCCTTTCTGACAACGGCATCTCCCTCCCTGCCGTCTACAACCTGAGTGGTGGTGAGCTCTCTCCCGATGGTCTTACTTCTGGCAGTCGCAGCCACAGCAGTGGCACTCACTCTCCTTCCGTCCACAGCATTCCATATGCATCTGTTCTCCCTTCTCATCGCTTTAATCCCATCGCGGCACCCGCTACTCATTCGGCAGCAAGAACCCCGAGGACGACGATGAGTTCCAGCCTGCGATCATGGCTGGTAACACTACCAATGTCCGCCGTGAGACCATTCGTCGTCAGCGCATCGCGATGAACTGCGCGACGGTTACCGTCAACTCAAGGACGTACTCCCTCTCTCCAACCAGAAGTCGAGCAAGGTCTCCCTCCCCAACCGCGCTCCCACTCTCGACTCTGAATCTGAATCGTCCTAATGATATGGTGCGTTTTTGTAAAATCCGAGTTCCTTGAGATTGAATAACCGGAACTATCAGCGCTATGATGTGCTTCCTATGCTTTGGATTGCGCACGAGTAGGATTCTGACCAGTACAAATGGTTGGAATATGAATTAGCTGGAATTGGGGGGGTTGGAACTAGTAATAGGGGGGTTGGAATGGTTAGAATACGGTTTCGGTTTGAAATAGGGATTGAGACTGGGTTGGAATGGTTAGGATATGGAAATAGGGATTAAGACTTGGTTGGAATGGGTTGGAATTCATACAGCCCCATTGTAATAGGGGTTTTGTTCGTATTTGGTTTCCATGATTGCAACCAAATTGGAACTGCCTTGTGAATGAGCGCCTCGGCATTGTGACCACCTTGCCATTTAAAAGCAGTTTATTCTAACTGTATTGTAACCTCGACTACATATTTTAACCTTGGAATGCCTTGTAAGGTATTACGATTCAAAATAGTTTTTTGCGACACTTTCCTCCGCCGCGGCATTGTAATTTTCGCAGGCACTCAATTTCCACAAATTGCAATTGAAGGTGCTCCACTTGCCTCGCACTGACACCACCGCCCTCATTGATTCTGGATACAGCTCCCCACCCTGATCCGTACATGGCCTCGTTCATGCACATGTTTGGATCCGCTGCTGTGACGCATCATCGACGCGTGGCTGCTCGCCACTCATCTCCCTTGAAAACAGAGATACGCGCATCGTCAATCTGAGTACGGATCGCTTCGTGTGACATGGTGCCAACGTGTTCCGCGCGACACAGGCAATGCCGCATCGTAAGTTTAACCCTGCTACTGACTCGCCTCCACGTTGTACATTCGCACGGAAAACCATGGGTTCTCCGAGAACTGCCTTCGTCAAGTGCGATCAAGTGTACATTCGGAACCCTGAGCTGTGCGTGAAGAATGGAAATGTCGACTGTTGGGTGGATGTAAACAAGGTTCGAAACTTATTCTCGTTATGTATCATGTCCATCGACTCACGTTGAACGTCCTAAGCTTCCTCGCCCGCAAACTTGTCTTACCTCCCGTTCGTCCCTGAATCCCCTCACCACCTGTGCGAGTGATGCTCGACTTTATGCCTTCTACTGAGGACGGGTGGAGGGAGGGAGGGGTGCCCAGGCTACTCAGCGGCCATGCAAATGATGGATCGGTTGCCGGCCGATACTAAGCTTCTGGTTCGGGATACGGAGAAGAAATGGAGCGAGATGGGGTCGTGTCACAGCACCGTTTGAGCACACTAGTTACTCTTGTGCGATAACTCGTCCTTTGCTAGTCATCATTGCATAGTAGAGAGGGTAACTGGGATGTAGAAACGCAAAACAAATAGAATGTTGTACATTACGGTAGAGAAATGATGCCATCTTGCCGCAACACTGATAACGCTCCACCGCTTCCGGGGAAATCAGTTCATTTCGAGATAAAACATAATCAAGCCAGTTGATCCACTCGTGTACTTGGTGAGGCATACAAGACCATGCTGTGGGTCGCTTCCATTCCGACATGGAAGGCACAAGGCTGAACGTAACATCCTGTAAACAAGCTGGGCATCGCCAACGGAGGTCTGATTGCAGGTTGTGTTTAGCTGTGCGCAACGTGATGGTAGAAATGATCGCTCGAGCCGCTGCCTCTCGCGCGCGCATGCAGCACTACAGTAGATCAGCACCTCGAGTGAGTAACAAAGCAGCTGGAAGCATGATTCTTGTCATTTGTGGCAGGTGGGTAATAGCGGCAGAATATACACGAAAGGGATGGTACCGGGCACATATGTCAGAACATGTCATCGCTCAGCCTCCCGAAGCGCTTGAAAGGAGTGATGAAGAAGTCGCCGAAAATGCTTAGACGGCTGGGCTTGTGAGGGTGTCCGGACGTCGGCCCCATGGGCCTCGGGCCAGTCCTCCTGTCCTGCACAAGCGAGATAGGGATAAGCGCCGGGTGCTTGTGTGCAGTTCTGCAAGATAGGTCAGTAGGAAAAGTGATTGTAGGTAACCCACGATTGGGGCACTAGAGACAGCTTTGATGCGTGTCATGGTCCCCTTCGCCAGTACCTCACCACCACTTCGAGCCACAAGGCTGCACAGTGGGTAGTGGGTCGAGCCTTTTCCACATGTAAGTGACTGCAGAGTCTGGATCCAACATTCCGGCGTAATCTTGGACTTCCGAGGGGATTTCGCCCGCATCGTCGCCGGGAGCCAAGACCTGATCGAATGGCCCATGAATTGGCAGAAAACAATAAATTGTGACCTTGGTTACCTCTGACTAACTCGCATTATCACCAACCCGAGCTTTCTTCTCGATCACGAGGTGCAGAACACCGAGGTATTTCAGTCTTGTAGCAACTCCAAGGCCAGTGTCCAGCGCCAATCACGATCACGATCACGGTCGGATCATCATCGGCAAGATCAACCTCTCGGCGTTGTCTCTCTCTTCCCAAGTGCTGTGTTCGGCAGCATGTCGACGGATAAGGCCAATCTATATTCCGGATTAGCCCGATAAGTTCGACTCGAGGATCTACACAGCACCTGCTCACAGAAATCATGGAAGGATTGTAAGCAGGTATAGAGGGAATACGCCTTCCAGCTTGAACCAGGTGTAGGGATGAGGTGGAAAATGGCTACGCCCCTCAACCTTGGCCCCGAATTCGAAAGAGAGCCTCGACAAGACTAGATCGGGGAAAAGCTTCAAAAGTTGCGGAGCGAGCAACGGCTCTTGGCAGAGATGTAGATTGACGAAACCGGTAGGCGCAAGGCGCCGATGGTCAAGGAGGCTCCTGATCGCGTCTCTGGCCTCGATGGTTCTAAAGTCCCAGGTCAATGCCAACGTGTCCTTCCGTCATCGAGAAACTAATCGAGATCGCAGCAATGTCAGGTGATGCGACAGCGCCTGACAATGCGTTGAACCAGGCTGTGGTGACCTCTGGAACCTCAGTAGCCAAGATCAGTATATGATCGTCTACCAGTGACTCGAGGGTAGGAAGTTGCTGAAGGAGATGGTAGGGTTCAAGTAGACCATATAATGTGTCGTCGCCGAGCACGAGGGACGAGAGTGTGTTAGAGATGGGTGGGGAAACACGACAGGGAGAGACATGGTATTAGTGATTTATCAGTAGGATTCAGCTGATAGTAGGTACCGTGAAATAAAAACACCTCGCAAATTCCCGCGACGGTCATGGTGGTGTCAACATGGCCCCGCTTGACCCCTTTTAAGCTGCCATCTGGCCAGAAAGCCTCGCTCGATTCACTCGACAACGCAGGCACAAGTGGGAACGTCCGACGATGACTCGGACGCAGTGAGAAGCTACCACGCTTCCGCACTGGTTGGGGTGCGTATCCCACATCCCATGTTCTGTATCAGCTGATACCATGCGACGGTAGGGCAAGCTATACATTCACGCGGGATGCCCGGCATCTGGCCGACTTAATGCCACATTACACGCCTACGACCTTGCCACCCACACCTGGCACAACCTTGCAGATGCATCCACCCAACCTTGCGGTGGTACTGCCATCACCGCCGTTTCCCTTTCCCCCGGCTCTGAGCTCGTCCTCATTCGTTTTGAGGTCAGTTCTATTTTTTCTCTTCCCAAATAGTAGCTCCACCATACTCATGCAACGACACCTAGGTTTCGCAGGCCTCCAACTCCCCCAAGTCACACAGGGCACACATCCCCCACTCGACATCTACACGCCCAGTACCGACACCTGGTCAACCATCTACCCTGCCCCGATCCCGATCCCGATCCCGGCCTCCCAGAAGCCCGCTCAGTACACGGTCTCGTCCCCTTTGTCACACGTACAGACACAACTCTGGAGCGCAGCCCCGTTGCGCTGCTGCATCACGGCGAGAGGGACGCCTCGTCGCCCGGACACGCTTGGGCTGGCATCTTTTGGGATGACGCGTGGCTCCTCGTCGTCACATCCACGTCCACATCGACCCCCAAGTTTGGAGTGGAAAAGGCTTCGCGTCGAGGGTACATGGCAAATCTCATCGTCGAACCAAATACGCCAACGCGTTCCGTACACTAGGTACTGCCTTGCCCGAGCCTCGTGGCTAGTTCCCCCGCGTCGTACATCCTCAAATGGAAAAACGAGGGTCGTACTCACCGGGGGACTGCTCTCGTCCAACGAGCGGAGCGGTCAGGTGTGGGTCGGAGACGTCGAGCTCTGAGATCAAGTACGCGATACAAGTACAAGAAGAGAATGGAACGTGGACGGTGTATGGATAACGTATGTGTCATAGTACCTCTTTGATCTGCAATGTACCGCATGCATGCATGCTCTCATCTATCTACTTGCTCGTTCGACAACCCCAAACTCGCCTTTGTCACCAAGGGAGCATGCGCCGACACGGCACCTACCCTGGCTACCCAGATTCCCCTTCAACTTGCGCGAATCATTCCTCTACCCGAGTATGTACATACACACCCCTTCACACGTGCACTCTCATCTTGTTTTCATCCTACACGGCCAGAAAGAGTGGCGTATACCGTACACATTCTGCCGCACGATCCACTGCTCGCATCCGGCGCCCAGTAGGGAATATTCAATCCTAGCACTTAACTGCCTTCCGTCACGTTCGTGTGCTGAACGCGCACGAGCGGAAAGGAGATGTCTAGTACATGGTGGTGTCGGGATGTGTACGTGGACGGCAGGTTCTCTGGCGACGAACCACTACACCTTCAAACATCCAAGGTCTCATGCCAGTGCAGCAACGGTGATAAGTTGGCTGAGAACAACGGGCAGAGCTATAAACGATTGAGATCGAGATCAAGCAAGTAAAGACACTATCCCGAGATTCCGAGTTTGTACAATACATTTCTGAGATACGACGAAACAGTGATACCATAAAACAACATTCTACGCAAAGCCTTACAATGAATGTGACAAACGGTCTTTCGAAGACGCCCGTTGAACAGCTTCCTGTAGCGCGTGTGCCACAGCCTCCCGATAATCCGGCCTCGTGCTATCCTGAAAGAAGTGTTCGCATACATCCCTTGCCACCACAGGCGCAAGCCTGTCGCTGATCGACCCCATCGTACCAATCACTCCACCGTAACCAGCAAACAACATCCCTGCTGCAACATGAATCGCCTCATCAATGAGACCCTCGTCACCCATTGCTGTCTAACAGGCCGACAAGGCAAGCCCACCACGAGAACGTGACAGCCCGATGGTGTCTGATATCTTGAAACGGCGTCCATCAGCTACATAGACGGGAAGGAGGTTTAGAATGTGCACGGAGGAGAGAGGGATGGCACATACATCGAGCACATAATATACAATTGCGTGATGCATAAAACCGAACACTGATGGGGCCAATGGGAACAGAAGCAGCATGAGAATACAGGGAAATTGCGTCCTCGGGATCGCTCGGCTCCCCGAGGCGCTCGAGACGAGCTCTGAAGGAGAGACCGAGGTTGTTCAGACGACTCGGCTTGTCAGGGTGACCATCAGGAGTGAGGTGAACGGCATCCCTGTGTGTCGAAATGGCATCCTCGAGATCCCTCAGCTCCCCGAGTCGATCGAAACGAGTGATGAAGGAGATCCCAAGATTGTTCAGCATGCCGTGCTTGTGAGGATGAGGGTGGATAGTTATCGGAAATATACCTGTGTATGCCTCGCAGGGTGGCATGCTTCCGAGTGCTGTGGTAGTGATGAAACGACCTTCAACGTTTCAACTCGCGTCAGGCGACGTAGCACTCGCAGGTTCCCATGCCACAGACATTGAGGTGCGTATCCCACATGTCATATCAGCTGTTACCATGCGACAGTAGGGCATGCCGGGTCGACTTGCCACTTTGGACGCCTACGAGTTCGCCACCCACACCTGGTACAAGCTCGCAGACGCACCCGCCCAACCTTGCGGTGGTACTGCCATCGCCGCTGTTTCCCTCTTCCCGGCTCCGAGCTCGTCCTCATTCGTTTCGGCGGTCAGTTCTATCTTATCCGTTCCCAAATAGCATGCTTATACAACGACGCCGCAGGCTTCCAACTCCCTCAAGTTAAGTACACAGGGAACACCTCGCCTGTTCGACATCTAGATGCCCAGTATCGACACCTGGTCGACCGTCTACCCTGCCCCGATCCCGAACACGGTTTCCCAGGAGCCCGCCCAGTACACGGTCTCGTCCCCTTTGTCACACGTACAGACGCAACTCCGGAGCACATCCCTGTCGCGCTGTTGTGTCACGGCGAGAGGGACGCCTCATCGATCAGGCATGCCGGTGCGGGAGTCTTTTGGGACGACGCGTGGCTGCGCCCACGCCCACGTCTACATCAACCCCAAGTTTGGAATGAAAACATTTGCGGGTACGTAACGCATCCCATCGTCTACTCGAAAACGCCGATGCGTTCTGGCACTAGGCACCCCCTTGCCCGACCCTCGCGGCTGGTTCCCCCCCGCGTCGTATGTCCGCGATGGAAAACGAGGGTCGTACTCTACCGAGGGACTACTCTCGTCCAACGAACGGAGCGGTCAGGTGTGGGTCGGAGACGTCGTGCGACTCTTTGATATCCACTGTACTGCATATCTGCATGCTCTCATCTCTCCACTTGTCCGAGCACCCCAAAACGAGACGAACCCCACCTCGGTTACCAAGCCCCGCATCGATCGAATGCTGAACGTTGAACGTCGACGAGCCCCTTAATAGCCTCAACCCTCATAAACGCGAAGACAAGGCGTGCGCCTAGGACACGACACCTACGCTGTGTCCTCGTGCACGAATTGTCCCCTACCCGAGTATGTATATACACTCCCCTTCATGCATACACTCGAGTCTTTTCTCATCTTGCACGACCAGGAAGATCTAACGGCGTACACCGTACGTGTTTATTGACGGGCGCTGCCCACAGCGCGTCGAGCCCTGAGTATATATGTCAATCCTGACCATGAGTGGGCTGGCAGATTCAGAGGCTCGAGCAAGCATCAGCGGACGACTGATCACGCCGTCGTATAGCCTGCGAGTCTAGTTGTCGATCATCGATCATATCTGGGGCGTGGATGAGGCATGATGCGAGCTAGGAACGAGATCGGACGGACTCTGAGCCAGCAAGTAATGACACTATCCCCGAGAATACTGTACAGTACGTATGATGATACGATGACGCCATGAAATAACAGAGATTCCCCTTCAACTTGCGCGAATAGTTCCCTACCCGAGTATGTACATAACCCCTTCACCTTGTCTTGTTTTCGTCCAACACGACCAGGAAGAGTGGCGTATATCATACACATTCTGCCGCACGATCCACAGCTCGCGTCGGGCGCCCAGTATCCAATCCTAGCACTGAACTGCCTTCCGTCACGTTCGCATTCTGAACGCGCACGAGCGGAATGGTGATGTCTAGTACATGATGCCGGTATGTGGACGGCAGGTTCTCTGGCGACGAGTCACTACGCTTTCAAACATCCAGGGTCTGATGCCAGTGCAGCAAAGGTGATAAGTTGGCTGAGAACATTGAACGTGCAGAGCTATAAACGATCGAGATCGAGATCGAGCAAGTAAAGACACTATCCCCGAGAATCCCAAGTTCGTACAGTTTGAGATACGATGACACCATGAAAGCATAAAAACAAAATAGTCACCTGAACAAGTCAGAGACCTACATGAATGAATGGAAGCCATGTAACAAACGACGCTTCCCCACTCTCTCGAAGATGCCCAACAGCTTCGTGCAGCGCTCGTGCAGCATCCCGATGATCCGGCCTTGTGCCATTCCGAAACAAGTACTCGTATACCCCTCTCGCCACGACAGGCGCAAGTCTGTCGCTGATCGACCACATCGTACCAATCACTCCACCATAACCTGCAAACAACATCCCTGCTGCGATATGGATCGCCTCATCAGTGAGACCCTCGTCACCCATCGCCGTCTGACAGGCCGACAAAAAGGCAAGCCCACCACGAGAACGCGACAGCCCGATGATGTCTGATACCTTCAACCGACGTTGGTTGGCGAGACAAAGACCACTATGAGTTGGCTTTGCGGCATCTTGGACACCGTGGCACGCGAAATGAACCCAGTCCGCATCTTTCATCAAGCCAAGTACTTCCTCGACCGTGCCCACAGAAGATTCGAGGAGGGTGGTGCATGCCGAAGTTGGATTTCCAACTACTGTCCTAATGTGTCTCAATTCGGGAGCTACACCTCGAAGGGGGTCTTGGCCGTCCGAGGGTGGCTGACCCACGAGGAGAAGGCGGAGATCGTTGCTGTGTACTACGCGGGAATTGGATTGCGCAAGAATGCTGAGAGTAGGGACGTATGACGACACCACGAAATCGGATACTTTGTGTCCCGGTGAGGAATACTGAGTGCCATACAAGCCAGCTGCATGGATGGGAAGGAACACAAAAGGGCCAGTCGGACACCAAAAAATGCGTGACAGGTCCCCAACAGTCTAATCGGAAGATGGATGAGCGTGAATTGCGCTGACAATACAGCACGTACCGAGAAGGCCAAGGCATCTAACACTGGTTTGATGACTCCGTTGAACAACGTGGATAACAGGGTTTCCCAGCTGCCAGCGCTCCGTGTTGCCGCCCTCCCCACCCTGTCGTCAAAAGGTGTAGCACGAGCGTGACCAAGCAATCTTCCCAACATGTTCCGAAGACCCACAGACCGCTGCAAGTTGAAATTGGGAAGGGGGACATGGATTACATGGTCCACGTCGGCAAGAAGGATCAATGCATCACATCGGGTTTCTGCAGCGTTGAGCATAACGACCGGTCCAGAGTGTGCTGACGCACGGAGCTGAGGAAAGTCTTTCGGGAGGAGGAAGCGCTCGAAGCCAGGAAGGCGTCGAATCTCCTGAAGCAGTTTATCTCGTTCGATCGCGAGTGTACGGTGTCTATCAGCTTCTTGCTGCAACGTCTGTGTCGCACGTTGCATTACATCATCAGTCGATTCCAAGAAGGCGGACAAAGATTTTTCACGAGTGGCACCAGCATCATCTAATGCAGCAGACAGTTCCCGAAGTCTGCGGGCATGGTCTGGATGAGCAGACGACAACTGCTCATAAGTGCCGCGAAGCTGAAGGAGCTCCCCCCAAACGATGGAACGTGCTTGCTCGAGCCACTCCACGGCAAGTTCTGGGAATCCCGAGTCCAAAGCTGCAGCTGCAGCCTCGCACACAACATCTGCACCTCGCTTGAGTTCTGCGTAGCGGTGGGTGAGGGAAAGGCCAATCCATGCAAGTTGGGGAAAGAGGTTAATGGCAATAGAATATGCACGGAGGAGAGAGGGATGGCGCATACGTCGAGCACATAATATCCAATTGCGTGATGCACGAAATCGATCACTGATGGGACCTATGGGTACAGATGCGGCATGGGAATACAGGGAAATTGCGTCCTTGAGATCGCTCGGCTCCCTGAGGCGCTCGAAACGAGTGATGAAGGAGGTCCCGAGGTTGTTCAGACGACTCGGCTTGTCAGGGTGACCATCAGGGGTGAGGTGAACAGCATCCCTGAGTGTCGAAATGGCATCCTCGAGATCGCTCAGCTCCCCGAGGGACTCGAAGCGAGCGTTGAAGGAGTTCCCGAGGTTGTTCAGCATGCCAGGCTTCTGAGGGTGACCATGAGGAGTGAGGGCAACAGCATTCCTGTGTGTCGAAATGGCAACATCGAGATCGCTCAGCTCCCCGAGGCGCTCGAAACGAGTGATGAAGGAGAGACCGAGGTTGTTCAGACCACTCGGCTTGTGAAGGTGATCATCAGGGGTGAGGTGAACGGCATCCCTGTGTGACGAAATGGCATCCTCGAGATCCCTCAGCTCCCCGAGGCGCTCGAAACGAGTGATGAAGGAGTTCCCGAGGTTGGTCAGACCACTTGGCTTGTGAGTGTGACCATCAGGGGTGAGGTGAACAGCATCCCTGAGTGTCGAAATGGTATCCTCGAGATCGCTCAGCTCCCCGAGGCGCAAGAAACGAGCTCTGAAGGAGTTCCCGAGGTTGTTCAGACCACTGGGCTTGTCAGGGTGACCATCAGGGGTGAGATGAACGGCATCCCTAAGTGTCGAAATGGCATCCTCGAGATCACTCAGCTCCCCGAGGCGCAAGAAACGAGCTCTGAAGGAGTTCCCGAGGTTGTTCAGACGACTCGGCTTGTCAGGGTGACCATCAGGGGTGAGGTGAACAGCATCCCTGTGTGTCGAAATAGCATCCTCCAGATCCCTCAGCTCCCCGAGGCGCTCGAAACGAGCTCTGAGGGAGTTCCCGAGGTCGTTCAGACGATTCGGCTTGTCAGGGTGACCATCAAGGGTGAGGTGAACAGCATCCCTGAGTGTCGAAATGGCATCCTCGAGATCGCTCAGTTCCCCGAGGCGCTCGAAACGAGTGATGAGGGAGATCCCGAGGTTGTTCAGACCACTCGGCTTGTCAGGGTGACCATCAGAGGTGAGGTGGACGGCATCCCTGTGTGTCGAAATGGCGTCCTCGAGATCGCTCAGCTCCCCGAGGCGCAAGAAACGAGCTCTGAAAGAGACCCCGAGGCTGTTCAGACGACTCGGCTTGTCAGGGTGACCGTTAGGGGTGAGGTGAACTGCATCCCTGAGTGTCGAAATGGCATTCTCGAGATCGCTCAGCTCCCCGAGGCGCTCGAAACGAGTGATGAAGGAGTTCCCGAGGCTGTTCAGACCACTCGCCTTGTGAGGGTGACCGTCAGGGATGAGGTGAACGGCATCCCTGTGCGTCGAAATGGCATCCTCGAGATCGCTCAGCTCCCCGAGGCGCTCGAAACGAGTGACGAAGGAGTTCCCGAGGTTGCTCAGACTACTCGGCTTGTGAGGGTGACCATCGGGGGTGAGGTGAACGGTATCCCTGAGTGTCGAAACAGCATCCTCGAGATCGCTCAGCTCCCCGAAGCGCTCGAAACGAGTGATGAAGGAGGTCCCGAGGTTGTTCAGACGACTCGGCTTGTCAGGGTGACCATCAGGGGTGAGGTGAACGGCTTCCCTGAGTGTCGAAATAGCATCCTCGAGATCACTCAGCTCCCCGAGGCGCTCGAAACGAGCTCTGAAGGAGATCCCGAGGTTGTTCAGACCACTCGGCTTTTCAGGGTGACCATCAGGGGTGAGGTTATTGGCATCCCTGTGTGTTAAAATGGCATCCTCGAGATCACTCAGCTCCCCGAGGCGCTCGAATCGCCACGACAATGCCACGCCGAGATTCCCTAGTCCTGCGCGGTACCTGTCATCCCAAACCGAAACAGATCTGACCAATTGTTGTAAAAGTGTGATCGCTTGTTGAAGGTCGGCTAGATCTCCGTATCGTTTGAACCGCTCGAACAGCTGGCCTCTTAGGATCCATGGGTCCTCGTCTGTTAAGCGTGACCCTGAATGCGAGTGCACTGATGATTGGTCACTTGCATGGCCAGGGCCAACTCTATGGCTGGCATATAATTGCAGCATGAAAGACACAGCTCGGTTTTCATGACTGTCAGTGGAGCTAAGCTCCAATGCCTCATGCAGCAATGCCTCAACTCGTGCTCCATCGACGTCGTCCCTCTGCTTCTCGAATCGTGCCAAATGCACCGTAGCCAGCTGAACCAATGTGGATGGGCGGTCAGTGTGACCGACAGGATGGGCAGCAAGTGCGTCACGATACAAGCGAATGGGGATTTCGAGGGAAGCAATCGTGTCCTCGACCCGACAGAGGATGAGTTTCGCCATAGCCAGGTTCGACTGAGCGGCCGCGCGACAAGGATGGTCAACTGGACAATTGATGAGCGCCCGCTCAAACTCTGCAACCGAACGCTCCAAGTCTCGGTTTCTCCCATGCTTCCGGTAACGTGAGAGAGCGTTGTGACCGTGATTCGTTGCATCTTCTAGCTCGTTTAGGGTCCCTGTGGTTGACTATAGACATACAGTGATCAATGAGGATCGTGTTGACAGAAGTTGCCTGCTTACACAAAGAGGGCCAAGGACCCTCGACGCTAATGAATCACTGCTCTCGCCATTGCACTGTTTGACCGTCACAAAGATAGATGAACATGGGGATACAATGTCACCATTCTTTGGGAAGAGGGTAAATGCTACGATAATGTGAGTACCCGGATCGTTACGCAAAATCCCGTTCCACTTACGGATGTGTTTTGCACTGCGATCCAATAGCTGATCCACAGTGATTGTCAACTTTCGCAGGTGTTCCCCAGTACCCAGCATGGGCTGGAATTCGAAGGACGCATAGACCTCAAGACGAACGGTAGCTGATCGATCTGACGGTCTGCGACTTCTGTGAGCACTAATCTGGGTGGGAGAAGGAGGAACTCACAGCGGGATCGGCCCACTCCATTCGACGACACCGTCATTCACTGATGAACGCTTGTTTCCGGTTCTCCATTCAAGGCCGCTGTGATGCACCACGGTGTAGAAGCCGACGGGGAGTCGTCGAAGACCAAGAGCAGGTCCCTTCGCTCGGATATCTACCTTGTCATTAGTATGTCTTCGACTGTGTAGGGAAACGAGTCGCGCACTCGTAATGACTATTTCTTTGTCTTCGCCCATGTGCGTAACAGAGCTCGACGAAGACGACGACTCATCCTGTGGCTGGTCCCCCGGTGCCTGCTGTGCGGAACTCGGAAAGGAAGGGTCGTCCTGTGGCTTGTCCTGGTGCTCAGACGTTTCCTCTTTCCCCTGTTCCTGCGCAGAACCCGACGACGAAGGTCCGTCTTGTGGCTGGTCCTCGGATCCGGATTCCTCCTCCTTCTCTTGCTCCTGCCCTGCGTGTTGGGGATAAGGGCTGGAAGCACTGGATGTCTGTATGCCGTCCTGCAGGATAGATCAGTTGGCAAACCGGGAGAGAGCTCTCTCAAGACTCACAGTCATTGTGCTACACGGCGGCGTGCTTGATTCAGGTTGTGGTCGTCGATTCATTTTGACCAGGAGGGTGGGTTGTTAAATACAGCGAAGGATGTACCGAGCGTTTATAAGCCCATACCTGTGCCCATGCCACGTGTAACTCGAGTTACTCGACGGAGCAGTGCACGGAGCAGCATTTGAGATTATGTGTCAGGGTGTGGCGTGCAACACTGATGGAAGTGTGTAAATGAATTAGAGAACGCTGAAGGAATGGTATTAAGTACGTCCTACTCGATTTGTATGATCCGGGCCGCAATCTAGACCAGGAAAGTGAGCTGTAGTAAAACTGTGCAGGAAGGGCACTTTTCATACGTACTTGCACAGTAAATCGAACCTCGACCTCTGCGTGGCACGACTTCAAGTTGCTCGAGGACTCGACCGGAGGTTGTGCAGGCGGTGCTGGTACATGCTACATCGGAGCGCGAATCAGATGTCCGGTGCAGCGCTTGAGAATGCTTGATGGCACGGTCCTCATTGGTATGGACTAGGATTTACGACACGTTGGCTGAGGCTCCGGCATCTGCTCTGGTGGTTCCTGTGCTATCTATTCCATTCCTGTCTGCCAGTGGAGAACCCCGCTTGACTGTCCACCGCAGTCAACCACGACGATCCGGATGGAGCAGGGTCCCTTCGAGAAACTGCTTGCTAACCAGGCGCGAAGCCTATTTCCGTTGATTCGCGCACTGATTATGCCAATGGGCCGCTGGCCAAATTATAGATTCAGGCAGAATGGGACGGTCCAGTGTCGAAGACTCGAAACGCACGTGCGACCTCGCCGCGCGCACACAGACTTGCAAAAGTGCTCGCCTTGATTCTATGGAGGCACTGCTATCGTTGCTGCCCTCCCTCCCTTCTCTCCGCTGGACCGCTTCCGAGTTCGGAGAGGTCACTGGTCAAATTTCAAAATGTCCCCCACCTCCTCCGGTTCAATCGCACTAGCACCACGACAGGTTTTTCGGACGTGCAGCTTCCCCAAGTCACACAATGCACCTTATACCGCTCAACTGCCACTGTAGAATGGAGCATCGACAGTTTTGCAATGTGTCGTCGAACTTGCAGCATCTCGGAAGGAATTGCTAAATGGGATGCACGTTTGACAAGGAATACCAAGATGTAGAGATGGATCTTAACTCGGAGAAAGACGCTAGAGAGAGGTCAGAGGAGGGAACACGCAACTGACGTTTGCTGACGGCTGTACGTAGTCGTTCATGTCAAAATAAAGAGCCAGAGTTGCGTCGTTGGGCACCATCGCTGTCGTCCCATTCTTCCCCATTCGACAGTGTAATACCCACTCGCCACTCGTACAAGAGACAGGCCGTCTGTCATCTGCTGTAGAACGATGGTCACCGCCACGGTGAAGTTTGATCCATCTCCCGTCAGGTACGTATCGGCCTTCTGGGAAACGTTTAATTCAACAACCGAACACGCATGCAGTAATAGGTGGCCAAATCGTAGTTATTGATGACTGCATAAAAGGCGTCGGTTACACGAGGAGGTGTGGAACACCGAGGTATCTCAGTCTCGCAGCAACTTCAAGGCCAGAGTGGCCAGCCCCAACCGCGCCATGTTCGGCGGCATGTGAAGAGGACCGATCTGTATTCGGGATCAGCTTGAAGTTGGTAAGATCGAGTGGCATCTACGGCGGTACCTGCTCAGGGAAATCGTTGAGGGATTGCAAGCACGTATAGATATTAGAGGGAATACCCCTTCTATCTTGGACCGAGTACCGGGACCAGGTAACAAACGGCCGTCCCCCCTCCTGACCTTGGTTCCGAATTCAAACGAAAGCCTCAACAAGACCAGATCGGGGGAAAGCTTCAAAAGCTGTGGAGCAAGAAACGGCTCGTGGCAAAGCCGTAGATCGACGAAACAGGTAGTAGGAGCAAGTGATAATGCGGCACAATTGAATGTATGCGTCTCGTCTCCAATCGAGTCTTCAAGTATTGTCATTCTTGAGTATCTTGACTACAACAGCCATTAATAGTGCAGCTAGTCGAATCGGTTCATATGCCATGTTTCACAGTGTTTCCTGCCATCCCGACTGTCGGCCGCCAATGCATGGATGTCCTGTTCGCCCGATACACTTTTATTCTTGCTAGGATACCATAAAGATGCAGATGTATAATCAATGTAGACACTTGCAACGCGATCGTCCCGGGGCGTTCTCTTCATCAAAACTTGACCTCGGACCTCTTCAAGATGCCAGCTTCTATGGCTATGATTTCTACAACCTCTGTCAGTCATGGGATATCCCGTCATACACGCAGTCACTTACGGAGCGCAAGATGGCGGCTATGGAAACGCGCCAACTGGAAATTACCTTTTCAACAAAAAGTACGTCAAAAAAAGTGAAGCTGCATGCGAGATTGGTGTGCGACGACGTACTGACGGCGAACCATAGGCCTTCATGCCCACAGTCCCTGAAAATGCTATTCAAGTCCCCTTCCTCCGTAAGGCCCCACACCTTGTTCACCTTGCTGGCGACTTGGGGTCCACAGAGGTCGCGCATGCTGTCACGCGGATCTCCATATCTTCAGGAAGCACGAGATACGCCTCAGATCGGTATTGGCTCGTACTAAGGGGACTTACCCGGTCGCGAAGACCACCATGTCTGCTTCGAGCTGCGTCCCATCCGCGAACTTGAGCCCTTTTTCAGTAAAACGCTCGATCGCGCTCCCGCTCTTCAGTTTGATATCGCCATTGATGACGTGTCTGGTCGTGCCAGTATCTATCGCCAAAAGAGGGTAAGAACATTGCATGCATCATCTTCAAGAGACTTGCCAACGTAGTACCCTCCTCCTCTCGTGAGCAGAAGATGGACGAGGCCAGCCCCATATGGTCCGAGATTTGTCTTGAACCCCACTTTGGCGAGACCATCTAAAACCTCTCTTTATTTGGGAGCCGTTGTTAAAGAACATCTATAGAATATTGAGGTGTCACACTCACTTATCGGTGGTTTGCGCATTGTAGGACACAATGCGTTGGCGAATGCGTTTTACTAAAGCATATGGCAGACTGGTGTGATAGACATCTGCGATATCAGTCGGAATAGTCTCGTTGTAGTTCACTTTCCAATCGCGGCTGTCAATGGGTGCCATCTACCGAAATGGACAAAGCGACACACCACCAAGCATGTCTTCGACCGCTTCAATAGACATGATGTGCGTAGATGAACGCTGGTACCTAGAGAGGTGTAACATGAGTCAGAATGCGCTCAAAAATGGTTTGACACGATCTACATTGTGACATCAATGCCACGGTTGAAAAAGTCTTCAGCGATGTCGTGAGCTTGAGCCTGTATTAGACAAGATGCTCTTTGGTACCACACCTACATACCAGAGGTGCAAGTACCGACAATGACCGCCCTTTTTCCAATGTAATTTGCTGCTGAGGTGAATCCAGAAGAATGCATGACTTCGCCTTTGAAGTCCTCCTGGAAAAGAATGCCATCAAGATGACTGACCTTGGGGACAACTTGCAAATTTACCTTGCCTGGAATATCCGGCAATTTTGGATGACTTCCAAAGCCGGTCGCAAATCCGGCAATTTTGGATTTCCCACCATCAAGTAGTCTGGCGACCGGTGACTAGGACTGGTGACCAACTACCTCGCAGAATGGCCTGTCCTCAATAGCGACAGCTTCTCGTGCATTGCCCTGGCCAAAGCATGGCATTTCGGGACACGTCGACGCACACCCAAGTCGGTCTTATTCAACACCCTCAAGGCATACAGTCTATCGCATTCTCTCCCAACGATCAATTTCTCGCATTTGGTGGAAAGGACCGAAAAATCAGCATCATACGTGTTTCTCGTATAATTGTAAGTGTCGTTTCATTGGATTAGGACGCTTGTTCATCGTTCCGCATAGGATGCAATCCCATCGTCTCCTCTACTCCACACCCCATGAGCCCGTCATCGAGGTCGACGACTCTGACAGCCTCATCGCTCCCGTCGTCTCCTCTACACCCGACTCTCCAGGAACCTGACATTCAGATCGACGACGCTGTGTTGGACTCATGGAAGCACGATCAGCTTGAAAATGCAGAGGCCCTATTGACTGCAGAATCCTACTCAGAATCTATTCGCCAGTCGAGCTCTCGTGCGGACTCGTCGGGGAAAGTGGGACTCAGCGCTCGAAGACGCCGAAAGGGTGCTTATCGCTTTACTTTTACATTCGCTGACGCTGACGCCACTTCATGATAGGCCATCGATATCCAGCCGTCTGCCATTAGCTTCATTGCACAAAGTATAGCTCACAGACACGTGGCCTATCGGACCTGTGACATCGCATTCGAGCGCTTCCACTCTTCTCACGTTACCTTTCTCCTCCTGATCAAGGTTGGTGTCTTCGGCATTCGGTTGTCTTTCGATTGCTCATAACCCTTAGGCTATCATCGTCTTTATGGCCGGGGAACATCTCGATGCGAAATCACGTGTAGACGACCTCATTGCTACGGTCTCCTTCAATTCAATGTGTTACATGGTTCAGGCACGTACACGACACGCCACCACGCGGCGAACATTGCCACTGACAGTTTCAGAAGGCGTATATGCATCTTCTCCTTGGGAGCTCACAGATGGAGCGCAGTGACCACGAAGGTGCAGTACGGTCGTTCGAGCGTGCTCAAGTTCAAATGCAAGATTACGTCGGGCTCCCCTCTTTGCGATCTCACTGGTCGGTTTTTCAATGGATGTTCGTATGGAACATTGCTCACTGTTTCTGACAGATATCTGGATGGAAATTTGATAATATAGACATCACGATCCGACAGCAACTTTGTGAAGTCCTGTATGCAGCCGGTCGCACAAACGATACAGCCAAGTGTTTCCACGAATTGAAGACTGAATTGGGAGGGCATGACGACCATCTGGAACGGGGTCATGGTAAGTGGCCGCTGCGCCATCCTGTATAGTCTGTTTGCTTATTTGACGTTTTTTTGGCTGCGTTCGGACAGCATTCTTCAGACTCGGCCGACACGACACCTACCCAGATTCCCCTTCAACTTGCGCGAATCGTTTCTCTACCCGAGTATGTACATACACATGCACTCTCGTCTTGTTTTCATCCTACACCAGGAAGAGTGGCGTATACCGTACACATTCTGTCGCACGATCCACTGCTCGCGTCGGGCGTCCAATCCTAGCACTTACTTAGCTGCTTTCCGTCACGTTCGCGTTCTGACCGCGCAAGCAGAATGGTGATGTCTAGTACAATGCGTACGTGGATGGCAGGCTCTCTGGCAACGAGTCATTATGCTTTCAAACATCCAAGGTCTCATGCCAATGCAGCAAAGGTGAGATACGTATGTTTAATAACAACGTGCAGAGCTATAAACGATTGAGATTGAGATCGAGCAAGTAAAGACACTATCAGTCCATTTTTGAGATACGATGATACGGTGACACCATAAAGCAACATCATAGTCCACCCGAACTTGTACTCAAAGACCTACGTGAATGAATGGAAGCCAAGTGACAAACGGCGCTTCACCACTCTCTCTCAGACGCCCGTTGAACAGCTTCGTGGAGCGCGTATGCAACCTCCCGATAATCCGGCCTCGTGCTATCCTGAAACAAGTGTTCGCATACATCCTTGCCACGACAGGCGCAAGCCTGACCCATCGTACCAATCACTCCAACGTAACCCGCAAACAACATCTATGCTGCGATATGGATCGCCTCATAGGTGAGACCCTCGTGTCTGATAGGCTGACAAATAGACAAGCCCACCACGAGAACGTGACAGCCTGATGATGTCTGATCCCTTCAAACGGCGTCCATCAGCTAGATGGGAAGGAGGTTAATGATGATAGAATATGCATGGAGGAGAGAGGGATGGCACATACGTCGAGCACATAACCGAAGCAGAATGGGAATACAGGGAAATTGGGACCTCGAGATCGCTCGGCTCCCCGAGGCTCGAAACGAGCTTGGAAGAAGTTCCCGCTATTGTTCAGACAACTCGGCTTGTGAGGGTGACCATCAAGGGCGAGGTGAACGGCATCCCTGTGTGTCGAAATGGCATCCTCGAGATCCCTCAGCTCCCTGAGGCGGTTGAAACAAGTGATGAAGGAGAGACCGAGGTTGTTCAGCACGCCGTGCTCGTAAGGATGAGGGTGGATAGCTATCAGAAATATATATGTGTATGCCTTGCAGGGTGGCATGTTGTGGTAGTGATGAAACGACCTTCAGCTCACTATAAGGTTCGGCTTCTTCCGGTGCCCCACGTCAACGCATTGAGAAGCTACCACGCCTATCCCACATTCCACGTTTCTCTATCAGGTCTGTCAGCTCATACCGTAGGGCAAATTATCAGTATATTCACGCGGGATGCCCAGCGTCGGGCTGACTCGCCACTTTGCATGCCTACAACCTCGCCACTCCCACCTGGCACAAGCTCGCAGACGCGCCCAACCTCGCGGCGGTACTGCCATCGCCGCTGTCACCCTCACCCCCGACTCTGAGCTCGTTCTCATTCGGTTGGAGGTCCGTTCTATTTTCTCCCTTCCAAGTGGTATGCTCATACAACGACGCTGCAGGTTTCGCAGGCTTCCAAGTCCCCCAAGTCACACAGGGAATACCTCCCCCTCTCGACATCTACACACCCAGCACAGACCCCTGGTCGACCGTCTACCCCGCCCCCGATCCCAATCACATTCACGGTCTCGTCCCCTTTGTCACACGTACAGACGCAACTCTGGAGCACATTCCCGTCGCGCTGCTGCTTCACGGCGAGAGGGACGCCTCGTCGGTCGGACACGCTGGGACTGGCATCTTTTGGGATGACGCATGGCTCCTCGTCGTCATATCCACGTCCACATCGACTCCCAAGTTTGGAGTGGACAAAGCTTCGCGTCGAGGGTACGTAGCAAATCACATCGTCGAATCGACTACGCCAATACGCACCGTGCACTAGGTACTGCATTGCCCGAGCCTCGTGGCTGGTTCCCCCCCTGCGTCGTACATCCGCAAATGGAAAAACGAGGATCGTACTCACCGGGGGCAAAAAACGAGATTACTTAACCCTGCCTTGGCCAGTGGCACCAAGAGCCATGTCAATTGAACGTTGAACGTTCTGAACGTCGACGAACCCTAAGAGCCTCACCGCTCATATACCCAACCAAGAGTCGAGAAGAGGGCGTGTGCCTCGGACACGACGATTACGCTGTGTCCTCGTGCACGAATCGTCCCCTCCCCGAGTATGTATATACACCCCCCTTCACGCATACACTAGAGTCTTTTCTCACCTTGCGCGACCAGGACGATCTAACGGCGTACACCGTATGTGTTTTTTCACAATGGGCGCTACGCTGCACTACCCACAGCGCGTCGAGGCCAGTACTTGTGGAATCTCGACCTTAGCCGCCTTTTGTCACGTTTGCCTTTTGAACGCACATGATCAACGGGCGACTCCGAGCCATCGATCATCGATTCATGGACCATCGGAAGTGTGGGCGAGGCACGACGCATGCTGCATGGTAGACAATGAGATCGGACGGGTTCTCAGGTGATACATCGGTTGAGAACAATGCGCAGACGTGATTGAGTAATGACACTATCCCCGAGAACACTGTACAGTACATTTTTTGAGATACGATGATACAATGACACCACAAAACTACATCATAGTCCACCCGAACTTGTATTCAGAGACCTACATGGATGAATGGAAGCCATGTGAGGAACGACGCTTCCCCACTCTCTCGAAGAATCCTAACAGCTTCGTGCAGCGCTCGTGCAGCATCCCGATAATCCGGCCTCGTGCCATTCCGAAACAAGTACTTGTATACCTCCCTCGCCACGACAGGCGCAAGTCTGTCGCTGATCGACCACATCGTACCAATCACTCCACCGTAACCCGCAAACAGCATCCCTGCTGCGATATGGATCGCCTCATCGGTGAGACCCTCGTCACCCATCGCCGTCTGACATGCCGACAAAAAGGCAAGCCCACCACGAGAACGTGACAGCCCGATCATGTCTGATACCTTCAAACGGCGTCCATCAGCTAGACAGAGACCACTCTCAGTTGGCTTTGCGGGATCTTGGATGCCATGGCACGCGAAATGAACCCAGTCCGCATCCTTCATCAGGCCAAGTACTTCCTCGACTGTGCCGACAGAAGATTGGATAAGGGTGGTGCATGCCGAAGGCAAATTTTCGACTACTGTCCTAATGTGTCTCAATTCGGGAGCTACACCTCGAAGGGGGTTTTGGCCATCGGAGGGTGGTTGAGGGACAACAAGGAGGCGCAGATCGTCGCTAGGTGGCACACTGGAATGGTGATCGTGTAAGAATGCTAAGAGTAGGAACGTATGACGACACCACGAAATCGGATACTTTGTGCCCGGGTGAGGAATACTGAGTGCCATACAAGCCAGCTGCATGGATGGGAAGGAACACAAAAGGGCCAGTCGGACACCAAAAAATGCGTGACAGGTCACCAACAGTCTAATCAGAAAGGTGGATGGATGAGCGTGAATTCCAGTGACAATACAGTACATACCGAAAAGGCCAAGGCATCTAACACTGGTTTGATGACTCCATTAAACAAGGTGGATAAGAGCGACTCCCAGTTAATACGGTTCCGTGTTGTAGGGTTTCCCACCCTGTCGTCAAGGGGCATCACACGAGCATCGCCAAGTAATGCCCCGAGTGAGTTCTGAAGACCCACAGACCTCTTGAAGTTGAAATCGGGAAGGGGGACATGGATTACATGATCCACGTCGGCAACAAGGATCAATGCATCACATCGAGTTTCTGCAGCGTTAAGAATAACGACCGGTCCGGAGTGTGCTGATGCACGGAGCTGAGAAAAGTCTTTAGGGAGGAGGAAGCGCTCGAGCCAGGAAGGTGTCGAATCTCCTGAAGCAGTTTATCTCGCTCAATCGCGAGTTTGCGGTGTCTATCAGCCTCTTTTTCCAAGGACTCTTGCGTACAATGCACCGTACTTTGAATCGGCTCCGAGAGCGCGGCGAAAGACATTTCGCGAGCGGTACCAGCATGCTCTAACGCAGCAGACAGTTCACGAAGTCTACGAGCATGAGCCGGATGAACAGACGATAACTCTTCATATGAGCTGCGAAGCTGAAGCAGCTCCCCCCAAACAACCGACCGTCCTTGCTCGAGCCACTCAACAGCAATTTCAGGGAGTCCCCAGTCCAAAGCTGCAGCTGCTGCCCATCTCACAACAGCGGCACCTTGCTTGAGTTCAGAGTAACGCTGTGCAAGAGGAAGGCCAATCCATGCGAGCTGCGGAAGGAGGTTAATAGCGCAACAATATGCATGGAGGAGAGTGTGATGGCGTATACACTGAGCACATAAGATCCAATGCAGGGAGGCACGATGTCGAATACTAATGGGGCCAGTGGGAGAGGAAGCAGCTTGTGAATAGACAGAAATTGCACCCTGGAGGTCACATAGCTTCCCGAGGCGCTCAAAACGAGCTTTGAGGGAGTCACCAAGGATGATAAGACACTTGGGTCTGTGGGGATGGTCATGAGAGGTGAGGCAAGCAGCTTCCCTGAGTGTCGAGATTGCGTCCTCGAGATTACTCAGCTCCCCAAGGCACTCGAAACGCACGAGGATGGAGGCGCCAAGGTTATACAGAATGATGTGCCTAGTAGGGTGACCCTGAGGGACCAGCTCAACAGCATCTCTGATGGTCGAAATTGCATCCTCGAGATCGCGTAGCTCTCCGAGACGCTCAAAACGAACCCTGAGAGAGGAGGCGAGATTGCTAAGACGATTGTGCTTGTTAGGGTGGCCATCAGGGGTTAGGTCAACAGACTCCCTGAGAACTGTTATTGCGACCTCGATATTGCTCAGCTCCCCGAGGTGCCGGGAACGAGTAAGAAGAGAGTTGCCAAAGTCACTAAGATAGCGGGGCTTGTAAAGGTGGTCAAGAGGAGTGAGTTCAACAGCACGTCTGTGCCTTAAAATTGCATCTTCGAGATATTTCAGCTCTCTGAGGCCCTCAAAACGAGCGAAGAACGAGTTCCCGAGGTTGTTGAGGTGAATGGGCATGTCGGGATGACCATGAGGAGTGAGGTCAACAGCATCCCTACCGGCAGAGACTGAGTCCTCAAGATCATTCAATTGTCCGAGATATTGGAAACGGACTGAGCAAGGCACGGCTGAGGTTATTGAGACGGGCAGATTTGCGGGGGTGACCATTAGAAGTGAGGTTGGCAGCATTTCCAAACATCAGAATTGCCTTCTCGAGATCGTTAAGCTCCCCAAGGCGGTCAAAACGAGTGCCGAAGGCGATGCCAAGGTTGTCAAGATGGCCAGGTTTTTCAGGGTGACCGTTAGGAGTGAGGTGAACAGCTTCCCTGGACATTAAAACTGCATCCTCGATATCACAGAGCTCCCCAAGGTGCCCGAAACGAACTTTCAGGGAGTTGGCAAGATTGTTAAGATGGCAGGGCCGAACAGGGTGACCCTGCGGGGTGAGGTCAACAGCATGCCTGAGAGTTGAGATTGCATCCTCGAGATCTCTAAGCCTTCCGAGGCGCCGGAAACGAGCAAGTAAGGAGTTGCCAAAAAGGTTGAGGCGGACGTGCTTGTCAGGGTGACCATGAGGGGTAAGGTCAGCAGCTTCCCTGAGTGTCGGAATTGCAACCTCGAGATCACTCAGCTTCCCGAGGCGTTCAAATCTAGTCATGAACGAGTTGCCAAGGCCTGCTGAGTGCGATAAGTTTGTGAGGGTGACCATGAGGAGTGTATTCAACAGCACGCGTGAGCATTGAAATCGCATCTTCAAGGTCGTTTAGCTCTCCAAGATGGTGAAAACGAGCAAGGTGTGAGTTGCCAAGGTTCATAAAACGACTGTGCTTGTCAGGGTGATCATGAGAGGTGAGGCCAACAGCATCCCTGTAGGTCGAAATTGCACCCCCAAGGTCACTCAGCTCCCCGAGGCGCTCAAAACGAGCCTTGAGTGAGTTCCCAAGGTTGTTAAGACAGCTAGGTTTGTCGGGGTGATCATCAGGAGTGAGGTGAACACCTTCCATGTGCCGTGAAATTGCCTCCTCAAGATCATGAAGCTCCCCAAGGCGATGGAAACGAGTGAGAAGTGAGCTGCCAAGGTTGCTAAGAGGACAGCGCCTGCTAGGGTCACCATGAGGGGTTAGGTCAAGAGCATTCCGGTTCCTCGAAATTGCATTCTCAAGGTCGCTCCACTCTCCGAGGTGCTCGAATCGAAATGATAGCGCCAGACCAAGGTTTCCTACTGCTGTGGAATACCGAGGATCCCAAGATGAAATTGACCCCACCGATTTCTCCAGAAGAGTGATAGCTTGTTGCAGGTCGGCCAGCCCACCGAACCACTGGTAGCGATGCAGCAACTGTTCACTTAAAACCAATGGGTCCTCGTGCGTTAAGCCTGAAACTGAGATCTGCTCCACCATTGGTTCTCCATCCTCCTGAACGGGATGGACTGGACGCATAGCATGCAGTTGGAGCATGAAGGCCGCAGCCCTGCTTCCACAGCTGTCTGTACAGTTGAGTCGCATCACCTCATGCAGCAGTGCCTCAGCCTGTGCTCCCTCGGTGTTGTTCCTCCGCTTCTCGAATCGCGCGAAATGCACTGCGGCCAATTGAATCAATGTGGAAGGTCGGTCAATGTGGCCGAGAGGACGCGTAGCAAGTGCATCATGATACAAGCTGAGTGGGACCTCAAGGGAGGCATCTACGTCCTCGACCTGACAGAGGATGAATTTCGCCATCGCCAGGTTCGACTGAGCGCCCGCACGACAGGGATGGTTCAGTGGACAAATACTGAGCGCCCGTTCGAACTCGGCAATAGAATGCTCCAGTTCTTGTTTCCCTCCATGCTTTCCGTATCGCGAGAGGGCACTATGACCTCGATCTGTTGCATCCTCTAGCTCGCCTCGGGAGCCTGCAGTCTGCTATGGACATACATTAACTAATGAGGATCGTGTTGACAGGAGTTGCGTACTTACACGGCGAGGACCAAGGACCATTGATGTCGACGAATCAATGCCCTCGTACTTGCGCCGCTGGAGAGTCACAAAAATGGACGAACACGGGGATACAATGTCACCACTCTTCGGAAAGAAGGTAAATGCTGTCGTGGTTTGAGTACTCAGAGCATTGCACAAAACCTAGTCCCACTCACGAATGCCTCTTGCACTGCGGTCTAACAGTTGTTCCACGGTGATTGTCAGCTTTCGCAAGTGTTCTCCAGTCCCCAACATGGGGTCGAATTCAAAGGATGCATAGACCTCGAGACAAGGCGGTAGCCGACAGATCTGACGGTCTGCGCGCTCCATGAGCATTAACCTGGGTTGGACATTAAGGAACTCACATCGGGATGATCGGCCCAGTCCACTCCAGCACATCGCCGTTCACTGACGACCGCTTATTTTCAGTTCTCCATTCAAGGCCACTATGATTCACCACGATGTAAAATCCCGCAGGAAGTCGTCTGAGGCCATGAGCAGCACCCGTCGCTCTGATACCTACTCGTCATTAACAATCTTTGCAATCCCGTAGAGGAACGAATTGCGCACTTGTAATAACCATTCCCTCGGTTTCCCCCATGTTGGTTGCATATTGTGAAGGAGATGATAGTGGCTGCGATCGTTCCTGGGGTGTGAGAGTTTCCTGCTTTTCTTGCTCCTGCCCCGCAGAAATGCCAGGCGTGGAGTCCTGCGGGATAGGTTAGTTGGCAACATAGCACCTAGGTCTGAAAGACCCACAGCTAGCGTACTAGATTGCAACATCCTTGATTCTACTAGTTGTTGTTGGTTTCTGGTGCTCTCACAGCCCTCAGCCAGGCTAACAGGCATCTCCGATCCAGAGCGCGGTCGTGTTTCTCTGGTATCGCATCTGCTGGCCATTGCAGCATAGACCGGGTTGAAAGGAAGGTGCACTGTGAAGCGAGGGACGTACCGGAAGTGTTTATAAGGCCATCATTCTTGTTTCCACAGCATCACAGGAAGTGAACCTTCTCCCCGTATAGTAGCCCGGGCGGTGCATAGGACAGCCTCAAAGTTCACCCATCCAAGCCTTGTGCCTACTGCGTTGGCGTGTCAATGGAATGAAATGACCATCGAGTTCAGCAACCCCGTATGCACCAACGACGGACGCACTTCAATGATGTTGTACTCGCTCGCCGGACTCGGAGGGGAATTCACTGACTCGTGCAAATGATATTACGTACAGCGAGTCTGAGTTGATGTACATACATTTGAATTGGCTTCATACAAGTGCCGCTCTAGTCACTCTGGCAGCACCTGGAACTCCCATTGAACCCCATCTACCAATGGGGCTGTCGTGGAGGGGAACCCTGTCGACTCTGGTGTCCCACTCGAAGACCGCCGTGTCTGCTGTCTCCGAAACGCAGCCGCAGAGATCGCCTGTGACTCACCGTCTGGACTTGCATTGTTCAACGACGACATGGAACTTGCCATGAGAAGCGACGAAAATGGCGGCGTGAGCCTAATATCCAAAGTACAGCGTAAAAACGGATGTAATCCTGATAGATGGTTGTCCTGTTTCTCCGATGCATTTCTGTATTATTGCTAGCATACCACAAAGATGGCTGGTCAATCAACAGGCCCTTGGTACTTGATCGTCCTGGAGCATTCTCTTCATCAAAACTTGACCTCGGACCTCTTCAAGATACCGGCTTCCATGGCTATGATTTCTGCAACTTTTGTCAGTCATGTAATATCCCCCTCGTGCAGGCAGTCACTTACGGAACGCAAGATGACGACTGTGGTAACGGGACAACTGGAAATCACCTTCTCCAACAAGGGCACGTCAAAAAACGTGAATCTCCATGCGAGATGGGTGTGCGACGACGTACCGACGGCGAACCATAGGCCTTCATGCCCACAGTCCCTGAAAATGCTATTCAAGTCCCCTTCCTCCGTGAGGCCCCACACCTTGTTCACCTTGTTGGCGACTTGGGGTCCACAGAGGTCGCGCATGCTGTCACGCGGATCTCCATATCTTCAGGATGCACGAGATACGCCTCAGATCGGTATTGGCACATACTAAGGGAAGTGCGTGTACTTACCCAGTCGCGAAGACCACGATGTCTGCTTCAAGCTGCGTCCCATCCGCGAACTTGAGCACTTTTTCAGTGAAACGCTCGATCGCGCTCCCGCTCTTCAGTTTAATATCGCCATTGATGACGTGTCTGGTCGTGCCAGTATCTATCGCCAAAAGGGTAAGAACATTGCATGCATCATCTTCAACAGACTTGCCAACATAGTACCCTCCTCCTCTCGTGAGCAGAAGATGGACGAGGCCAGCCCCATATGGTCCGAGATTTGTCTTGAACCCCGCTTTGGCGAGACCACCTAAAACCTCTCTTTATTTGGGAGCCGTTGTTAAAGCACACCTTATAATATTGAGGTGTCACACTCACTTATCCATGGTTTGCGCACTGTGGGACACAATGCGTTGGCGAATGCGTTTCACCAAGGCATATGGCAGACTGGTGTGATAGACATCTCCGATATCAGTCGGAATAGTCTCGTTGTAGTTCACTTTCCAATCGCGGCTGTCAATGGGTGTCGTTCACAGGACTGGACAAAGTGACACACCACCAAGCATGTCTTTGACCGCTTCAACGGACATGATGTGCGTAGATGAATGCTGGTACCTAGTAGAGAGGTGCAACGTCAGTCAGAATGCGCTCTTGAAACCGGTTTGGCACGATCTACATTGTGACATCAACGCCATGGTTGAGAAAGTCTTGGGCAATGTCGTGACCTTGACCCTGTATTAGACAAGATGCTCTTGGGTACCACACCTACATACCAGAAGTGCAAGTACCAACAATGATCGCCCTTTTTCCAATGTAATTTGCTGCTGAGGTGAATCCAGAAGAATGCACGACTTCGCCTTTGAAGTCCTCCTGGCAAAGAATGTCATCAAGATGACCTTGGGGACAACTTGAAATTTTACCTTGCCTGGAATATCCGGCGATTTTGGATGACCTCCGGGGCCGGTCGCAAAGACTAGGTGTTTCACCTTGAGAATTCGAGTGTCCTTTCCGTCCTTGTTGATCTCGACAGTCCACGTCTTCAGGTTATCGTCCCATTCTGTCTTGGTAATCACAGACGAAGTCCACACATTGAGCTCAAGATAGTCGGCGTAACCCTCCAGCCAGTCAGCAAGCTAACCCAATCGCATCAGTGATTCGATGATAATATCGAGTTTGCTGGGTCGTACCTTTCGAGCTGGACCGTAGACAGGCCATGTTGGTGGAAATCTAAACAGACCGTAGTAAAGAGAACATAAACGCACATCTCAACCGATCGAGACTTACGGTAAGTATGGCATTTGAGTGTGCCAGACCGGAGTGTGCAAGCATAACGCGTTGTAGCGGTCCCTCCACTAACACCCCGTGAGTCCCGAGTTGTGGTGCATCAGAGCACGGCGACAACTCACGTTATCACCAACCCGAGCTTTCTTCTCGATGACGAGGTGCGGAACACCGAGGTATTTCAATCTCGCAGCAACGTCAAGGCCAGAGTGGCCAGCCCCAATCACGAGCACGGTCGGATCGCCATCGGTAAGCTCCACCTCTTTGCGTCGTCTCTCTTCCCAAGTGCCGTGTTCGGCGGCAAGTCGACGGAGAAGGCCGATCTATATTCCGGATCAGCCCGATAAGATCAACTCGAGCATCTACACTGTACCTGCTCAGGGAAATCGTTGAGGGATTGTAAGCAGGTATAGAGCGAATACACCTTCCATCTTGAACCGGGTACAGGTACTAGGTGACAAACGGCTGTGCCCTTCCCAACCTTGGTCCCGAATTCAAAGGAGAGCCTCAACAAGACCAGATCTGGGAAAAGCTTCAAAAGCTGCGGCGCAAGAAACGGCTCGTGGCTGAGCCGTAGGTCGACGAAACCGGTAGGCGCGAGGCGATGGTCGAGGAGGTTCCTGATCGCGTCCCTGCCCTCGATGGTTCTAAAGTCCCAGGTCAATGCCAACGTGTCCTTCCAAAATCCGTCGTCGAGAAAGAGATCGAGGATCGTGGTGATGTCAGACGACGCGACAGCGCTTGAGAATGCATTGAACCAGGCTGTTGCGACCTCTCCAACCTCGGTAGCTGAGGTCAGTGTGGGCTTGTCTACGCCCAACCGCTCAAGGGTAGGAAGTTGCTGAGGGAAAGGGTCGTCGCTCATACTGTGCGGGGATGGGGAGGATAGGATCCGTGAAACAACCTCATATACTATTGATCGCTGCTAGAGAGCTGATTAGATGTGTCACTGATCTATAAACTCACCGATAATTACTTAAAGAGCTTTATCACCTCGGATCGAACCCATGGGGCTCACCGCACCTGAGAATGCTCAGACGGTGCCAAGAAAACGACACAACTTGGCAGGCACCTCGTACTACTATCCTGAGGATTGGGCCTGACATTTCTTCACTATCATTCTTGGGTCGGGATTGTTAGTTAATCAGCTAGTCAACCCGTTTCATCCAGTGGAACGGCGCAGCCGGGAAGCTCGGAGTAAAGGTTTCGTCGGCAGATGCCGACAGAGTACTCTGACTCTTGATTGGCAGGTGATCAACTCGCGCACTGAGCTAGACCATCTAATATCTATCGATGGTCTACCTCTGCGTGACGACAGCCTCGTAGAGTATCAAGAGCACGGGGGCATCTGTCCTAGGGCAGTTCCAACCCACCAGTCGGACCCACAGCTGGTGACCGCCCCGCGTGCTGGCACGAGCCGTACGACGGATAATGATGATGCTTCGTTCGTTACAGTCAGAATGGCTGGAATGTACTTGACAGTGGGAAACTACACTATGAGATACTCTCTGGGAGACTGGGAAGCAGTCATATACAACCAATAGTACATGAATGATAAATACCAAGTTATCGAAACAACCTCGTCCATGGAGACAAATAACGAAAAATTAAAAAAAAAACAAGTCCATCGATATAGCTAGCATAATACACATGTCGTCCAACGTTGTCCATCGACATAATCAATGACAATAAAGAAAAAGGTGACAGAGAAACAAACCAGTTTACGTTCATCGTCATCATCATCAATGTCTTTCCAAGTCACTCACATACCTCCCCGCAGCATACCCCGCACCATCCCCGCCATACGCCCCAATATAATCAAACTGGTCCTCACCTCCCTCTTCCTCATCCGACACCCGTGGGTCAGGGTTCACGACCGACAACCTCGCCCTGGGCAAATCCTTGTTCACAGACACTGGCACTAGGGACGCCGATCCGATCCCGATCCCATCGGTGGCTGCCGTGGTGTCGAAAACGAAGGCGAGGGCGATCCAGACGGCTTCCTCAACGTCAACGGACTCGTATCCGCGGGCCCGGTCTCCGTTACAGCCCCACTCGGAGACCGCGTCTGCTTGTCTCCGAAACGCAGCCGCAGAGATCGTCCGTGGTCCACCGCCTGAACCTGGGTTGTTCAGCGACGACGTAGAACTTGCCATGAGAGGCGACGAAAATGGCGGCGTCGGGCGTGGATATTCGGGTGGTGGGGAACGGTGTTTGGGCGATGTCGGGGAAGCCGCACCACCACCATCCATGACAGAGGTAACGATAGTAGGCGGAGGTACGGGGATGTGTCCAGAAATGCTTTCGCTTGATGCATGCCCTGGGTAACGCATCTCTATCATCGCGCCACCCCTACCTTGATTGGCAAACGGTGGATTGGGAGGCAGGATGGGTGAAGGGGGGACAGAGTTCTGTGGTGTTCTGCCAGAAGCAGGCTGCGGCGGAGACGACGAACGGGGATACGGCGCAGCAGCTTGACTTTGCGTCGCCCCATACCCCGGCGGTGGTGCCCTCGGCGTTTCATACCCACTCGGTGAACGCGGTGCAGTTGCACTAAACGTTAACGCGTCCATTTCGCGCGAGACTTCTCGTGCTGCGGCCGCATCACGTGCGCGCTCATCTGCCGATTCATCGTCTTCTTGGGCACCTGGCCCGATACCGTGCAAACTCTGTCGCTCGTGTGTAGAAGGTTGGTTGATGTCGATGGCGTCTGCCTCTACAGACGGGGGCGGAACACGTGGAATTCGCCATTGACTCCCTGCACGCGCTAGCGACGTGGTGCCACCTAGATTGGACACCGCGCCCGTCGACACGGATCTTCGAATAGACGTCGTGCTTTGCTCTTCGCTCGTCGTCGTAATCACCTCGACGCTTGCCTCCCCACCGCTCTCCGAGAACGTGTCTTGGATCGTGATGCATACCATCCCCACTGACCCCTCCTTCTCGCGAAGATAGATCGTCACGATCGTACGCTAAGCCGTCCTCCTCTTCCCCATCCCGTTCCGAGGAAGAAGTAAGTCGCTGTGAAGGCACATCCGCGCTCGACGATGCCGGACGATCAGAATGAGCACCATCCTCACCCTGACCCATTCTATCATCCCAAGCCCTAATTGCAGCCGGCGCTGCACCTGGTGGAAGACATGGCGGTGACGTACTCCGTCGCGTCGCTCTTCTGGTCCCTTCCCTTTCCTCAGTTCGCGGAGGTGAGCTTGCGTGACCGTTTGTCACTGGACCGTGAGGTTCACTCCGGGGGGGTCGTCCCACGTCGCCGGCGTGCAGTTCGTATTTTGGCACAGGTTCGTCAGGGGCCACGTGTCCGAGTGAGGTGGCGTCCTCGAGGGTAAATCCACGATGGGATTGGGAAAGAGCATCGGCAATGGACGCCATCAATGATTGGCTCTCCTCGGTTCGTGCCACCCCACTGTCATACGGCGTGGAGAATGATAGCGGCATTGATGGACCCACCGACGATGACATGGGGACGGGATCACGCTCACGCTCCTTGTTCGTGGGCAACGACGAAAACTGGGGGGCATAATGCGCCGATGGCGCGTGTACCCCGAGCTCGTCGACCGAAGCACGCCTGATCTATAATAGACGTCAGCACGCACATTCCTTGGCATGTTGCATGACGGCAGCATTGAAAGATACCAGCCTCCAGGCAACAGCAAGGCAATATAGACACGGGACATACCGGAGGTGGTGGGCCAGGTGGAGGGCCAGGTGGTGGGTTGTACATGGGTACACCCAGCGTGAGATTACTGCCTAACGAAGGAGTGGGGAGGAAGGGTGATTGGACAGGAAGTTCTTGAGAGGTCGGAGCTTGAGGTCGAGAGGTGGGCGCGGAAGTGGGGAGGTGCCCCGGGGGGTTACCGGAAAAGATGACCTGCGAGACCGCACGTTGTGCCTCGACAACTAGGTCGCCCACACGACCATGCGCGCTATAATACGCGCGGGGAAGGCCTGGTTGTGTGACGTCCTCGGGAATGGACTATGTGGTAGGACAACGGGAAGAGACGACGTCAGAGGGGTGCATGGGTATAGGATGACCCTCGACTCGCCTGTATAATTTGCCTACCAATGTCGCCCACGATCTGAGGACGATACTGCTCAGTAAGAGATAAAGAGAGAAAATGCTGATACACGCACGACGCCTTTTTCGCAGCATTCGACGAGACCACCAAACTGGAAGCCCATCCAATCCTTTGTACATTTACGCTTATAATCCCCCAGTTCCGCCTCCTCGCGGACAATCTCCCCATCCATGGCCCGCATTTCTTCACGCAGCCTGTTCAGGATGTCCGTTTGAGCACCGAGGTTCTTGTGTTCTGGACTCATTTTGTTGAGCTTCTTCTCGGCGGCCTCGGCGGACGCACCAACACGCCGACGCCGACGACGGAGTTCGTCGAGAACTTCTTCACGGGTTCGCACGGATTTCATGCTGTCTCGTATGGTGTGGTGAAGAGACGAATAAGTCGAGAGGGCAGTCGCAAAGTGTGTTAGTATCGTCGCCGACGCGGCAAGGATATCCTGCGAGACCACCATCAGCGTGTCTCCCTTTCAACGCATCGAGACGGTGGACGTACGCCAAGATCGTCACCCTCGCCTTGACCCCATATTCGAAGTGCATCGCCGGCCTTGACAAGATCCGCTCTCAGTTTCTGCAACCTGGAAACGAAACAAGCCGTCAATGCAGAGAAGAGTGAGCCACGAATAGACATACGACGTGAGTACCGTCTTTTCGGCAGGTAATGAGGTCTTGTAGCGGCCGAAGGTCTGAATGGCCAGCGAGTGCGGGTATGGTGGTGTTGTGGGCGATCTTTGTCGCTGCAGACTTGAACATGATAATCGTTCCAGAGACCCTTGTCAATGCGGTTCAGTGGTGGTGGTAGTGGTGTGTGCGTGCTGCTGCGCCGCAATGTGATGTGAGATCACTTCCGTGCATAGCCGGGTTGACGTGTCTCGAGCCACAATAAGACGCTGCGCCCGCAATCATGATGCATGCTGAGTGACTCCTAGTATATTCGAACGCTGTGTTGACGGTCAGGAAGTGGAAGGTAAACGACTGTCTTTATCCGCCTCGGAATTACTCTTAAAATGAAGGAATGGATAATGACCGAAATGGCTGAGGAGGCGAAGGATACATAGTCTATAGTACTTGTGGAACCGTCATACGGGTCGGTGGGTGTGCGGTGTTGGTTTGAGTCCGACCCGCGGTATTTCTTTTTTGCTTGCAGTGCGGCCTTGAATGGTCTAGTCCGAATTTTGTGGGCTGTGTGTTACGAGTCTTTATCCTCTTTCCACACGTCTGTCCAAGACCAACACAACGGGCTCTATGTGATTCTGCACATATGCGTGTGTCAGAATCAGATGCACCGGGTCAGGTCTCTCACCGTACGATATCTTTATCGACGGATTGCTCGGTTGCTATGGTCGCCTTGAGTAGCATCGCGCGCCAGGTACGACAACTTGATGGATAAACTTGGCCCGGGGAATTGACACGCAATGAGTAAAGCTTATTGCATAGCCAAAATGCAGCCCAGGTATAAAAATACGAGGTGCACGAAATAGTCCCCTGGCAGCGCCTACTATCTTATTCGTATCGGACCTCGTAGTATCCTGGTACACATCATGAACTGGAATGGATTTTCAGTTGGATATGGCCAGACTGCGCTAATTCTCAGAATCGCCCGGATGTGCGAGGGTCAGCCTCTCTTTTCCATTGCGCTGCATGTCATTCATGAAAACTGCTTGCCAGCGGCTGGTTCCGTCGTTGTATTGTACGATCATGGTGAGCGAAACATGCTCTGTGACCTCAATAACGTCGTTCATCGTCTACACAGTCCTTACGTTCGACCGAGAGGTAAGCATCTGTGTTGTCGATATCTTATATGGACTAATCGTCCAGCTAACTAGATCGATCATATCTGGGCAAGTATCATGCTTGGTATCCTTGTCGACGTTCAAACGACAATGTCTCTTCTGGCAGAATCACCTCTTTAATTTTGGAAGTTTGAATTACATTCTGGTACGTTCATACCCCTTGCATCATTCAAAATCCTTTAAAGGAATCCATGTTACGCTCCAGATTCGCTATATCGGTGACGCACTCGCCGTGTGAGTTCATGAACAATCTGTTTTGCGATACCGCTCAACCCGACGCATTTAGCTTGAATATGATCAGTAGGGAGCGTTTTTCTATCGCAAACGATCCCTGCTGAGCCTTCTATAGCTTTCCTCAGAGGACCCGCCACTCAAAAAGTATGCAAACCTTTGAACATTCACCTGCGTTTTCTATGCTGACAACATGTCAGTTGTACGTTCTTTCGTCACCATCCGAAACAAACTCCTGAAACGTTGACCCGAATGACCTTTCACAGTTGTGAGTAAAACTCGATCATGTATTTCACCTGATTCCTCTCACTTTTTTTCAAGGCGAAGTTTACTTCTTGATTCAAACATCGCTTGGTATTCTGGAGTTGTTCCTGATACAGCGTGCGTCTGATGTCTTCGGTCTTCGACTCCCTCTATTCAGGGCTGACTTCTTTCAAGTGACGCTTCAAACTCGAGTATATGCCTTGTACCAAGGATCAAAGAAAATCCTTGCCCTGATGATCTTCGGTTATGGGTGTGAAATCGCAGCCATGTTAACCATCTCGGGTTACCTTTACTCAGATTTAGGCAGTACGTCCACCTGTCCGCTTCCTATCATCTTTTGTTCGTTCACCCTGATGAATTCATGGGTTGTTTGTTTGGAAATCCAGCTACAAACGAGATCCTGCCGGGTTTGTATATCTGTGCCGACACACAAGCCCCGTCGTTTACCAACCGTACGTCATTTGGTTGCCCGTGGTCGTGTACGACAGTATCCTATGTCTACTCGCCCTATGGCATGGCATTCGTACTTGGATGTCGGAATACCACACTAAGCGGTTAGATGGGGTGTATATCTCAGACGTCCTGATCAAGATAACATAGGCTACTTTTTGTGGTATGTTTTCACATGGATGATCACCTCGACGCGTCCCCACATTTTCATTTGCAGCATATTGTTGACATGCATTGTCAGCGTTGTCATCGCACAATGTCTGGGCGTATGTATCCTATTCCTAACCGTTCTTCATAGCGAGATGATCCTCACTCGATCCTTTGCTAGCTTCGATGGAAGGAGGTCTCCGAGGAATTCCCTGCGCCGATGGAAATCGTAATAGGGTGTCGATTGATTCTAACCTCCGCTCTAGCCTTCGTACAAGACACAGAGCAGGACCACAGTGACGATGCCCCATGGGTAGTACGCCGATTACCCTCATGCTCATGTTAGATGTAGCCAGGAAGTACCCGTATCCTCATTCGCTTCCGTGCATACAAGATTTCTTCCAGTACGCGCGCGCGCACTTTGACTGCGGATGCTACTGGTAGTGATCCTAGTGCGAGAGAAAGTCATCGCCTGCCCCTCACTTTCAGTGCATCCACATTGAGTACTAGGAACATGTTAGTTGGGTTTGTCCATGCATTAACGGAATCAATATCACCCTATGTCAGGATCATTCTTCTTCCCCTGACAGCTTGACCCAGGCCGCGAAGGTGGTATGATCCTCACTCAGCGTCTGCAATCTGGGAACGAAACGAAAAGCAAGGGCCTGTAATCGGCGCAGGCAAGTCGAAGAACGCGCACATGCACCCGCATGACGTGAGACTCGGAGCCGTCATCGATCTTATTTTTTCTTCTTTCTGGCCGTCATTTAGACGACACAGCTGACATGTTACAACTGCTTGCTTTCCTGCACTTCCTTGTTACTATCGCATGCTCCATATCTCATATTGACGATAATCGATTCACTCTTCTAGACGTTTACTTTGTAGCCAACCTTGTAAGTTGTCCATGGATTGTCTGCTTTGGCCCATGCGCGCCCCGCGTTCCGGTCCCGCATGTTCCGTATTCTACGTTCACACTTTCAGGGTATAGACCAGGGCCGGCACCTGACTTGATATGGGTCAGGACGGTCCTTGATGCCAGTATGGCAGGGTCGTTTGTCAAGCGGACCCGACTCCACTCGGTACTGCCGCCACCTTGAAAGGTCGTATCGAAAATACCAAATGGAAAGGTGCTATCAAGAACTTTGAGCACACAACTTGGACACATGACGAGCAGACCGTCGTGATCTTTTTCAGGTTTCTCGGCGGTATGTACCAGTAATCAATGATGTTCCCCTCACAGTGGGCGCTCCGCGTTGTGAGTCCGGTCCACCGGTGTGTGTTCCGTAATCTCTCAGGGTATAGGCCAGGGCCCAGGGCTAATACAAGTGCCTGACGACGATAATGAAAACGGCAACGAATGATGCAATTAGTCTGCCTTAGCAACATGGCAGGGTCGTTTGCCGAGCAGACCAGCAGCTTGGTGCTGCCGCGATCAAAGACTGGAAAATACCATGCCTATGCAAAGCTTCGACACCTCCGACGAGATGCGGGAGGCAGACGCAATCCATAGATCGCAAACCCACAGGTACCGAAAACGAGCGCAAGTAGCTATTAGCTGTGTATCTACATGTCGTCGATCAAAGGAGCGAGAGCGATGCAAAAGCCATGCTATGTACTATGCTCTATCAGCGCGTCAAGCACGTCAAGCACCATTCCTCTAGTCTCTAATATACTGTACACCGCCAGCCAGTTCCTGCATTTACGATTCCGAATCCTCTGAACGTTCACCATTCTTAGACTGATTCGCTCATGCTCGGTGGGTCAATCGTACTTGTATACTTTTTGTGTTTGATGGTGATGTCGCCAACGCTTGCCGCGTACGTCGTCGTCATATCCACCGTCGTCAGGACCTGCAAAGTCTTGCTGTTGGAGGGTGACTCGGTGAAATCATCATCGTTTGCCTCATTGTCCGCGGGTGATGCAGAAGGGGCCAGTTTGCCAGGACAACGAGGAGTCAGGAAAACGCGGTAAATCCAGGTGACGACGACGAGCAAGTTGCAACAGATCAGGAATATGGCTAGCTAGGTAGAGTCAATCACCATCGCACGTAGGATTAGAGAACAGGACCATACCTGCATGTTGGCAACAACCTCTTGGACACTCCGGGGACCGACCAGCTGGAGGATCAAGCGTGCCAATGAAACCCCGCACAGGAACCTGCTGGCTGAGAATATGGACACAAACATCCTACGCTGCCTTTGGGGGAGTTTCGCTCGGTAAAGAAGCCTGATCGGAAATACGGCAATTATCGTGTCGGCCGTACAATTGGCTTGGAAAAACTTGGTTGGCGGCTTGGAAAAAACAGGTGTGGCAAAATACTTACTTGTCATCTGAAAGATAATTATGGATCGTGGTACCACACAAAGTAGATTGGCTTCTCCTGGTGGTGTTTGCGCGATGCCCGCACACCACCGTACCTCCAAACAGAGGGTGGTTACCCAGACAAGGAAGAAACAGGCCGCGACTCCGAGCACAACGCGGCGGAGAAAGGTCGAAGGAGTAATCCTGACAATTGAAAACGTGACACTTATGCGGACAGACCTAGCCATGAAAGAGGATCATTAAAGCGTCTCATGAGGCATCATACGAGGCATGAATGTACATACCAGACAATACATGTGAGCATGTGCACATTAATCCTGCTAGCGATCAGGAAAGCCTCACGATGATCTGTGAGTAGATAGTCAATACTAGATGCCGAGGCCCGGGTTACAGAACTGGAGACACTTACTAGTCCCATTGACAACAAACACCGAGATGATAGATGCTACTGTGCAAAGCAGTGCGACTGCTGCCCATACGTCTTCCCACCAAAATCGTTGTATCTTTAACCGGAATCCCAGCCGAAAGAGTGTGAGGAATACTGCCAGACATTTTATGACACCGAAAGAAACTAAAAAGGACCGTCAAGCCTCAACACACATAGTGCACGGGCAAAGACTCACTTGACAGAGCTTGATAGCTGACTGACATGACCGGGTATGGGGTGTTTCGTTTGCGGTGGGTCCACTAGGATATATAGTCTCCCAAGCTGGTGGCCCTAACCATGGTTCCTAGGGTCGGCACTGACAGGCGCCGCGTAGCGGCCATTTGATCTGCCAAGGGATATTGCCGCCGCGGGAGGAGGACCAAGTTCCTCCGCTGATTCTATAACGTTACTGCTTATGTAGTATAACGAATGTCTGCAAGTCGTGTTTTTCAGAACCACTCACGACTGGACTTTTGGAGGACACGTAGTGGACAAAGGAGATTACTCACTGTTGGTCGAGCGCCAATACGTTACTATGTGCTATTGGAGACCCAGATCTGTCAGCCTTGCAGTGTGCTCATTGATTCAAGCCTCAATCAAAGTAATGACGGGAACTTCTCGGCATCAGATATTTTCTTGAAACCTACGTGTCATGTGACTGGTTAGCACCAACTGGGTGTGATCAAAACGACGTCTCGTTCGCATGGACGTCTTTTTGGACAAGTGATTTTATGATTTTATTGAGTTACTATCATCAGTTTCTGATGCGGCTCGACTCTGACATTCTACGCAGCATGGAACAAAGATCACCTCCCGATGGAACTTTGCTAGCTAATGGGATGGATATCAGTAAGGTGATTGAGGGCTACTCTTCATTCCTCATGATGCCATACTTAATGACTGGGGTGACCTGTCGGCGCTATGAAACAGAGGGTAATTGCTCTGCACCCTATGGTTCTATCAAGCACTAGCGGTGAACTTCCTTGCATCATCAAACTACCGTCACAGTAGGTCCTCTTTTTTAAAGTTTATTATCTCTTTACATGGAGAACGTCAACTTGAAACCTACCCCATAGACAACAAGAGGCATAAACTTGAGACACAGACGAGCGAGCGTTGCGCAGTCAGATCGGACTTGAGACAGGACAGCTCCAATACTCGCTTGGAAGTTGATAACTCTCCCCAGCCGCTGACTTGACACCGACTTCGACGAATGCGTGTCCAGGTTAGATTCCTCCTGTTCGCTAGACTCCTCGTTTCAATCCTACCCAAACGTCGAAGCAACTTGCAGAGATTTTCAGCGACAAGAAAGAAAGAAAAAACATGGCACATGATGAGCGAGGCGATTTCTTACTGTTCGTCGATCTGCATGCATTAGTATAGTAGAACTCAGTCCGTAACCGGCAGGCTATCATTGCCAGTACCAAAAGCCTACTGGGGCGGGAAACGAATGTCCTGTGTTCCTGACTCACTATCACTGGTCCACTTAAGACAAAATAGTACACATCACAGCCTCCACATGCATACCTCCGGTGTTCGTCCGTTCCCCTATGGCGGTGCACGTTTTTTTGGGGCGTCCCCGGTATTTGTCGCCGACATTTGGGTCCTTCGAAGTTTGCTAACCCCAACGTCGCTGGGGCAGACAATCACAAGGCTGGGTGGCGTTTTGCAAGGCGCGACGTCGGAGCCTGAAAGGCGGCATCCTGCCGGTCGGCTTTTCTGGCAGCGGATTCTGGGACTTGAAGCTTGAAGCTTGAAGAGTGATTCTCAGGTGAGCGATCACATGTAGTGCTGGACAGCCATTCCGATACTCTTTTCGTCAGACTCAGTTCTTCAGTGCATCAATTATCTCAGCAGTCGAACAACAGATTTAGAACAGTTCGCAACGCTGGTGGGAACCACGTTCCAATATATCCTCGTGGCCGCCCGCTGAGCTTGATGGGCTGTGGGCCTTCTGGAATCGTTCGCATGAATGAGTTTCACAGAGTAGGTGTGGCCCTGACCTCAAACCCGCGAAGGTCTCTGACGGTGTAAACGCATCGGCGACCATCCCAGGTGTTCGTTCCCGATGAGTATACCATCGTTGCACGTGGTGCTTGGCACTTGGGCTTCACACGTTCCACCTACCAATTCAGGTCCCCACAGCAATTGTCATCCCTGTGTCTAAACCATTTTGGTAGGTTATTCCATAAGCAGGAACTCTGCATCTTGAACATATTCTTCACGTATTTTGGGATTGCTCCGCCGGTCGAAGAGCGCATTGTCACCTATCGTTTCCACGACCACTGGCCATACAGCCCGGAATGAAAATGCATCATGCATTCAGAGTACCACTAGGAGTGATACTTCGTTACCCTTGCGCGGCAAACACTATAACGGGAGCCGTGTGGGCGCAGAACGTTCCGACGCCTATACAAATCATTTCTGCTTATCTTGTTTAATTGGAAGCGCCTATGATAGGCTGTACTAATCTTGCTCCAGGCGCCATATAGCCTACCGCCGATAAAACTATTTACGTTCCGCTCGATGGTGTAGTTGGCGTGGCAATCATTCGCACAAAAAGGCGCTGCAAGGTACTATGTCACCTGTGTTTTTTTTAACCACCCATGAGGATCATCCATCCCTGGGTTGGTGACCCGGGTTGCCGATGCGGCGGGGGCAGATACACGATCTGTGCAGGGCTTCTCAGATTTCCAGATCAAGACGCAACGTATTCTATTTTGATGCGTTTCTTCCGGTGAGTGTCAGACACCGTAGAACAAAGTTCAGCCTTGACGGGACCAACGGTTCAAACGATAACCGGCATGTTGATCTCAATGAAATATATAAACACTCTCCGACATATGGGTCGGAACGACCAAGACATCGCTCGGTTCCATCCTGAATTATCATGACTGTGCAACACTCGCGCCTGGACCTATCCGAAATCGGATATTACCTTTATACCATCTTTCTTTTCATCCAAAATGACATTCTGACTGCCATTATTCCAGTGGTAAGTACGTTGCCGACTTCCTTGTGTGTCAGCTCACTTCATCCCTACTAGATATTATTTTCTATTGCTTCGGCACCGCTGTGCAGTTCTATACAGATCTTGCCTACTACCTTGTGGATTTTGCTTCATATCCTGCAGTTCGATCTTGCGAACCAGATCAAGGCGCCAGAGGAAGACAGGTTGAACAAGCCATCAAGGCCGATTCCAGCAGGGAGAATTTCTGTACGCGATGCGACGATTCTCCGGTGGCTCATCGCCCCGTTATGCCTCGCATACTCCTCCCTCTATAGCATCCAATTGGTGTTTTCCAGCCTCGAGATGCAGTTGTTTACATACTGGTACAATGAGTTGGACGGCGACAAGAACTGGCTGTCGAAAAACGCCATTCTTGCCATCATGTACGGTTGTACCGAACTTGGGGGTACTCTCATCGCAGGTACGTTCACCTCCCAGTATTCTCTCTGTCCAAGTTTTTACTTCTCTGCGACAAAAAGGCTGTGATCCCTCCAGAGTCACTGAAACCACAAAACTCGCTGTCCAGCTCACCATCGCCGTCTTCACCTCTACCGTACACTGCCAAGACTTTAAAGACGTCGAAGGTGACCGTCTCACCGGTCGTCGCACCGTCCCGATCATGTTCCCCATTACTTCCCGCCTCGTCGTCGGCTTGGGTCTTCCCATCTGGTCGTACCTCCTCTGCTGCATCTGGGACATCGACTGGCTCTGCACGCTGGCGTTTGTCGCGTATGGATGTTTTGTTGGAGGGCGGTTCTTGTGTTTGCGGACGCGCGATGCGGATAAGCGGTCGTGCAAGTATTACAGTGTCAGTCGTCCATCGATGGTTTGTTGTGTTGTCAGATGTAACTCACTGGCTTCCTGCAGATCTGGTTCTCGCTCCATCACTTGTTGCCTGGATACTGGAATTATTTCCACGACAGCGACGACGTCCGCGTCGGGGAGCTGCTCCAAAAAACCTGGGACCTTTTCTCGGGTACATCACTTTTGAAGGCATTCTGAAAGAGCTTGATAGACTGATATCATTATCCGACGTCACGACGATAGAGCAGTACTTTCAATTTTGATACCCTAATCTTAGTGTATTTATATCGTTCGGTCTGTCGATGATCCGTACATATCTTATATCATACCATCCTCCTCTCCGAGGAAGATGAATACAAAATTATTTGAGTCGACAGGTTTTAGTATCACCTGACAGAGAAGCAACTCTGTAGGGGCGGCGTTCACTCGCTCCCAAGTAGTTGAATGGAAAAGTCGAGGATCAAGCACAGAGGGTGCGGTTTTCGATCAGACTCGAAATCCTCAGTGTTGGGAATGAGTTGAAGATGCCAACTCGACCACCCATCATGGCTGGTAGTAGGTCTAATCATTGTTACTGAGAGTTGTCGGACTCGAGAGGTTACTGCGCTTGAGCTCTCAAGTGGTCCGACGCGTCCGGATGGCAGATTGCTACGGAACGCGGATTTTGACGCTCAGCACATGTATACTGAAGCCTTCCAGTATAGGCGCTGAGAACACAGAGGATAGTTGATGCATTACGCCATTCATTGACTGGGAATGACAAGCTCGTTTATTTTTTTTGCATGTAAGTGTGATGATACCCACACTGCAGGATCACCTGCGAAAGTGGCTGTGCCGGGCAGATTTTCATCCCGAGCCCGCGACCGTTCCCATACTATCATCATGATCACATACATGCACGGCAGGAGGCTGAGCTTGTCATTCTCAGTCAACGAATGGCGTAACGCATCAACTATCCTCTGTGTTCTCAGCGCCCACACAGGAAGGCTTCGGTATACATGTGCTGAGCGTCAAAATCCGCGTTCCGTAGCAATCTCCGGACGCGTCGGACCAGTCACCACTTGAGAGCTCGAGCGCTCATAGATGGTAACAGTCTTTGACAGTCCGACTCGTGCGGCCTGGCCGTTTGGTACATGCTCAATCCGACATTGGCCATTGGTCGTTCCTGTTTACCCACCAGATAATGGGTTTTGCTGAATTGGGACTGAGAAAATTCCTGACGAGAATCCCCGGCAAAACGGCAAGTACATATCCTATCTCACTTACATAAATAACAGCCGCGCCATCCAGGCCCGACGGCGCTCTATGTTGATGAGGCAGCGTGTCGCGAAAGCGATGCATGCTTGGAACGTTCCAGCGTCAAGCGACAATCGCACCTCTTCAGGTCGTCTCGGACTCGGAGTCGACGCCTCTACGAAAACGCCGTTGGAAGGAAACGTTCTGATGCACATACACAGACCGAGTGATTCTGCGGCAGTTATTACCGGTGCTAGGCCCAGGAACATTCAGTACTGTAATGTGCCAGTCCGCGCGTAGAATACCACGGTACGTTGATCATGATACGTTCTCATCTCCAGGTAATACGGGAGGCTGTAACAGCCGACACTCCTTCAGCGCTTCGAAGGGATAATCAGTTCAGAACATAGGTATCAATGCATCATATAAATACGGTCAGATCGTCTGCGGCAGAGAGCAACATTCGATTCATCCCAAACAATCATGACTGTGCAACATTCCCCTCTCGGTCTATCTGACATCGCATACCACCTTTATACCATCTTTCTTTTCACCAAGAACGACATCCTTACTGCCATTATTCCGGTGGTAAGTACGGTGGTTGAAATCGTTGTCCCGTCGCTCACTTTAAGACTTACAAGACGCTGTTTGCGATCGCCTCGGCGCCGCTGTGCAGCCCCATATACATCTTACCTACGATCGTATGGGTTTGGACCCACATCCTGCAGTTCGACCTTGCGAATCAGATCAAGGCACCAGAGGAGGACAAGGTAAACAAACCATCGAGACCCCTTCCGGCAGGGAGAATCTCTTTACGCAATGCGACCATTCTCCGGTGGCTCATCGCCCCACTATGCCTCGCATACTCGGCACTCTTTAGCACCCAATTGGTCTTTGCCAGTCTCGAGATGCAACTGTTCACCTTTTGGTACAACGAACTCGATGGCGACAAGAATTGGCTTTCCAAAAACGCCATCCTCGCTATCATGTACGGTTGCATGGAATTTGGGGGTACCCTCAGCGCAAGTACGTTCGCTATTCATTGTCTCTGTCCAATCGAGCATCCCACTCACGACCACTAGGCTGCGATCCCTCTCAAGTCAGTGAAACCGGCAAACTCGCGGTCCAGCTCACCATCGCCGTCTTCACCTCCACCGTACACTGCCAGGACTTTAAAGACGTCGAAGGCGACCGTCTCACCGGTCGTTGTACCGTCCCGATCATGTTCCCCATTGCTTCCCGCCTCGTCGTCGGCTTGGGTCTTCCCATCTGGTCGTACCTCCTCTGCTGCATCTGGGACATCGATTGGCTCTGCACGCTGGCGTTTGTCGCGTATGGATGTTTTGTTGGAGGGCGGTTCTTGTGTTTGCGGACGCGCGATGCGGATAAGCGGTCGTGCAAGTATTACAGTGTAAGTCGATCGTCCATCGATGGCTTGTTGTGTTTGTCGGATGTAACTCACTTGGCTTCCTGCAGATCTGGTTCTCGCTCCATCACTTGTTGCCTGGATACTGGAATTATCTCCATGACAGCAGCGACGTCCGTGGCGGAGAGATTCTCCAAAAGACCTGGGACTTATTTTCGGGAGCATCCCTTTTAAAGGCATTCTGAAAGATGAACGATATTTGAAGCACACTAAAATCGACCTTGAATGTCTCCACGAGAAGAGATTCTCAAATCTTGACATCCTTGTTTAGACAGAATCCTTGTACCAAAACTATTTTCCATTTGATCTGTACAGTACAACTTGTCCGTATTACACTTCCATCTCCACAATCAAACAACACTAGACAAGTATACCACAAATGAAACAATAAACGAGTCGCAAATCGATATAGCGAAAAAACCATTCACACAATGCACGACATGTGAATACCCCACACTCACCCAGCGATCCTCCATGTCACCCACGTCACGAACCCCGCCAAGACAGCTATCCAGATGCCAATACCGATCTGCCCGTCACCCGATCCACCATTTGTGAATATCGCCGGAATACCGCTCTCCGTCACGGTCGGTCGTAGCGCAAGCGGTACACCTCCAATGCCGGTTCCCCGGGAAGGTGGGAGTGACGCTGGCGCCGGCTCCGCGAGCACTAGAAATCCCCAGGTCGACACACGGACAATAATACGATCGAAAACCAAGACGCTACTTGGATACCCTTCGTGTCGCACCTCCGCCTTGTGCTTGTCATCGCACAATTGTTTACCCGCATTGAGATCGACCGTCGAGAGCAGGCCCACCCGAGGTGGATTTTGAGATGGGTGTGTGAGCGAGCCATAATGAAACGCGGCCAATACCCTGCAATCGACAAGATGCATGCATGAGCGGCATGGAAATAGGTATATGGCACATATTCGGATGCCCGAATGTTCCTTCTGGAAAACGGGGAGGCTCGTGGGTCAAAAGGGGAAACACGCGTCATACTGGATGCCCCGCATCCTAGTCGAGACAGCACCTCGTAGCGATCCACCTGACAGCCAAAAATTCCCAACGGTTGTGGCACCCACCCGCATCAAGTCCACACCAATTTATATCCGGTGCATATGCCCTCATATCAAAGCCACTCACCCCTTTAGAAATGGATCCCCCAAGTTCCAGCTATACAAGTATCCCGTACCTCCAGAGACAGGGACGTCCGTCGGCACCACATTCGCAGAACAAAGGTCGGGGTCCCCAGGACGAGTTTCACTGATGAAATCACGAGGGTCGACAGGAAAGAGTCTACCGCCGATCTGAAACTCCAAGGTGTGTGGCGGCGAACAAGCAAATCGTTGCCCCCCGAGGATAGTGTGGATCTGCGCAACAACGTCAGGGGGTCCGCGAATGAGTGAGTTTCCCTATTGACAAGACAGAGATATAGTCATTGACGCGATCGAGCACAAAACATGAATGACCAACCGTATCAATGAGCGCAGAGAGAGAAATGTTTGGAGATGACAATGTGGACCTCGCCAACTTGACGCCATCGAACCAAACATCATCCAGCGGGATCTCCCACGCTACCGCATAGACCTATTCATCGACATAACACATGAGCAAATCGTACAATCATCACTCGTACCAAACGAACCTCCCCAGGAGTGTCCGATGGTGGATTCAACCCGCCCTGGGACGGTGGATAACCGCGTACGCTGACCCACGTCAAACTTTCGCTCTTCACGGATGGGGGTAGCTGGCCAATGGACAACATCCCTTCGTTTCCTCCAATCTGAATCGTATCCCGTTGGAGCGTTATCGAGAACATTGGAGAGTCCAACATCCCCTGTGCCACGAGGCGTGGGATGAGTGGGCCATAGTTTACGATGGACGACTGGAGCGTGGCTGCCGTCAACTGTCGCGTCGAACGCACGGGCGGTGTTCCTGTATCATCACCGAGGTCGTTCTTTAGAAACCAGCGCGTGACGAGGTTTTTGAAGCGATCGGGAAAACGGGCATGGACGTCAATGACTTCTCGAGGCGCGTCATTGGCACGGTGCACCACCATATTCGCGCTACCATTCTGAATCAAGGCTAGATTGGTCCAGAGGAGACTTGGAAACCAACATCAACACCGAGCAAGGTCGCCTTCAAGAATCACCCGACACACCTATTAAAAGGGAATCCCAGGCCAAAAATACCAGCCGAACCCGTCTGGGCGACAGACGTATTCGTGGAATTGATCGCGGAAAAGTACTGTCCTTGTAAACCTAGTCCAGCCAAGGAGACAAAGTCAGACCCAATAGGACCTCGAGCGTACGTTCCCGTCTTGGAATCCCCATACGTCAACATCGAGTCGAGATGGGCGGGACGAAAACTCGAGGCCGGGTACAATGGTACTGAATTGGACGAACACGAGTCCTGGCACGACGTAGACAAGACCCATAGATCAGAGGAGCCCGTGTCTTGCAAAGAGAGACGGATCCGAATAAGTCACCGTGCACGCAAAGGGAGAAGTGGAGATTCCGTACCCAGCACGACAGGTATATGCGTCTCGCCGACCTGTATCTGGACATTGTACGTGCTAGTGATCGACAAATTAGCAATCAGAAGGGAAGAACGCGAGATGAGCCTCTACATGTCCTCAAAATCGCCGAGGCCGATGGATCCGACGTTGACAGAGCGTCGTACATGTCCTGACGATTGTCTTCGAACGATGGGGACATGAATACCTGCAGAGGTCAGCCTTGTCTCGGTCCCGTCACCTTGACAGCTGATTATCAGGGATATAAGCACCAAGACGCGTCCTATGCGAGAACCGGTCATCAGGTCCCTGACGCGAACAGTATCCCGGCGGGCTTCTAAATGGTCACTCGGTAATAGACAAAGGGAATCCTGTATAATTCGTTGTTCACTTTGGAATTTTCTTGGATCATGCGAGTAGAAATCGAATATCATTCATGAGATACGCAATGACATAGTGCCGGCCACGTGGGCCGAGGCCTGATCATATTTAGATCAAAGGTGCTACTAGTAAAAGACAATGATCAGGTCGATAGAACAGCATGGAGGAATACAGCCTTGCAGTATATATTCGTACAGAATGAATGACCTGATCGCGTCGTATCAGACATGGTCATGGTCATGGAGTCGTAACCAAGCTTGCACCACCGAGGTGCCCATATAAGGACTCGCTCGACTCAGTCGAGTGGTGTCCCATACTGAACTCTGGTGTAAAAATCGACGAAACGTCCATAGAGCCATCGCCAAACATGCCAATCACCTCTGCCGGAGACGCCATGTACATGCTTGGATCCATCTCGATGTTTGCGGATGTGTCCAAGAACGAAGGCAACCCAAGTGATGAACGCCGGTTGGCACCGAGATATTGACCAGCTGAGCCGGTAGGGGAGGTTGGAGAGAATGGTTGGCCAACTGACTGGGGGTCCGCAAAGAAATCGGACGGCGAAAAGGCTTCCGGGCTGCTGTGGTGAGAGCTACTATCACTAGTATTCCCGGTACCTTTTGCCATGCTGGGAGTCTTTTTGCGAACCGGTCTTATCCACGGAGGTCGTGAATTCAGTTGCTCCTGGGAGTCAGACCGAGATGGCTCAAGAGGTATTTGTGTGACTAAGCAAGCAGGTGAGTCATGTCAATCGCCATTGACGTTGGAAATCAAACTTACTGCGACAGAACTCCTCCAGAAGGTCCCCTGACCTCTGGCCACATACATACCGGCCACTGAACCGTCGTAGTAATGCAACACATGACCGAAGAGCTTCGAGGCCAGGCTGAATCAACGGCTGGAGTTGTTCGCTTTTGCAGTTGATCAATATCGCCAGGAGGGTACGCCCAGCTTGAGTCAACTGATGGATGACGTGAACACCGTCTACGGAAGATGTTCGGTGATCACATAGAAGATCGAGTATTAAAGGCAACTCACAATAAGTCATCAACCCCTTGGCTGCGACCTGCATGTATGATGAGATGATTTGCAACGCGCACGCCTGGGCGGCGGACATCGCTTCCCGCTCAAAGTCGCCCAGTTCTTCCTCTGTCGAACCGCTATACACCCTCTCCGCCACGAAATTGGAAAATCGGTGCCTATGGATCAACATCCGAACTAACTGTTCAGCACAGTGGAGCCGTACTGCCTGTGTGACGCGGATAACGTCATCGCTAGCCAGCGTTTCGGATGTATGAGCCCAGTATGGGGGTATCGACCGGTGTATCTTATCCAGCAAACCTTCTTCTTCCCGCAGATCCTTTGGTCGCGTGTGGCCCGACAGCACCCCCGCTGCATGCAACAAAAAAGGTGAAGAGTCCCCAGTTCGACGGCGCGGTGGCGGAATGTCCAGTACGGATTCCATGACGACTATGATTCGTATTGCTGCAACGAACGCACTCATCCGGCTTTCTGAGCCGGCAGGCTGCGATTGCATGCTCTCGTGAGTCACGAGCTCGTCATCGACAACCATAGGCTCCCCGATATCGCAATCCCGCAGGCGGATCATGGGCGGCCTGCCAAAGTGCGCTGATAGCTGTTTGTCCCATATATACACGCACCAAAACGTGCGCTTCCGAACCTCGTCTTCTATGGGATCGAAGAGATCATACGTGTCGGCGGAACGGTGTAAACCGGCATCTATTGACACTGTGATGGCCTCGGACAAGAGAGCGGCAGCTTTGGAAAGTTTTCCTAGTCCCACAGCGTAGACAGCGGCGATCAAGTGCGCCTGGACGGTGTAAAGTGTAGGTCGGTCTGCGATCGGGAGCGTACGGAGACGGCCGAAGAGTTCAAACCACTGTGTGCCCGCCGAAACGCCCTCAGTAGGATCTGACCGGACACGGGGGTCATCGACGTGGCGTGACGCAACACAACAAACAGCAACAATGAAGGCCGCGAAGCCGGGCTCTGCCCATTTTTGAGGGTTACCGTAATCCTGACGACATAGATGAGCCAAAGAAGGGGGCGCGAATGAAGGCAACGAACCGCCAGAAACGTGGGAACATGCAAGAACGGGAGAAGGTAGTAAGACGTACACAAATAGCACTGTACCAAGCTGGAAACATGCCGTGATTAGAAGGTACTGATGGCAGGGGAATACGGGGAGAGATCACCTGTCCATCAGTTCTGGAACGATATATGATGTTATGAGCCTCCAGAGCGTCTCGGGATTGACGTCAGGTTCGTCGTGGCGTCCGGTTGGGAAACCATGTAGGGGTATCGGAAGTGGGAGATTGCTTACCAGACCAGCTCGGGTCTGGGGTGCTGTTTCCTGATTCGCACTTGACGGGATTGTGGTTCTCCACGAGGAGATCGAGGAGGGGTAAACCAGATGTCTCTCCTTGCCATCGCGTATACCCTTCATCATCAAAGTAGAGATATGAAGCATGCATTCGAGAAGCCTCCTCAAAAGGCTGTTCGGCCCCCGAGCCATTTGGTGGGTGTGAGGATTGTCCCATCATGGCGCGAAAGGTCGTGTTTGGACTCTCTTGTCTTGGGGAACCCCTTGATGGCTGAGTCGTGAAATGTGTGGATGGATTTGTAAGTGGGAAAACATGAAGAGATGGAGGAGGGACGCCGTTGGGAAAAGTGTGGTCCATAGAGGCAAACGTTGACAGTGGACTAGGGACATTGGGATCTACTGAGGAATGTTGTGGAGGGGATAATCCACCAGCGGCAAAGACGGCGGGAGGGATAGCTTGAATGAGGGTCTCGAGTTGGTGCATCCTGTCCTCGAGGGTAGCGGTGCGTCTGGGGTGCGGTAAGACAAGTGGCACTCGGTGTGGTGAGCGTGTGTACGTACTTTGACTTGTGGGGATGTGTGCGTTTCCCCGGTTCTTCGAAGGTACACGGTGAATTTGCAGTCAAGCACGCCTGGCAGGGATGCCCTTCATCGCATTTGATTCGCCTTCGTCTGTACGCGATGGATCAGCATGGAAGATGAGGTGGGCAATGTGCGCAGAGACGCTCACCGACAGCGATCGCACGCTCTAAGTGGAGTCATGTCAGACGGTGTGGGCACGAACAGGGAGCGAGTGACGCACCTGCTCAGCTTGAATCTGCGCTCCTTCAATACGGACGTTGAGGGCTTGTCCTGACTTTCTTGCGCAGGAGACATGGTGAAGAGGTCGAAAACTCGATGACCCAATGGCCGCTGAAAAGCAGGAATAAGTATCCGTCCAAGTCGTCAGGCGAGCCTTGGCCGGGCCGAGCCGGGAATTTCCGTTTGTATGCCATATCGGGTAATCTGAATCAATCACAACGACCTTGAGGTCCGTTGGCTCGTTCCTGAAACAGCCGTGGCCAGGTGGCATTGAAAGAATGCGACTCAGTCGTTGCCAACTCCACCTGTTCTCGAACATATCGAGATCGTTGCGATTGGACCTGATAATAGAACACCTTCGTGACCCTCTTTCCATTTCCTGTGGCGCTCTGCTGGGCTGTTTGTTCGCCGATCAGTCCAGCCCACGAGGGATTCGTTGCCCAAACGGGGTTGACGTACATACATGGTCTAATGACGGTATCCTACTACTCAAGGACGTGACTTGGTAGCCCGGTATCAGTCCGAGTCATGGCCATGTCATTCACAATACTCCGCGGACATCATGAGTGACGCTGTGAACTCGCCGGCTTCTCGATCCTCCCTTCATTGCAGATGCACGGATCTCAGCTTCGCTGCCTCTTTGGCAACTAGAAGGACAACAACACGATTCTATGGCACCAGTCGCGACCGATGCACCAGAGACATACTCGGCCAGAATTCGGAACAATAGCGAACTAACATGATTACGTAGATAGTAGGCAGCGTGCGAATGCTATTGGTAGGACTAGCCCAGTAGTAAATGGATCCTATACGGATTATCGAAGTCGTTTCTGAGGCGCTGGCAGTGGACGTCTCGGCTTCCGAGAAAGAAAGTCTTGTCGACGTGTTCTGAGAGAGCGGACATGCAACGCATCCCGAAGCGACGGAAATATCTGAGCCATTCCGGTAAAAATATCTCTTTCAAGCCTCGATGGCCATTTGTCCATGGTGGTCCAACTATGATCAAATGCAAGTCTATCAACAACAGATGCGACCGTGCCCATAACTTATTGCGCCCAGTAAAGGCATAGCAATCTATGTCCTACACACACCAGCAAACAGACAAAGCAGCCGAATGCCAGCGTTTACCGAATACGTGTCGCTCTTCGGGAGCGCGAGAACCTGTGCAACATATCCATCGCGGGCGTAGATGAACGTCAGTCGCCACTTCCGCAGGAATAGTAACTGTGTGACCATGAAGTTCATTTTGCGGACGCTTTGCAGTCAGGTTCCTGAACACGATGCAAAACCTCCCATATCGCTCGGACTCGGATGGTTCACTCGGCTTGTCCCGAAGAAACGCACTTCGGCCTCGAGAGATCGTCCACCTGGTCCTCCTTCCCAGCGGTTAAACTTTTCACTATCCTCCCGAGAGGCTCCTTCAAGGTTCCGAATCTTTCCCCCCCCCTGAACCACACACAACGCGTTCCTAGACCGCCCATAGAGGCTGTAATCGCTTCGGAAGGAGTCGGGAACAAACACCTTGGCTCTTCCAAATCGTCACTGTCCAGACCACGAGGCACGAGGTGGTTCTTCTTGGTGGACACCACTTCGGCCTGGGAATACCTGCCACCCGAGAGACCGCGCTGTCCGTCCTCTCGTCCATCCGGACTTGCCAAATCGATTGTCTTGAGGCGGGTTTTTTTCATGACAAGTCAAAAGCATATCTACGCGCGATACGCGCTATCGCCTCATTTTTTTTTTCCTTTTGACAGACTTCCTCGGCGGGTGTCGCGGGGTGAGAGTGAATGGCTTTGTGACGAAAAGAGAAGAAGTGCCTTTTCCATGGCAAACGTCTTGTTTCTTTGAGCTCGCTACACAGTTCCAAGTCGATCTCGCCCATGCTCATGTAGACACATGATTTCAGTCAAGATGCTCCAATGCCACAGAAACGAGAAACAGAGGAATGGATGAGGTAATGATGAAACCCCGTCACCACTGTGGCTGCGTTCATATCCCCAGAAAGCGATCGACAAGGCGAATGAACGGCTTACGTCTACCATATATCAATTCTACCAAGTTGGGACAGCTACATCAACGTGACGCAAAACACGTGTGGCATGAACGGATTGGACGAGCGCCCATCCTTATCGTCAAATACCGATTTCAGACATATTTTGAACGTAATATTCGCTGTACGATCGGTCATAATGCCTACCAAAATGACCTCCGAAATCCCTAGGCATTATCAAGAACAGGCTCACATGTGCAGCTCTGCGTTACAACCAGTTGCATTGTAAATGCAGATGCTGACGTATTGTACCTGGACCACGATGATCTACTAAAGACAACGATATTGGCGCTTCATGGTTGCCGTAAGCACGAAATATGGTGTACTGGACGAGGATCATTGAATATCGAACAATGAACTGCAATTTTCGAATATTCGGCTTGAGTTGTACTCTTCAATTGCGATTGGTACACAGTTACTAACAAGCACTGGTAAACACTTCTTCCCTTCCAGAAGCGGCATCACCTCGGGGACGCGGGAGGTACCCACATCCCCCGATCCTCAGAGCAAAATCCAGAATACATGCCGCCTCGTGCATAATGACATACTTAAAGAAACCGAGCCGTCATCTGACCATTGGAAGTGGTTCTTGGGCAACCAGCGCAGTGTTGAAGCAGCACCGAGTGCGACGAGTTCTAGCGAAGAATGAATGACACTGGACGGCGAACCGAATGTAGGGGGGATTCAATTGCAATCACAGACGTCGAAACGGCGTATGTATGACGCATGGAATCATGCGTGGTGAAGGGCCTGATTTCTGGACTGATACGATCAGGCGGTCCAGATATCCAAGACACCAGCAACAGCCTTCGGCTGCGCAGAAGGGCCGTGACATGTCAAGTAACCCCATACGAAGCGCAGCTCCACGTACGACCCTCAACGTTCTGGAAATCGAGGTCTGCATGCCGCATGGTCTCGCATTCCAGTGCACCAGTGCAGATTTCTGTAGAATAAGGCAATTGATCATTCCTCGGAGACTACCGCAACGCTGAGCACCCGATATGGTGATCGATAACGATCAAATGATCTGACCGCTCTGCGCTATAGTGCAGTGACCGAGGGTCGGACCTCGTGAATAATACCAGAGTTTGAATGTTTGACGGCCCGACTGTCAACAAACACCCGCACGTGGCCTGCGACAAAAGCGGAAGGATTTTGTCCTGTACTTGGACGTGCTTCGAGTTCAGAAGGTGAGATAGGAAACGAGGACTGGGTTAAGGGGGCGAGTACTAGAGAAGGAAAGGTCACCTGTAGCAAGCTCCGGTAAATGATGGTGTACTCTTTAGTTCTCTGAGCTGGATGAAGTTGACGAGAAGAACGCGACATTCGTTGCGGGACACCAAAGGAAGCGGAGTGGAGCGATCACATGAACTGGCGCAATTTCGCTGTGGTTTTACCATTGGATTGACGGAGCAGGTACCAGCAGGCACGTACCGCTCATGATTCCGACGGTTTTCCTTGACGAGTTCTATGGCGTTCCTTTGTCGGGGGCAGTCTTTTCGACAGTAATTCTGGCCTTGCGAGTAACCGATTTGTGGTCACTGTCGTCCCGACGGCTCATCAATGCATTTCGAGATCAGTTGGGTCGTGCGGCGCAAAAGCATGGTGAAACCCGGAATTCTTGGATTGCGTGAAAATTCATACCAGTGTTCTTTCCGTTGACCCTGGCAAAAGGAACACGCCGCCTGGAGAAACTTGCGGACGGGACTTTCGACCCCATCGAGAAACATGTGCCTGGATTTTGTGACCAGGTATGGCTGGCGGTTTCCTATCGCAATGAGCGCAACAGGCTGGGTACACGCAAGAACCTTACTGCCACCTGAGTTCCCCGTCCCGTACACGGCGCACAAGGCGCGGGTGAGAGAGGTGCAGTAGCAGAAATGGTGCGCTACGATAAGAATGACAAGCAACTACCGCCGCGGGCGATGACGGGATAAAACATACGATATCGCCCAAGGGAGAACAACAATTTCTGCGCTTGGTGGACATGGATGACGGTCGGATTCGTGGCGGTCGCTCATTCAGTCGCGCATTGTGTCCGCAGCGACTGCTTCGACGATGTGGTCGATCGAAACAAAGTTTAGCAAACACGCAATGTTGCCTCGGACCCGATCGCGTCGGAGTCGAAATTTGCAGTCAATTAGCGTCCTACCAACTGTGACACGTCGTAAGTGTGCTCAACTTAGCGCAATGCATCCGGCCTCGAAAGAAGGCCATTGCTAGCGTTCGAGAAGCTTAATGCAAGCAAGCATTGAGTACATACTTCTGAACGGCTTACTCCCTCACGACCGCCACCCTATCGTTGATTTGCAGCGGACCTGATGAAGATCAGGTAGATGACAAATCGGCGTGTTCCTTGTAGTATGCAATTGGTACTTTGTAAGGGGCTACAAGATCTACCATTGCAACGAATATACACGGGCCAATACAGAGATAGATGGACAGTGATGGGCGGACTAGAAAGAAGCATCGACAATATTGCTGTCGTCATAGCTGCTACTCACACTACTACTAGGCTATCGCTGTCTTCATCACTCTCGTCCTCATCGTTCTCTCCAATGTTGCGTTCACAATCGATTGTTGAGTCGGATATCCAAGAAACCCCTCCAGACACATCCTGGTGCCAAATTACGGCCGATGTTAGACTTTTCCCAAGTTCTGCCTACGGGACTAATCAGACACGGACGACAGTACCGTGACATACACCGACGCTACTACTGGAAGGGTTACATACTATACTGCATATGTGGTACATCAAAAATACGACAGAGAGCGACGAAAAACAGTGCTTAAGCGCACTCGTATAGTAGAGATATCCAAATCTTGAAATACATTTACATCGTCATCACGCGCTCTAGCCTGGGCATAACAGAACAAGCGTGTCTCTTACCCTCTATCGCCGGAAGGCGTTCGAGAGAACGTGAGAACCGAGTGCAATCATGTTTCTTTAACCAACGACATTACACCGTCTCTTCGATGTCGTCTATCTTTACCTCCAAGTCGCTCCGACGCATGTCGGGACTCACCGGACTCATCGAAGGGCCGTTCACCCTTCTCAACCTTGCTCCTTCTCGATGCGCTGATGTCGATGATTTGCACTCTGCTTCTGCGTTCCGCACCGAGACTGTGGCCAGAGGTTACAGGTCCGAATGAGTGTGGCTGCGTCAATTGGTTCACTCGAAAAGCTATGCCGACGCGGATAATGATCATGTAGAACGTGATGGAAATGATGGGCATGATCTGGTAATCAGCAATAGCGTTTCAGTGAGTCCATTCTCATGGATGAACGACGCGTTATGGCTGACCATGTCTAATATCACATATTGACCGTTGGATTTGTTTACATAGCAAACTAACGCCGTGAGAAGGGTGACGGAGTATATCCCACCAGCATCGACGATGATGTGGAGAATGGGCCGCAGTTCTGACTTTCTGTGGTCACTCAACCTCGTGGTCGCCCGGTCGACATTCCAGAGACGGTAAGCTAACATAACTTGGAGTGCGAGGGAGAAGTTCAGAAGCACTCTTCAAGATTCATGAAGAAGTGAGTACGTACGGGTCGTCACAGTGTTGGTCGTTAACGTCGATGCCCAAAACGAGGTGATCCATCGCGAGAGTGTCTCTTCAAAGACGCTACCTTGTGTTAATTGCGACTCGATATACGGACATGTGAATCCGGTTACTTGAGAAAGGTCGTCAATGGTTCCAATCCACCCTAAACATTACGGTACCCTTACCACCGACGGCACACCAAAGGAATACAGGCAGGATCATGATGCGTTTAGATTGCCACACCGCATAACAGCGGTAAAGCTGAAATTGACGTTAGCGAATGCCATTCGTCCGGATGCAACGAAAACTTACAACAACACCGTCCCCAATGAGCGTCTGTGCAGCGTACACATAGTTCTTGGACACGAACGTCCAATGCGACACATCTGAAAAATACATGATACGTCCTCCTTTATAGGTTTTGCTGAGCCATATGAAACCCTCCATGACCCTTATGATATCGATCATGAGGTGCTATGTGTGCCCAGGAAGGCAGTCTTTGTCCGATCCTTGTCATGGATGACGAACAGAGACACGCACCACCGTGCTAAACAGCAGCAACGAGCACGCTGCTATCAGCATATTGCGCTTCACGCGGAGAGTGGCTTGCCGAGACCACAGTGTCCAGATCGTTCCTCCGAACATGAACAGGGAGAAACCTTGACCCACAAGTGATTAGCATGCTGCACATGAGTTATCATTGAACGGGTTTTACCATACAAGAACGCTTCCAGTACCATCGCCAGGAGCTCTGCCTGGTCCAGAGGGATATCATTGGTACTCATCTCTGGGGATGCCCGGGACAAGTGTGAGCCAGGAGGAGGGATGGGCGGGGAAAAGGAAGAAGCCGCTGAGGGGGGGAGAAAGGCGACCGACGATTCTTTCGCTGGTAAGTTCCCGCCTAAGTAACACCTCGGGCACGATCGGTTTCGCATAGTTGTGACAAGATCCGCCTGCATACAGCATACATACCCCCTTTAGGAGGGCGTTCCTTGTAGACCGAAATTGGGTACCTGGGTCACCCGAGAGTTTAAAAAATGAAATGATCAAAAAATAAGAGGCACACGAATACAAACCAGCAGCAAGTATACCTGAATTTGTGAGCCGGGCAACATTGTTGATTCGATAGAGTGAACATGGGGAGGTAAAGGTAGGACAAACCGGCGTCGTTGAACTCGTTCCGAGTCCGTTCGTTCCACGACATACTCACCTGGCACCTCCGAGTCGACATTTCGCTTGTCTTGCAGGGACAAGACTCCGACGTTCGCCGTTTATCGCTCAGCTCCATTTGATCATTCAAAGTTCGTGTGTCGGCTTCAACGCTTGCTTCCTATGGTCCTCCTACTAAGGCTGTGCTTTTCAAGAGGTGACTCCATACATGCTCCGAGTCGCAGAGTGCTTTCGACTGGCGGAGCAGGTCCAGCAAGTAGGCCATTTCGACGTGGCAGTCCGAGTCTCCATCCCGCCCCAGTACCGAGAATTCCCGGCTCGACCACCACGTGACACGCTCGGAGCACCGACCAGGCACGACCCCACAGTGCGGGGAAAACTTTGGTCAGTGTGACACACATGCAACCGACTCAGCTCGGAGGTCGTCTGACCAGTGCCAGCCAACGCCCCGTCATCTCGCTATCAATCAAACACGTCTCAAACGTTCGGATTCTGATTCCTGAATCCACTTGTTTCGTGTTCTCATCTGGGGCAAAAACGGGTCTTCTGACCAGCTCCTGTGACCTCGTTTCGCTGTCAGTCATGCCTACTAGTCAATCAGAAACATCACAAGCGTTTACATCGACATCTGGATACCTCTCCAGTTTCATGTTCTCATCCGCGGTCATATTTGCGACAGTCGTCCGACACTGTCCGCGTGTCAAGAATATATAAATAATGTAGTCACTTGTGCATGTAGTACTTGCTACCTTGTCCACGTGCAAACAATACCAACTGGCCTAGCGTGCGTTGAAAATGAATAAAAAAAGATAGAAAGAGAAAAAGAGGTCCGGATTAAGTATGCACTATAACTGTGTATGTATGGAGTTCCGTCGACGCACAAGTTGGGAACTGAGAGGACGAAGGAGAAAAAACGAACAATGATGAAGCAAGTACAACAACGCTCAGATCGCCCTTCACACGTCTATGATACAGAAAAAAATTCTAGCGCGGCCGTCGTGGCACCCTGTCATAGTGCCTGTCCTCCCATCCACGACTCTGGTCTCGACCCCTCGTCTACACGGAACCCACCTGCCGAGTATGCCGAGTGGAGCGCCTGCGATCCAGATAGCGAACGCGAATGCGACTGTGACGGTGCGTGCCGAACCTGCATCTCAAACGCTTCTGGCACCGACGGCGACCGTCCATGACCCCGCTCCGGTATCGACGTCGGCGTCGCCCCCCTCGACGGAAACTCTCCAACCTCCCCATTCGAGAACCGGTATAACGATGGCGGTATCGGAGAGGGTATCGGGATATCGTTGGAAGAGTAGTATGACACGTGTGGGGACACCGTCAGTTTGAGCGCGCCTGCCTGCTCTGCGTGCATGCCCACCACCTCCGACGAGGATCCCACGGAGATCAATGGCGGTGTGGTGCGTTCGACGTCGGTGTCGAGCGATTCGTCGGTATAGGCCCTTGGACGCTTCTCGTTCACGTCCGACTCTGGTGCCATTCGTGTCGGCTCATACGTGTGGGGTAGAGCGAGCTCCGAGGCGGACCGAGCGTGTGGATCACGGAACATTGGGGCGGTCTCGAGATCGGATGGGCGCCTGTTCTTAGACGCTTTGCGATGCCGAATACCTAGTCGGTCTTTCAGGTCGCCGTTGACCCACATCTCGCGAACAATGTCCTTGTCGAGCGGCGCATACGCCGAAGAGGCAAACTTGTAGAGGAAGCGGGGTGCTGTGAGGGTGAGGTTAGGCCCATGCCTGAGACACGTTACGATGGTTTCCATTCACCTAATGCAACCAAAATCGAGAAGACGACCGTAGCCCAGAACGTGATGTTGCTAAACAGTACTTCCACTTCGTACACGAACGAGCCCGTTGACGAAAAGAAGTTGTTGGCTGGGAGGTACGAGTAAATCACAATCCACAGGAGCATCACGAGCGAAGATCCGATGACGACAATCCACGTAATAAACGTCCAGCTGGGAAACGAGAATTCCAATCAGTGTCCACGATCTGCTTCGCGTGAGTATACAGATAACGCACTAGTGAGTGTTCATTCCAACGTAGGTATTGGCGGCAAAGATGGCAGCGATCGCAACGGTTGTGCCGAAATCAGCTAGGGACTCGATTCCCTTGCCATTCCAGGACGTCGGGAGACCAAGGGACCAGACAAGGTATGGAATGAAGAAGACGACGGCCGACTGGTATAGACCATCAAGCATATACGACCAGAATTTTATCCGGGTATATTCTAGACCACGAATACCTCTAATGTAGAGCTCAGGGAAAGCCAAGGCCGCTTGCGCGTTTATGTCCTGGTCGAACGCTGCAAGGTCGAACATCAGGACCCATCTTGCCACCAGCACCATCGAATCGCTTACCGCCAAGTACGATCACGGGCAGCGACGTGAAAATCAAGTTGTAGAGAAGGATGAAGCTGTAATCATACAGATATGTCGCGTCGAAGCTATCCCAGAATAGTATTAGTCGCGACGATTCTCACGACTACACTCGATGACTCACTAGCAATAGATGAGAAACCAAAACGTGGCCAACGTCCAGATCACGTTCTGTAACCGACGTCAGTCAGTCACAAAGGATGACGGCATACAAACGACCTTGTAAAAAAAGTTGCTATGCATGTCGGCAATACGTTGATATGACCAGCGTCCATGAACGAGAAGCAGCTTTGTCAAGAACCTAAATTGGCCAAAGGCGTAGTCTGCTGACATGGCAGCCTGTGAACCTTCGTGACCCAACAACCCACAACCAACGTTTGCTTCCTGAATCATCGCCACGTCATTGGCACCGTCACCGATCGACAAGGTCATTGCTTTCCGACCCTCTTTGACCTAGATAGTACATCAGCGGACTCCACCTCAAGAAGAAAACAGAGACATACCAGCTTCACCGTCAACGCCTTCTGAGCCGGCGACACACGGCAGCACACCACAGTCTCACATTGCGTACCGAGATTAAGGAACAATGATTTGATATCGGGCGTCAACGCGTGTCGCAGCGTCTCGCCGTCGATGACAACTGCAAACGCAGCCTGAGCGCCGGGTACAAAGCCTCGTTTACGGGGGTCCAGGGACGGCGGTCCTAGTATAGACGCGATCTTGTTCAACCCTGCCTCGATTTGTACACGCGTTCCCTCGGGACTGTCGGCTGATAGGATCATGATTTCCATGTCTTGCTTGAGCAGGTTACAGCTGAATCCAATCTCGATGGCAGTTTGCAGCTTATCACCTAGCAAGGGAGTGTTAAGGGGCACGCCCATACACGCAACGTTTTACTCACCTGTAAGAATCCACAGCTTGATGCCCGCGCGGTGCAATGTCTCAATCGCCTCTGGGACGCCCACCTGCAACTTGTCCTCCAACGCCGTGGCACCAAGTAACATGAGCTCTTGCTCGATACTCGACGCTGCCTTCTCGACCTCTTCCTCCCGATTCTCGGTCGCTGCGGTTGCCGCATCGTACGTCCTCACCCACATCAAGAATTGATCTTCTGTCAACACCCTGTACGCAATACAGAGCGTTCTCAGCCCCCCGTTGGCGAACATGTCCATATCCTTGGTCGTCTTCTCCTTGAGCGCCGGATCGGCGTTGGCCGAAAGTCGCTCATAGACGACCGAGTCCGCACCCTTGCAATACAAGACGATCCGACCGTCCGGCGTGCGAACAACCACGCTCATCCGCTTCCGCGTACTGTTGAATTCGAGCGTCTTCAACAACGTGTACCGCTCATGCTGTCCCAACACCTCGATATCGATGTTATCTTTGGACTTGCCCACGAACGGGAACCCAACGTCCCTCGCGGCAGCCACGAGCGCAGCCTCGTCTGGTGACTCCGCCTTGTACTCCAAGTGGTACGGCTTCTCCGTTTGCGCTGGCCTGTCGGCAAGGACAGTATGGCAGATGGCTAACGCGCGGAAAAAGGCAGTGATGCGCCCCGCCTGTTCGGATGAGCGGTCCGCAATGTCCTCGGCGAGCTTGGGCGATACGAGCGTGAGCTTGTTGACTTGTGCGTACCGGTTCTTGAACAGCTTCGATAGGGTAGATACCATGGTACTTTTGAGCTCGGCCAGCTTACGTGTGAGTTCCTCGGGCTCCACAGCATCCGCTCGGCCTTCTCTCGTCGCGGCGCCACGTTGTGCCTCCGTGACACCTTCCCCGTAGACCACACCGTGGATAGAACACTTTTGAAACTCCATGACATTCTGCGTGAGGGTACCGGTCTTGTCTGAAAAGATATATTCGATCTGACCGAGGTCGTCAGAGATACCCCAGTTCTTGGGAACGCAAGCGGTGTCAAAGGGTTTGTAGTACATGTCGACATCTTGCGCGATGAAGTAGGCCTGGATCGTCTTGACGATTTCGATCGAGATGAAGAGCGATACGGGGACAATGTTCTGGAATGCGATGAGGCAGGAGCTGCGACATCGTTTCAGATCAGGACAGGCGCGACAAGGGGACCGGACTCACGCAAAGGTAACAAGTGCGTTAAGCGCGGGAGAATTCGTCGCATCTACACCCGGTTCATAGATCTTCACGCTAGTATTCGACAAACCATCCAAGACGCCATAAATCACTGCGGAGAGTGTACATATGATGAGCAGGAAAGCAAAGTTGACGATGACATTAAAGTTGGTCTCCTTGGCGATCTTGGATTGTTTTGATGGCGTTATACCTCCGTTCAAATAGATCTTGGTGTCCGGGCCCGTGAAAACGACTAAACCGATAATCCAAGTTGTGTTCCGCACAGTGCAACCACGAAGGAGGAGTTCGTTTATCGTGACACCTTCCTTGCGAGTGTCGCCGTTGGTGGGGTCTGTATATCGCAATACCCCGTTGTAGAGATACAGGTTTTGTTGGGGTGGCTCCGATTCAAGGACGAACGATGCTTTCTCGATGTCTTCTTCCGAGGCAATGGCAGAGGTCGCTCGGAGGGCCTTGCGCGGTTTCAGGTTTGTCTCTCCATCGAGGTTCTTCGTCTCTAAGTAGCAGAGCCCGTCCGGATCCGACGTTGACAACACGACCACGTCCGCCGGGACCTGTTCGTTCTCCCTCAATAGCACAACATCCCCAATTTCCAACTTCTTCCACAGTGTCCTCTCCCATCTTGCGGTTCCGCTGATCCTCCGCTGCCAGTCAATGACCCCAAACGACGACCGGGAACGTATGCTCTGCTGGTATGACGAAAATGTTCTGTTTTGACCCCAGGAACCGGCCTCTGTGGCAGGTGGCAACCCGGGAGGATACGTATGCGAATCGACACTGACAATATCCTCGAGCTGTCTTCCACCCGCACCAGTTGGTCTCCCAAAGCTGAGCGTACTTTCGCTGGGGTCCATGGTGCTGACGCTGACCCTGTCACCATCGGGCCCTTGCTTAGCACGATTCGCATCCCTTCATCTGCTTCCTTTCCTCGGAGCTTTTGGACGCCTTTGGAGACCTTGCCTGGTGGCTTGATGCGCAGGAGTCGCTGGTACCATGGACGAGGATCCAGAGGTTGGTTCACGTTGCGCCATTGACCGAGACGCGTGACGGCGGAGGTGTTGACTTCTTCGTCGAGCTTTGCGCGGCGGTAGTCTTCGACGCCGTCTTTGATGGCGGTGACGATGAGGATGAAGAGGATAGGAAGGGCAGCGGTAGAAGCAGAGGCGGCTCCGAAGACGGGGAAGACTGGGACGTGTTAGGAGGAGCATGGGTTGATAGAGCGCACTCACGTTGGAATATGACGAGCGCCAAAAAGTAAATGTTGGCTATCCTACAAGGCGACGTCAATTAGAGTGTGAACACTGTATAGTTGAAGATCTCACCGGTGAAATTGCTCAAAGAGGTTCTTGGGTAGGAATGTTAGTAGGGTATATCCTGAAGGGGGTGAGGTGAGAGAGAGGGCGGGTTGGTGTAAGACTCACTGCTAGTCCGTACTTTGTTCCTTGGGTAGCGAGCGAGCGGTTGGCCATTGTGATCGACCTCCATGGCGGACAGTGGGGTGTTGACGTATACATTTCTGCGCTGGCCTGGTATGTGGGGGCCACTCCGCAAGGTGGTCGCGTCTGACACGACCGAGTCTGCAGTCTTTGGACGCTTGTCTTTTCTGAAGAAGAGTGAACGTTTTCTGCGGGTTCTCTCTCTGCGTATTTCTGAGCGAATTGACTCTGCGATGGTGGAGGCGGCAGTGCGCACGGTGCGCAGTCGAAGGTCGGGGTCTATCGCAGCATCGTTGTCGTCGTCGTAGTGAGGGTGGCGCTTGAACAGAGACATTTGGTGGTATACAGAGCGTATTCTGAGTGGCCCAGAGGTCCTGAATACCGAGTGCCAGCACCGTGGAAGGACCTGGAAGAAAGAGATGGTGGTGGTTGCACGAATACGCAGCACTGCTCGAACAACGCGGCCGCCATCATCACACCGACACAGCCGACCTTACATAGGCGACAACCAGTGAAGGTTTCAAGTGTCCATTGCGAACTCGACCGGGTCCTCAAAAACCATGGCCAGCTCTGTTATAATAATCCCCGGTGAGTGGCCATTCACCTCCATCCAGCTTATCCGACTCTGTCGGCTACCTACGCCCTCTCTCCATCCCGACCGTTTCGACATGACCATCTTTGAACAGTCTGCAACTGACTCTCATCACCCAGATATGCACGAGATCGCCGTCGTGTCCGGCTTGGTAGCTGCCTATCGTCTCGGCGCAGCGTGCGTGTTTCAACTGACGATGGAACTCGTCGACGGCGGCACAACTGAGGTACCTCGTTCTCGTCTACCTACCCCTTCGTCCAAGATGACAAGTCCGTCTGTGTCTCGCGGTCAGTCATGGACGTCGGATGGTACGTCGGCTGCGCAGACCCTGGAGACAGTAGGTTGATACTCCCCTGTTTTCTTAGCACGCAGAGGACCGCCAGGGTGTTTGCATGATGAGGGAACAGGTTCAAACGTTCATGTTTGCACACTCGTTCCGCCCGCGATGTGTAGACATCGAGCTGGTCCTCAAGCTCCATATGAGCGAGGCATGTTTCTCTTCTGTTCTTCTAGCATGGATGACCGCCAGCCATGCACCCTTGATATGCAAACCTCCATATTCATCTCTCCCCTTACCCATGAAACCCGGTGATCTCGATACCGGTGATCATTCAACATGCCAATGATGTCGGAACTCGTGGAGTTCGCACGACAGCTTTTGAGACTTATTAATTAACCATATGTGCGTATGGTGACAGGTGCAACGGGTCGAACGCTCAGACATATACACCGAATCCCTCGAACGCTGTGACGTGGAATCGTTTCTGCACTCAACAATTGCCACTACGTATGGCTGGAGCGATCATAGTGGTAGTACCAGCGAATTAAGGGGGCTTTCAGGACTGCGCGGTTACACCGGGGATCAAAGTAGTCTGGTGACAGCCGGTCTATGAGGCAAGCCGTCAGTCCTCGATCATTTCAGTTTTCAAATAATTTACCAAGGCCAAATTAGCCTTTTTTTCATTGGCTATTAGATCTCACATGACCCTGGGAATTTCACGGCCTCCTGATGACCCCGACAGGCTTTGAACAACCTTGGCGTTTCCCCAGCTCGGGAAGCCGAGTGATCTCAAGGACGTAATTTCAATGCTCAGGGATACTGTTAGCCTCAGTCCTCATAGTCACCGTGACAAGCCTGCCCGTCTTGGTAACCTCTGCATCTGCTTGAGAGCCCGTTTCCAGCGCCTCGGGGAGCTCAGTGACCTCGAGAACGCAGTTTCGATACTCAGAGACGTTCTTGAACTCACCCCTCATGGTCACCCCCACATGCCAATCCATTTGAACACCCTTGGCGACTGCTTCTTAAATCGTTTCGATCGCCTTGGACCTGAGTGATCTAGAGCAGGCAATCTCGAGACAAAGGGATGTTGTCGATCTCAGCCTCCGTGATGACGTTCGCAGACCCGCCTTTCTGGAGAGCCTTAGCAACTCCCTCTTCGCCCGTTTCCAGCGTTTCGGAAATCATAGTGACCTGGAGGCAGCAATTTCGATGGTTAGGATGCTGTTGACCTCGCCCCTCATGGCCACCCTCAGAAGCCCTACCATCTTAACAGTCTCGGCAGCTTCTTGGACGCCCGGTCCAAGCGGCGTCTCGGGGATCGAACATTGAGACAGCAATTTCAACGCTCACGGATGCTGTTGATCTCACCCCTCATGGCCACGTTAACCGGCCCACCTGTCTTAAGAGCCTGGGCGGTCCCTTCAAAGCTCGTTTCGAGCATCTTGGGGAGCTTGGTGACCTCGAGGAGGCAATTTCGAGGTACATGGATGCTGTTGAGCTCACCCCTCCTGGCCGCCCTGATAGACCTGCGCGTCTCAACGTCCTTGGCACCTCCCTCTTGGCTCGTTTCAAGCATCGCCGGGAGCTGATAATAATTTCCTGGACAGAGATGCTGTCGACCTCACGCCCCCTGATCACCCCAACATGCCCAACCGTCTTAGCAACCTCGGCCTCTCCTTAAACGCTCGTTTCGAGCGCCTCGGGGAACGACGTGACGTTGAGGACGCAATTTCGACCCTCAGGGAGGCGGTTCTTTCTACATTCGTTTCAAGCGCCTCGGGGAGCCGCATGACCTCGAGGAAGCAATTTCGACGTTCAGGGACGCTATTGACCTCGCAGCCCCTGGTCACCCCGACAGGTCCAGCTGTGTTAGCAACCTCGGCGTCTCCTTCCTGGACCGTTTTGACCGCCATGGGGAGCGGAGTGATCTCAAGGAAGCGATTGCAATGCTCAGAGATGCTCTTGGCCTCAGCCCTCCTGATCATTCTGAGGAGCCTCGTCTTCTCAACAACCTCGGCGGCTCCTCTGTCACTCGTTTCAACCACTTTGGGGTGTTCAGTGACCTCGAGGTAGTAATTTCGCTGCTCATCGATGCTGTTAACCTCACTCCTCCTGGCCACCCTGACAGGCCAACCATTCTGAACACCCTCGCTGGCTCCTTCTTGGCTCGTTTCGAGCGTCTCGGGGAGCTAAGTAATCTTGAGACAGTAATTTCAATGCTCAGAGATGCAGTTGACCTCACACACCTGATCATCCCGACAAGCCCGTCTATCTTAGCGATCTTGGCAATTCCTTCTTCACTCGTTTTGGGCGACTCGGGGAGCCCAGTGACCTCAAGGCTGCAATTTCGACGCTCAGCGATGCCGCTGGCCTTACCCCCCGTGGTCATCCTCTCAAGCCTTACTGTCTTAACAACCTAGGCCTTGCCTTGAACGCTCGCTTCGAGCGCCATGGGGAGCTACGTGATTTCGAGACCGCAATTTCTATGCTCACGGACGCTGTTGACCTCACCCCGCATGGTCACCCTAATCGGCACATTTGTTTTAACAACCTCGGCACCTTCCTTCTTTCTTGTTTCCAGTCTCTCGAGGAGCTAAGCGACCTTGAGGCAGCAATTTTGATGCTCAGGAATGCTGTTGACCTCACTCCTCACGGTCACCCTTTCAAGCCACGCCGTCTTCACAACCTTTGCCTCTCCCTCAAAGCACCTTGGTGAACCACGTGACCTCGATGTTGCAATTTCGGTGCTCAAGGATGCTATTTAGTATTGACATGACCCCTACAGATCACCCCGACAAGTCTCACTGTCTCGACAACCTAGCTGGTTCCTTCTTCGCTCGCTTTGAGCACCTTGGGGAGTCAAGCGACCTCGAGCAAGCAATATCCCTATATTCACGCGCTGCTTCCGCCTCGTTATTGTACGATTTCGTGCATCACAAAAATGGATATCATGTGCTCGGCGCATACACCATCACTCATCCCTCCATGCATATTCTGTTGCCATTGACCTGCTTCCTGAACTCGCGTGGATTGGCCACTCACACACACACCGTTATGCTGAACTCATTGAGGGTGCCGATGTAGTGCGGGAGGCAGCAGCGGCAGCTTTGGACGCGGGACTCCCGGAAACCGCTGTCGAATGGCTCGAGCAAGGTCGGTCGATCGTTTGGGGGGAGCTACGCCAGCTCCGCAGCTCGTACGAAGAATTGTCTGATGATCCTGATCATGCCCGTCGACTCCGAGAACTGTCTGTCGCATTGGAGCATGCTAGTGCCACTCGCGAAACATCCTCCGAGTCTGCACTCTTGGAGGAGACTCAAAGTGCGGCGCATCGTGCGACAGGGTCTTTGCAGCGAGAGGCTGACAAACAGCGTATGCTCGCAATCGAGCGAGATCAACTGCTGCAGGAGATCCGCGGATTTCCTGGTTTCGAGCGATTCCTACACGTCTGTGTCGAGAGGTTTCTATGTACTGTACATACCATAGTCTCGGCGATGGTAGTGTTAAGGCTCTCGCCAGCGTTCAAATGACACGTCGGACTTTACATAGGAGGTCTGATAGGCTACAGTATAACTCGATCTAGTTTAGCTTGCCAAACGGTTACCTGTCCTTGGTGACGACACCGAACGACAAGTCAATGCTCTGGGGAATCATGACGAAAGTAACTCGGCAAAGATCAATCCAATGACCGCGCGAGTGCCTCCGATAGATTGAACAGAATTGAGAAGGAAAGAAGGAAAAAACTGAGTATTACAAGAGGGTAAATCGGAGTTGGACATATTACTGGTACAATGTCACCTATCTTTTTTTTCCCCTCCTTTGAGTACTACCCCAAAAAATACTGATTATAAAAAAATCGTAAACCTTACATCCCATGTGTTTGAATCGCCGACCACCGACGACCAGAGACATATGAGTCAGTGAGCAACAGTAGGTTACTCGTGATTCGTGCGCTGGGTCAGCGTTGTCCGCACGTCAGGGGAAGAGACAGAGGTCATGGAAAGGTGGCGTTGTAGAGACCGACTGAGTGCGCCTTGTGTTGGAAGCGAGGGAAGAAGCGATGGACTGTCAGATGGATGACCAGCAGGAAACTGCTGTGGTGGCTTGCCATTGACCAACACGGTCAAAGGCAACTGCGAAGGGGAACTGGGAGCAGGTTGACTTGTCGAAGCTGTCGATTCTGCACCGAGCGACAACCGTCTCTTCTTCGACCGGGGTGAAACTTCAAGGTCTTGATCTGTTTCGGTGGCGTCGTTTGCTTGTCGCTTTTGATACCGCGCCGCGGCGTGACGAGAACCACGGAGGGCAGCAGCGACACGGGAGAACCCACGGTTGACGAATTGAGGGACGAGCTGCTCAGCGTTGACCCATTGAAACCTCGAAGTCGCCACACTCCTTAGATCATGCTTCTTGGGCTTGGTCAAACTGAGGGCCTTCCAGGGATAATGGGGCCGGCCATTAAATGTCTCGAATGCCTCCCTATCTTTCTCCTGCCACCGATGTCCGTCCGCCTCTTCCGACACCCAACCGAGGTCCAGGAGTCTACGGAGATGTCTTCCATTAAGAGGATTTCTCGTGGGGTTGGGATTATCGAGTACGGCTTCATATACGTGCCAACCAAGAATGGGATCAAATAGTTCGGGAGCGCACAGCTCGACGGGAAATTGCTCGTATGCAAAGTCGCGTACTTTGATGCCTAGTTGTTGAATGTCGACGACGATTTCTTCTTGTGTGAGATCTGGAGGGATTATTTCTGTGGGCACGGGTGAGGGGGCGGAGGCAGGTTGTTCCAGGGCCTGGAGAGCGAACGCTGCCAAGTCAGTGACGCCCGGTCATCCATGTCGACTGATACATACGGTAGTATCCGCCACTGGGGGTGCTTGAAGCAAAGACATGGGGACAGGAATATTCAACGGGCTCTCCGTCCGTCTGACCGTACGGCATACGCCGAAAAAATGAGCAGCCCAAAAAAGGAATAACACCCCCTATCCGTCGAACGGCCCGCTATGTTATTCTATGTAATCAGCTCTGTCAAGTCAGTCTTATACCTAGTTGCGATCTCCGCCTCCTTGCTGTGCGTCTGACAGCCTCTGTCCCAATTTCCCGGTGTGCATACCAAGTCGGAACAGCATCAGGGAGGTAATCAGGAATTCGCCTTCAGCCTGCAGGAATCCCCCGTCGGGACAGAGAGTGGTCTTTGTCTGGCCAATGGACGTCGCTTAAAAATTTCTAACATCATCAGAGCACTACAGGCGTCTTCGAGATAAGAGCGAGGTGTCGTTGGGTGAGTGGCTTCCAGGAATGGATTGACTTGCTCGATCACGTATTCCTGTTGAACGTATGCATGATAATCTCAGATCTTCTCATCTCTCCCTTCTTTGAAAGTTCCCCTTGATCGCGATATGAGTACTCGGTGAGTGCCATCACTGCGCTACTCGGATAAGCAGTTGCTGCAGCCACGAACAGGAAGTCGCAGAGGCTGAATCAAAATGATACCAGAATACCCAACCACGAGCGGGCAAACAAGTCGCGTCCGACGTGCTGTCTTTTTGAATGCGGATTTTACAATGCGATTCCCACATTCCGTGACAAGTTGTGGATGTCGCATTCTTTACAGACACTTGCTTCTCCATATTGCGTGCGCAGCCAGGGCTCGACGTCCCTGATTGCTCAGTTCGCTGGATGAAAACAGTTCTCCAAGCAGTGCTGGGCTTCAGGTATGACTTGACAATTTTCCTCTGTGGCGGAGAATAGGTACATTTAACGTTTGGGGCACTGTACCCGGGTCGACGCTGTGCTACGAGGCATAGCTTTTTCCATCGTAGGGAAAGCCACGCATTATCCCGAAAGACACTGGGGTAGGCACTGGCAGCTCCGACCGACGAAGTGTGTCACCATACACAACAACGCAAATGGGATGGACCTACTAGTGGGACGGACGTGTTTATGTTTGGTATGGTGGTAGAGGGTCATGCCTCTGCAGTGCGTGTAGATGTTTAGCAGAGGTCTTCTGTGACTTGTGGGAGTCGGACGGCCACAAAATGTGCTTAAGCGGCTTAGGTAACCCAGCAAGGCGAGATTGGCTCAAGAGTCAACGGTGTCGTTCGATCATCTGCATCAACATCTGCCAAGAGGATGCATCACGCGTTTGAGATACAAGAGATCCTTCGGAATATCTTTCTTCACTTTTATCCGCCCTGCGCGCGAAAGAAAGAGGCTGCCGATCTCGCATCGCTGGCTAGAACATGTCGCACATTCAAAGAACCAGCACTGGATGCACTCTGGGAAGAGCTGAATGACCTATCCACGCTAGCGCGGTGCCTTCCGGAGGCATGTCAATCATCCAAAGATGAAGTAAGGTATTTCACTGAAGGAATTGTTACATGTGTCTGATAGTGAATAAATTTCTCCTGCAACCCTGCAAAGTGCTATCATTCGCTTCGCTGGCCACTCACACAACTCGAGTGGGATATCCTTCGCAGTTACACACGTCGCATCCGATCCGTTTCTATAGACGATACTTCTGGACTCGACGAATATTCTCTTGAAAGTCTCTCAAAACCTCCCACGATGGAATCACTCTTCCCGAACCTCCGCCATCTGCGTTTTGGATATACCCCCGAAGCCAGGTCTTTGTTGCTCCTGCCTTTCCCATCCCTCAGTTCACTCGAAGTGGAAGTGTTCAATCGACATTTGTTCGAGGATTGTCTCAAGTCGTTCGCATTTGCCAAGACTTCCCCAAGTCTTAAGAGACTCTACATCCACACTCACATAGGCATCGACACGAGCACCACGGACCTCAGTTTTGTCACCCAATGGCAAAACCTTGAAGTTATCGACTGCCCTGAAAATTTCCCGGACGTGAACCTTCTTGTCCATCTGTCTCACCTACCTGCGTTGGGTCGGCTCATAATTATGCTGCGCAGCACATTACCAGACCAGATTTCTCCTTCAGACACGCCTCTTGTCTTCTCCAACGTGCACCAATTAGGACTACATTCTGAATATTTGGACACGGTCTCATCTCTGCTCTCGCAGACCCGACCGCCTGCCGTCACAGATTTTTTTGCCTCCATTGGACGCCGCCCTTCAAGGGAAGATTTCTATTCCTTTTTGGCCAATGTTCAGAGATCTGGTATTGGTCACACAATGCAGAAACTGTCTTTGGACCAAAGTTACAATCCGCGTCGCGCGTATTTGCCCCTGGACAGCCCTGTACTTGGCTTCCAAGACATGCAGCCATACAAGCATTCATCGGTCTCCGTTGCATACACCTCAATATCGAGTGGAAAGTGGACTTTGCGGACAACGAACTGCTAACTCTGGCATCGGCGTGGCCTTGTTTGGAACGTCTCACTATAAATGAGGAAAGGGGGTGGGGCATGCTTGGTGGAATCACGCCGAACGGGCTGCTACAGCTTCTGCAGACTTGTCGGTCATTGAGTCAAGTTTCCCTCGCCATTGATACACGAGGATATACTGAAATCCCTCCATCACCAGCAAGCCTTGGATTGACTCTGCCGCATGTGTCCTCCATCAATGTCCTCGACTCATTTATTGAAGTAGAATCTGTGCCGGCCATCACCGCCTTCTTTGTTGGTGTCATGCCCCGCTACAGCTCTTCACTCCATGCTTGGAAGGGTCAGGGAATGAATGTGTCTCGAAATAAGTATGTACACAAATTACGTTGGCAAATTTTATGTAGACGGGTCAAGGATATTATCGATCAGCGTCCTTGACTCCCTTTTGGGTACTCTTCTGCCAGCGTAGGGATATCGAGAATATATTTTAGACTCATGCATGCAGCAAGGCGATTGTAGAGTGGTAAGACACTAGTATGTAGTCACATCCAGCCAAACTGCAAGCAGCTCTGTTCAGTCACCTTCAACTTGAACCACCACAAATTTGATTTGTGCGCATCCCGTACTAACCTCGGAGTGAACCCACCGAACACACATTCTTGCATATACGCCATCAAGTTGAATTTCATATGGATGAAGCAAACCACGCTAGACTCATATTACAGGGACTCGGGAATCGTCAAGTCAAAGACGGACGAGCATAGTAATAATCCATGCAATTCAGTGGGCAAGGCTTGACCCAGTCCATCTCTGCAATCGTTCCCAACAACCGATCAGCGATCGATGATAATGTATGTGGTCAGTGACAAAGTAAAAGTAAAATACGAGTCACATCTGACCAAACCCCAGACTCTGGAGTAAATATGTAGCTGGGATAGTTGGACGACCGTCGTCCATGAGCAATGGCCTGAGGAGTGCACGGTTTTTGCATCTGATCTAGCCGATGAGTCCCTTTTTCAGAATTGCACGCGGCCAGGTGAGTGTTACTATCAGCAAGAAGTTGCACGAGGCGACTGGGCATCTTGGTGACAGTTGCAAACCGTCGGTTTGATGCGCAAATTCCGTTCTTTGGGTGGCCTATACTAGTATCACTGTATTTCAATCATGCTCGGCCACGTACCCGTGATAGATCGCAAAAGTTTCGCCTTGCTCAATTGCGTTGTCGCCAGGTGATTTATTTGACTAAACCATCGACTTGTTGCGCGTTGTAAGCGACAGCATGATAGTAGACATCCTACAAGCCCGAACCATCGACATGTGTGTATGCACGGCGACAAGGAGACCCGGCCAAACGGTCAACGTTAACGTCGATCCATGGAGGTACGTGGCAACTCAGAACCGCTCGAACATCACAGCACTAGTGCCACATGAAATTAGTGTCCATACGAATCAATCGAGCAGCGTTGAGTTGAACACGGACCGTGAGCAACAGACCAGGGACACCGGTACCCCTCTTGGATTCGTCTCGATACTCCCCTGAAGTGGAGGACTCTCAGAGGGCCTAGTAACTTCAAGCGTACCCTAGCCGTGGGAATCCCGGAACAGCCGGACGCGCCAGCGTCACACGTGGCAACCAAAATTAAACGCTCAGGTACACAGATACTACCCTCCATGTTGCAAGTCCACTTGTGTTACCTACTGGAGGGATCCACGAACGTGAGCATCTCTCGAAAAGCAAAACTGGCACAGTCATAGAATATTTCATACGAGTCACAAAGAGTAATTCTAGAGTACTAGAGGCAAGGGGAGGTACATGAACTGACCACGACGACAAGAATTGCATGGAGTCAAAGATCCCAAACCAAGACACTGTACTCCAGCCAATAAAAAAGATGGTCGTATGTCGTGTGGCCGAGGTCATGTCATAAAAAAACGGCTAAAAAAACGACGAAAGCAAACCAAGAACAATGCAGAGAAAGAATACATACAACTGCACAGGATGTAGCGTCAACGCACGAGGGAGGGCAGAAAACGGGACTATGGGTATTGGAACAAGGGATGGAAAGAAGACGAGGCTACAGGTCGCTGACAGGGATAATAATAAGTTGTGATGTACATTTCTGCAACAAAGTTACTAATCATGGGAATAACAATGCGATATTCCACCGATCCAGTTTCAGAATATGTACATCTCGTGTACTCATTCCTGAGGGGTGAGGGGCATTCAGTTGACGAAGAGCATGATCGAGATCAGGACTCACAGTATCTTCTGCGGCAGCGGTGGCTTCCGCTTCGGGTTCCTCCGCGATCGGCTCAGCAGGCGCGGGTGCGGCATTCTCATCCGTGGGTGCATCCGCCTAGAAAACTCGTTACGAGCTATACAGCATTGTGGCGATAACCCATCTCACCTTGGAAGCAGGTTTCCTTGAGCCAGCTCTTGATGCAGGCTTCCTGGCAGTCGAAGCCGGTTTGGCAGATGCCCGTGATGGGGGCTTTGTGGCCTTTGACGCGGGTTTCTCAGATGTGGCCTTGGAAGCGGGCTTGGCGGCGGTGGCCTTGGATTCTGGCTTAACAGCAGCCTTGGATGCCGGCTTCGATTCAGGCTTGGCCTACCATGCCACCACCATGGATGAGTCCCCATATTCCCCCTCCACACGAAGGTACCGAACGCACCTTTTTGGACGGCGGGGCCTCTTTCGCCTGGGCAGCGGGAGGCTCGGCGGGCTGCTCCGTGTCCTTGTCGGCAGCGGTGCGTTTCTTACCTCTGGTGGACTTGGGCTTGGCTTCCTCGGCGGATTCATCTGTTAATTCCTTTTCCTCGTCGTCTTTTTCCTCGGCGGGTTTGACTTTCTTTGCGCGCGGTTTTGCGGCCTTCTTTGGTGGGGCTTCGACCTTTGGTTGTTCTTTTAAGCGAGAAGAGCGACGAGGCTCTGCGTGGGCATCTGTGGAGGCGAGTGTTGCAGCTTTACGAGGCATCGCGCGGGGGTGAGGATGTGTGGGGGAGGTAAGAGTGTGAAGGGAGACGCGCTTGACCCTATTACTAGAACTTTATCATGTCCCATAAGGTATGGGATCAACAAACAAAACTCGATCACGTGAGTAGAGTGCGCGTATACATGCACAAACAAACACCGATAGAATCTGCGCACGGATCCATTTTATTTCTTCTTACACACGATGTCTACAATCTACAGTAACGCAAGCAAATGCTCGGCACCAGTCACTTCGACGTTGCTTGGGACTTGTTCCACCTAGGGACGGGCAAGATGAGACGAGGGACCGGCAAATGAAACGGGACGAACCCGAATGTGCTTGACGACCAAGTCATCCAAGACCATTGCATAGCGCTTGGTGCGGATACCAAGGCCCTTGGCGGACAGGTCGATGGAAAGTCCAATCGATTTGGACCACTCTGCGCCCGTATCAGTGAGGGCGACGATCTGATATACGATAAGGGATGAGTCTCATGTGCAACACGGGGTGCATTCACCTTGTCCTTGAGACCCTCGACACGAGCCCATCCGCTCAACACGAACGGGTCATTTGCCGCAATGACAGCGACGACGTCGACGCCTTTCGCTTTGAGTTGATCATAGTTCTTGATGTAGCCTGGGAGGTGGTTCGCATGGCAGGTGGGCTATCGGGACGTTACGGTTGGGTTGTGAAAGAGTGTGAGATCAATCCGTACCGTGAACGCGCCGGGCACGGCGAACACCACGACTTTCTTTCCGGCCCACTCTTTGGCGATGTCATACTGGGCAACTGGGGATCATGGGTGGGCGAAGGTGGTGAGCAATAAATAGTACATACCAGTTCCACAAGCAGTCTGGTCGATCAAATCTATATGAGTAGCTGATGATCATGATAAGCTGGTCGAACTTACCAAATCATCGAGCGCGGGTGTATAAGGGACGTAAGGGAAGGCGGCGTTTGGGAGTCTCTGACCGACGGTGATGGTAGCCATGTTTGAAAACGGGGGGAACAGTGTCACCAAAGAACTGTGGTATTTATCGCAGCGCTGTGGGATCCCTCGCGTCGGCTAGTAGTACGCGTACTGGCAGCTTAGTCATGGTCACGATGACCGCAGCCGGTTCGTCATCCTTTCATTCCACGTTACACATCCACCTGGATGTTCCCCTTCCCAGACATCGGGCTCGGCCATGGCTCGGGGTCAAGCTTGCCGTTGCCCGTCCTTGAACTCGCCGGCATCTCCACCGTCGTCGCAGTAGTCGTCAGCGGCATATCGATATCGCTCCACCTACGAAACTACAGAAAACCCCTCCTCCAGCGGTACGCGTCATCCGTTCATACACGTTCATCGACGACGCTCATCCCCGGGGTTTCAGAATGGTCGTGCGCATCATGGTCATGGTACCGCTATACGGGGTCTCGTCATTCATTTCGCTGTTTTCGTTGGAAGCAGCTTTCTTCATTGACGTCATACGTGACGTTTACGAGGTGCGTCTACCGATTGATTCGTGTCGTCTATTTCTCGTGACATGTGTGGCAGGCTTTTGTCATATACTGTTTCTTTGTCCTCCTGTTGGACTATCTTGGCGGCGAGCGCTCGCTACTTATCCTCTTGCATGGTCGACCGCCCATTCCAGCCGTCTTTCCTGTCAGTCTGTGGGGCAACGAGATTGACCCAAGTGACCCATATACATTTCTATTCCTCAAACGGGGAATTCTGCGTACGGCGCTCACTCTACCCTCGTTCCCATCGTGTTGACGACTTGCAACTATGCACAGAATACGTTCAAGTCAAGCCGCTTCTCGCGCTCGCGAGTCTGATCATGAAAGCTACTGGTACTTACAACGAAGGTGACTTTCGCGCTCGAAGTGGATACTTGTACGTGTCCATCGTGTACAATATATCTATCTGTCTCGCACTTTGGTGTCTCGCTGTGTTCTGGATGTGTGTTCATCAAGATTTGAAGCCTTTCCGGTAAGCACCATTCCCTCTATACCTTCTAATACCCACGATTCACGCCGTAAAGACCCGTTCCCAAGTTCCTCTGTGTCAAGGGGATCCTCTTCTTCTCGTTTTGGCAATCCATTGGCGTGTCGTTCCTCGTCGCAGTCGGCGTCATCACGCGCCTCGGACCCTACACCGACAATGAACACATTTCTCTCGCACTCACAGACACCCTGATCTGCATCGAAATGCCGTTTTTCGCCGTAGCTCACATGTACGCGTTTTCCTACCTCGACTTTACTAAGCCGCCTGCTTCTGCAGCAGGCGGAGTACCGATCTATGTCGCTCGCATGACGCTCGTGTATGCCCTTCGAGACGCATTAGGACTCAAGGACCTCGTCGAAGACACACGTGCCACGCTCCGCGGGGAAGGTATCAACTACCGCGCGTTCGAGCCCAGCGAAGGAGGGATGCACATTGGCGCGGCAAGGGACCATCGCATCCGAGCTGGTCTCCGCTACGCCGCCGGTGGCAAGCGCAAGTACTGGCTGCCAGATGGCGACGTCACTGCCCCATTGTTCGCCGCGGACGCCGAGGACGTGGTCCACGATGCACCAGACATGCAGCACCAGCGTGGCGGAGCTCGGATATTGGGGGACGATGTCGACCTGGAGGATGCTGACGAGTACGCGTTGACGTTTTGTGATGCGTTGGCAGGTCCGGATGGCACGGACGAGCAGTTGTATGAAGACGCCAAAAAATATGTGTTTGGTGATTATTTATATCCGGTAGTGGACGTGAGCTCCGAGGACGCGCGTCGGGCAATGTGGGATGAAGAAGAGCGGGTCGTGCGAGAGATCACGTCGGGCGGGTTTGGCAGACTCGAAGGGGCGCCTTCTGGCTATGGCGCCACGCAAAACGGGAAAAGGCAGGCGAGACCATACAAGGACGTCCCATCCCGCGGTTCGCCTCGGTCCTCGCAGATGCCACGAACGCCGTCTCCCCCACGACCACGCAGGCTCTCGGACTGTCCACCGATGACGGCTGGTAGCCGATCGTCTTCACAAGCCCATTCGCCCTCTCAGGTTACATCTCGGTTACACATTCCACGCCTTTCCCATCTCCTTTCTTCTTCGTCTGTTTCTCTTTCCGTTCCCGTTTCTCCTTCCGCCCCCTCCTCGTCCTCCTCACTACCGTCACGTGTATCAAAGAGACTGTACACGCCGCTCGTACAGGAGGATGCGGTGGATCTGGTTGTCCCCGCGCCGGACAGCTTACAGGTGCCGTCGACGTCGCGTAGATCGCATTCGCCAGTGCTGATACGGGTGTGGGATGAACTGGGTTCGAGTGCTGTCTCGCCTGTCTCTCCTCTGCGGATGGTGGTGGACGAGGACGAGGAGCGGGGGGAGGAGGAGAGGAGGGAGGAGGAGAGGCGCAGAGATGCGTTGGATGCGCGGGAAGAGTACGGTGCGACGTTGGAGGTGGTGCAGGAGGACGTCACGGTCGTCAGGACGCAGACGCCACCGCCGTATGCGCGTGTAGAAGGGTATGGAATTGGGATACCAGAGGAGGAGCCTAATCCGTGGGCGTGACGCGCTGCATGCGTTTGTAATATTGCGAGTCTTGGGGGAGGAGGGAGCCCTACGCGTTCGAGAATTGTATGCTACGTCGTACATACGATTTATAGCCGGGCCAATTGTCACTTTGTGTTGGTTTATCCCACATGCTGGTCGGCCTTATAACACCTGTGGGCCACATTACGAATGACTTGGTGGCTTTCACTACAAAGATGCGTCCATGAGAACAGTCCTGGACACTGATTTTTCTAATGGAAAGCGAGCAAAAACCTGCATTCGGGTGCAAACGCGTATGTACAGACAAAGACTCCATGTATGCATGGAGTGACGCGATAAGATGACACCTTGACATCCTTGCCTGATCCCCGGGGCTACGCCTGACAACGATTCAAGAGGAATCAACAACCCCGTTCCATCCAAATTACCTGAGCCCGATGTACATATCTCCGCAGCAAAGGGCGAACATGACCGTCGATCGTATCGGTTTGATCGTCTCTTTCTGCCATGCACGTCCCACGCAACTTGAAGATCGACATATGTGGGGATACACACTGATAACCGGCCAGTCAACACCTCCCCGTCGTCTTGCAGATCTACAGTACAAGACTCGCACGACGTACCATCGTTGAAGCGAACACATGCAAAAGAGTGCGCTTCGCGAAACCCGCCATCGCAAACGATACCAAAATGCAATGCCAGTGAGCGTGTGTGGGGTACACGAACGGAGCAAGCGCGCATTCGAGGCCAGTTCCATTCATTGACCAAATGTTAGGACATCAGAACCTTGGGGATGGTGATTCGGAATGATCTGGAGATGCTTACTTGCAGTGAACAACAACTGTTGTCATCAGAAGTAGTGGCGGAGCCTCTTGACATTGTGCACAACATACGGTTTTACTGTACTCAGCTCCACGATTCCAGTTCCAGGATCGTTGGCCGTCTCAATTTTTTTTAACCCCAAAAAGTTGATTTAGAGGGATAAAAATGGAGTAAAGGGTCTTCACTGACTACCCTGTGGGTATGAGAGACACCCCACAGACTTCATACACACCGTCAGGAAGCGACCGCGAGCTGAGAAGCATGAGCACCATCACAATCAAACTGCTTTCCTGGCATGTTAGGGTGGATTGCTGTCCAGGCACAGGCAAAAAGTGTCGTGGTGCACCGCCAATGATGCTGTGTAGGGTCCTGGCACCCGTGCAGAGACAGCATATTCGTGAATCCTGGTGATATTTAGTGCGATGGCATAGGAAAACAGAACGAACGGGAGAACAGGAAGAGACTCGTCATAGCGACAAGAGGCGCGCTGAGAGGGTTCAATCAGTAGGAGACGGCGTTCAACCATCCCATTGAGCCACGCGCAATGAAGTGGTGTCCGGCTTGCAGTCAGAGTGGGCCTCCACTCCTCTGGGACAATGGGTCCCCGTAAACACGCGCAGGAACTAGGATAGACGTCCATTAACCACCACCATCAAAGATGTAGGTCATACCTAGAATGCATGGTACAAGCAGTTCCCCGCGCCAGTCACAACTAGCACAGGTGACAGCTGTCAGCAACAGTTGGTCGGTACACCACATGGTTTTCTTCATTGGTCACTCACTGTCTATTATATGGTGTTACCAAAGACATTCAAGTTGCAGTACATAGTTGCCTGTTTGAAGACAGCAGCTCGTGTCATGTGGCATGGGTCATCGCCTTGAAAGTAGGATTTAAAAAAAACACGTAGATCCTCTTGCCATGCTGGAAGTCCAACAACTTGATCAGCGTAGATGGAGAATGCTCCGACTCGGACGTTACCGATCCAAAACCTTGAATCCGCAACGCACGCCGTGATGATGTTCACGATGATAACTGAAATGTGTAACAACAGATCACATTCATGCACTCCAAATAAGATCTTGTCAAAGAGCGTTGACAGGGCATCTCCGACACAAACAAAGGCAAATAGGGGGAGGGATTTTTCTTTTTTCTGCTTATGAGAGCACTAGTACTACTACGATACGATCATGATCGCCCTGGTGTGTCCAGGGAACGTGTTGCGAAAATTGCAGTGAGTTTAAGTTACGTGGCGAACCTTCCTTGCATAATGCCGTCCAATTCAACTAGCCAGACATTCTACTTGGGAATCCATCTGCACGACGAGTTTACATTCCGACACATTGGTACCATGGTTTCACCGATCCGTTGCCAGGCATTGAACTATGCCTCTACTTCGAGACCATGCTCATCATCCTCGCTCGCCGAAGAATGCGTCGGAAATCCGACGTGTTTATGCCCTCTTCAGCACCGTGATACTCCTTTTGGTGACCATTTTGGTGGCCGTCAATGGGGTATCTGGTGAATTCATGTGGCTGGTGGATCAAAATTATCCATCCAGGCTGATCGCGTTCAAATATATCAATCTCTGCGCAGTGGTGGCCTCATTCTACAGTGGATGGTAGATGGTCTTATAGTAAGTCCAGGTCGAACGTACAAAATTGATATTACCTCATCTGTTTTGTTCCAGATTCACCGCTGTCAAATCGTGTGGGACAGCCTTCGTGCCATCGTTATACCCTCCATCCTATGGCTAGCAACACTTGGTACGTATCAACTTTTCTCTCCCCATGATCGCTGGTTTTTAGTGTGTCGGCACAGATGTTGATCTTGCGTGTGTTGGGCGGACATGTATGGCTGAAAGACACGATCAAGCCGCCACAGTCGGTGATAGTCTTCCGTTCTAGCTCTGAAGACATATCGGGCTCAGGTTTGAATGTTGCTGGAACGGTGATTCATCTTGAACCGTTGCAAGGCGTGTCTCCTTCTGCTTGGGAGTCGGTCAAGGATGTCAAACTTGATTCTGAGATTCATGGAGTAAATAGCGACCCGAGTTACATATGAACCATAGCCTCTCTCTTCTTCAAATGAGGACATGTCCGAACTCAATGCGAGTCAACCCATGATTGACAACGAGTTGTAACCATCCATGAGATCTCATTCAGCGAGCACGTCGTCGTGGACGCCAAGGTTCAAGTTGAACGACCATCAATTCCTATAGAGCTATGCTCACTTCGTTGACACTCACCAAGGATCTCGACACCAGCGCTGCACAGCCTACATTGTTCGTCACCATACACAAGTACCTTGAGGGCTTCTCAATTGAAAACTTGAACATGCTTGCCGAGAGTGGTCGACTGAGTAGTGAGTATAGTGCACCTTTCACTACAAACCACTTGCAAAATTTGAAACAGTGCGCCTCAGGCTGGTCTTCAATTGTCAAGGCTGAAGCGTGTTTGGTGTATCAGTGGCAGACCACAATGGCATCGTTAGAACAGCAAAAAAGGAAACCGAACTGGCAAGCGATGAAGTACTTTCAAACCGTGTGACACTCGGTTCCGAGAGCCCACAGTTAACACTGGTGAAGGTGAGCCTGAAAAGCGGATGTACGTGATGGCCATCGGCGCAGGTTACCAGACACCCTCATCTTAACCCGTATTCTTTACGATAATGCCCTGCGAAACGAATCCCCTTGCTTTCTTTGGTAGAAACATCATTCAAGACTACCATACCCGTCTAAGGACAAAACTATCCCTCGACTCTGGTCAACCGCATTCGTTTGACGTTTCTGACGACCACCTACGCGTTCACCTGGGTAAAAATGTTGGGATATTAGGCGCTGGTATCGGTGGTCTCTATGCAGCCCTGATACTTGACTCTCTTGACATCGAGTATGAACTCCTTGAGGCCACGGACCATACTGGTGGTCGCGTTTCTACTTATAAATTCCCCGGCGGGGGAAAATATGATTATTATGTATGCCCTTCAATCCGTCCGACCCGGACATGCTTCTGCGACACTGATTTTTCTTCCATCCATAGGATATGGGTGCCATGCGCTTCCCGTTTCCAAAGAAGGATAGCCATGGACGATATAAGAATGGGGTCATGAAGAGATTAGCAGAATTGACCGAATACGGACCATTGAACCAAGGTCAAGATCGCCTCAAGGACAGCATTATACCATATCATTTCCACAGTCAGGATGGTTCCAAGCCAGCTTACTACTATTTCAACGGTGTCCGCGAACCGGTGTCCAATAGCCCCAAAGGAGATTTTGGTGCACGAGACATGGACATAGATGCCGATTACATTCGTGCAGGTGCGGACGCAATCGTCAGCGATGTCGCTCAACCATTCGTCCGGATGGTAGTGCAAGACATGGAAACTGGAACGAAGAAGGGATGGGAGGTACTCCAGGCCAATGATTCGCACACTCTCCGGTCATACATGGCATTCAAGTACCTGCCCAGTGCTCACCTCGAGCTTCCTCCACAGCATCTTCCCAACAACGTTATCGACTGGTGCGGACTTCTTGGAGGTGGTAGTGACGCTGCATTAGTAGAGACTGTCTTATCAATGCTGGCATATACTAACACTGGTGATTCCGGCTATGGGGACGTACAGTGGAAGTGTCTTGAGTAGGTTCCATTGTTGCTGGTGTCAGACCTCGTCTGATGGTTCATCTCGCTCGTCCAGCGGTGGTTCAGAGACGCTAACGAAGAAGATCGAGGAGTATTTAAACAAGAAGGGGTGTTTAATCCGATTCGGCAAGCGAGTCACAGCTATAAGCCAAAGCCATATGACCGTCGACATTCCGAGCAGCTTCCCGGGTCACGAATCTCCTGCTAACGCAGACGAACCACTTGATGGTTGGGTCGATCTTGCTGTCGACCAAGACAAGACTATACTAGATGGCCCTAATGAACCTAGGACAAGAAGCACCATCCCATCCGTCGCCGTTAAGTGAATGGCGGTGAGATGTACAATTACTCTCACGTCATATCCACGTTACCTCTATCTGTCCTCCGTACCACTGACTTGAGCGGTGCTGGCTTGAGTGTTATGCAAAACAATGCGGTGCGTGTGGAGTATGCTTCCACCACCAAGGTCGCGATACTCTTCAAAACGAACTGGTGGACGACAAAACTGGGCATCGTGGGTGGTCAGACATTCACAGATCTCCCCATCTGTACGATTGTCTACCCTTCTTATGGTGTCGACTCCAATACGCCATCAAAGGTGCTCATCGCCAGTTATTCCTGGAAAGCTGATGCGAACCACCTCGGTTCGCTCGCGAGAACGACAGACAGAGAGGTACTTTTGGACCTCGTGCTTCGCAATCTTGCGGAGGCACACAGTGGTCTACATCCCAACTTGACGTACGCATACCTAAGGGAGGAATTCATCGACATGCACGTGCAAGACTGGGACCGTGAGGAATATGCCATGGGTAAAGTTGACAGTGCTATCTGTGATGGTACGCTAATTTCTTTTTCCTCCGAAGGGGCATTTGCTGCCTTTGCGCCTGGCCAATTCCAAAGTGTGTATACGTCGCTCACTTACCCTGCGGCGAACAAGCGGTTACACTTTGCAGGCGAGGCAGTGAGCACGCATCATGGGTGAGTGAGATCCAACGAAGACACTGGGGACAGTCGCATTGACTTCATTGCGTAGCTGGGTTGTTGGTGCACTGGACAGTTCCTGGAGAGCTGTATACGAGTATCTCAAGGTCACAGGACAGGACGAGAAGATGAAAAGGTTCAAGGCGCTGTGGGGTGAGAGCAGCGAGTGGGCAACCAAGTCTCCCCTCGTGGAAGCTGCTAAAGAGACCAACGGACACGACTTGCTGGATGAGCATCTCGGGTTGGTAGATCGTGCTATCCGCGATAGGGTCATCCCGCTGTCCCGGTAGCCTGAGAGTGACTAGATGGATTCATCGCGGTTGTATGTTTTCGTCAGTGATACATGTGTATGGTGCTTGAGGGTATCCACGGCGACTTTGATAGTAGGAGAGGCTATGAATGCATCCCACTCATGTAGTCCAGCTAGTTGTGACAATGACCACTTTCGGGTTCTACTATGTTGCAGCGTGACAGTCGAATACAGAAATCCGGTATGGAAAATGAGTCGCATTACTGTACTCACCTCATTTTAGGTTATCACTTTTCAGCAAGCACGATATCGCCGACGACTGATTCCCAAGTTATATCTGCTTCGTTGGCACTTGCCAGCAGCCAAGGGTCTCGACCACCAAAGATCGCACTCAACCCAGCCTGGGATAATTATTCCCTATATAATCCTCCTGAGGTTCCCATTTTGGAACTTTGAGGCGAGCGGAACAAGTGGGAGGGTATGACTGACGAGTTTTGCTAAATGGTCTGTGGTCCTGCACCCACTAGTACAGTGCCACGGAAAAGTGCTGCCACGCGGACTCTCCACCTCCGAGTTGCCAATCTTGACCTCGGCCCGTTCCGGACGTGGGATCCTCGATCACGGAATCATTCTTATATTGATCATGATCGCAGCAAAAAGGACGAATTCCATCTTAGACTTGGTGGAGAGAAATTCAGAGGGATGCATACTACCTCGCGCCATTATTTAATCGATGTATCGCCGACCTCGAAATCGTCCGTGTATCAGAACCAACGCGCCAGTTGAACCGGCGGGTCCCTCTCGCAATCTTATCATAGTTGGACTGTGTCGCCAGATCTTCAGACATGGTTCAACAAGAGAAAAATAGGTGATGTGAAAGCGATAAGCACCATTAGCTATCAAGTCCAGGGGAGCGTTGCCTCAGCCTCACCATATATATATTCTGTCCAACCAAAGATCACCGGCCACTGGCACGATCGAAACTGCCAGACTAAATGGCGGTCCAAGTCTAAATGCTATGGTCATACGCTCATGTCTGCGCCTCGCTCACGGGATATCATGTCAATCAAACTTTATTTGTGCAAGTCGCCGAGGGAAAACACAAAACACATCAAAGCAAACCAGCTTATAGAATATCAAGTTGGAAATAACCACCATCTCTTCACCGTCTGTTCGCCTTCCTAAATCTCACATGAGTCACATCGTAGATGCGATGACGACGGTGTCTTTGTAAACCGTGCCAGTGGTCAATGGAATGTTGTTATACTCGATGTTATTGATGATGTACGCCCCACCGGGTCCGGGAGTCACGTAGGCCCCACCAGCAATCTCAGCTGTGGCATTCAAAAAGGTCACTTCGCTGAACTTGGGAATAGGTATCTCAGTGGGGACTCTGGGGAGATAGTTCGCCAACGGCGTCACAACCCACTCCGCACTCCGCTGGCAGACCATAGGTTCATCTGTAATGAAAAACTCCCACCAGGCCTCACCATTGGTGAGATTTTCGAGCAAGGCGGAACCGGTCGTGGTGGAATACACATAGACGCCGGCTCGGATGATGTCTCCTTGGGAGATGTCAAACTTTAGTGGCGTCACGGTCTGGGCACCCCAGGTGGCCCAACCTAGACATGAAAAAAGGGGTGGGTGAGATCGGTGAATGGATGCCATGATTTAAACCGCCTTACCTACGTAAGAGACCACATTGCCGTATACCAATACATCGATGCCGGCCGCGAAAGCAATGTCACATTCCACGCCTCTGCCGCCGATACCGACTACGATAGTCATACCATGGTCACCCGAAGCGGAGGGAACGTTGAACGATCCAATGGCAGCAGTGTAAGTTCCCTGTTGGAACAAGGCAGGATGAGATCAAGCAACACACGGTGCGGACACGACACACCTCGTTGCCCTCAGACAGGACAGCACCAGCCCAGGGGACTTCGTGAAACCAGCCTGCGAGAACTATAGGAACGAACGAGAAGCTGGAGGCGAGAGCCGAATTCAAGCGCATACTGAGAGTAAAAACAGATGGTGAGTTGGCATTGAAAGGGCCGCGCAATTTCACAATTTTATATGTTTCGCGGGTCCCCCTCTGCCGTAGATGGCTTGCCTCTTTAGACGGTCTGGTCACCAGACTACTCCGCCGGCTGTCAAACGAGTCTGAAATTGTGGCCTCGTGCGTGCCTCGTGCGCCCCTCGCTCGCAGTCAACTCGGACAATTCTGGCGAGGCTGAAGTGCAAGTTGTAGCCGAGAGGCCCCTGGGAAGGACAAGTCAGATCTTGCCTACCATATATAGACCTAGGAATCTTCTCCTGACGTCGCAAAATCTGTGCCGTGACACTGATGGGGTTCCGGGGTAGTGAATGGCATGAATTGGAGAACAGGAGTCCCGTGTGGCTCCAGCGGTGGCATTTCCGGATCATCGAGCAGGAGACGTCCCTCAGCACTGTCACCCCAACCCTCTTGCCACATGGTGGTAGGCCCCTGACGAGGCCCTCGCATAGTTGAAACCCCACCTATCTCGTTCCTGTTTCATACTGCACACCCCTGGACGAGGAAAGGCACCTGATGGACACTGAAGGTTTCGAGCGAGTTGACACCTCCCTCAGTCCATTCTACGCCAGACACCAGGAAAGTTGCGGGACGATAATAATTGGCTCAAGCGAAAAAAAAAAAAAAAGTCCCGACTCAGACGTGAACAAGGCCACGGTGACACGATGATGGCATTAGGCGAGACGACGCTAGTTTCGACGACGATCAGGGTGGGAGGCAGTTGTTGTGGTCGTACAAATGAATGAGACAGGCCCGACGTAGCATGCCCCATCTGTCAGATTCTCTAGAGCAGCTGCATCCCTCCCGTGCCTTCCTCCACCCTTCCTTCAACGTCTCGACGCTTCGAACTGCGGACAGCGTGGTCGGCGAGGATGATTCGCCTTTGAGAGAGCCAGCCGCTCTGGAAAACCTTCGTACAGTCGGCTTCTGCGGGTGAGATGTCGACAACATGGTCGCGGTGCGTGTTGAGCCGAGTGAGTAGTAACGCGCCATAGTCTATCGATCCCGCTCTTGTGCATTCGATCGTTCCCCTGTGTAACAGGCGGAAAAGCAGACGCGGAGGGGTCTAATCTCTGGTTGCTGTCCGACCAACATCACAGTGTATGACTTGGACGATCAAGACATTGATTAGTTTTAAACTCTTCTTCACCGCATCGAAAGTTATCATACATTTTCTAACATTTCCAGACATAGACTCTTTAATTCTCCGTCGATTGTGTTGTGTGGTAAATGCTATCGTCGTTTCTTGATCATGCCTAACCCTAGAAATATGCGTATGTGAGCACACATCAAGAATACATATGAAGGTAGGATGTAGTCACATTGTACGAGACAAATGTCCCTCAAGACAGGTGAATCCCCCGTCGATGGAAACCTATCCATGTCAAGTGCATCGAGCATGCCGTCGCTGGAGCCTCTTGAATGCATTTAGTAAAAACGAAAACTTGCGCTTTGCCCTGTCCATGTCTATGTAAGCGGGTATGCATAGGCATTAATCGAAAAATAATACTTGTCGGTAATAAAATGAGCCTCCTTCGAGGCGAGGTAGCTCATAAGATTAGGCGACGTCTTCTGTCCACACCATTATAGTTGATAGGTTTGCAACCAATGCGCTGCAGGTAATGTAGAGTAACATTCCAGTGTGACGAGCACTGAAGCAAGTGAGCTTACATTCATGAACTGGTTGGCTCGTTCACGGTCAGTATTCGCGAGCTTTCCACCTGGCTCGAATACGCAGACCGCTGTCGGCACTTAATCCCATTGTAGGATGATCGGATGTCCTGCCGACACTTACTCGTTGACGTATCGATGATACCGGTGGGTATGAATTCACGGTGATGTGGTATCCGAGTCTGCCGAGTTCCAGTGCTGGTTTTATCAAGAATTTCAATGAAGGGCAGGAAGGCAAAACATGATTCTTACCAGCACATTGTGTAAGTGCACGGACTGCGAACTTTCTGCCACTGTATGCGCAAAGTAAGGGTGCTCCTACCTTTCCGGAAAGGTCGCCTGCACCAATAATGCGGCCTCCACGCCCTTGATCAATCATCTGTCGAGCTGCGTACTTTCAGCACAGGAAAGTGCCGAGTGCATTGACAGCCATATTTTGCTCCCACTCCTGTAATTCGGCCCTGTGGAACACCATTGACTCAGTGCAAATGCAGTAAGTCGGAAAGGGTACCTTGCTGGAAACCAAAGTTGATAATCCGCCAGCGCCCGCGTTTGCTACCAGCTATGAAAAGAATATTTAGGGACACGTTTGGGCAAATGGCGGAACTGGTTGCTCACGACACACAGACCCCCGAGTTCCTTGGAGACCTCTTGCACCATTCCTCTTCGACCGTCATGTGCGCGGGGACCAACAAGGTTCTTCGACCGAGCACGCATCTATATGCACCGTGAAACAGGTCGACGAAGATAGCCGAACGACGGATGTGGCAATTCCCACAATACAGCCACCAACTCTGGTTGAACCCATCATTTGTCCTTGACCGAATTGACTATCAACTGATCTATATTACAGTCCTCGCACCGGAAAACAGGTTACGAGCGGAGTAGTAAGTATGTGGCAGATGGAAATAGTGCTGGCAGCAGCCAAGGGTCTCGATCACCAAAGATCGCACTCGTCACAGGCCCGGCCACGCGACCATCGCCAGCCTGAGGACGGTCTTGTTGTCGTTGTCGGCGATCTCACTCCGAACATGGCCCAACTCTTGCACGAGATTAGCACCAAGGGCCGTCGATCGTACGTCGTCAGCGCGGACGTCAGCGTTGAGGCGCAAGTCGAAGGCATGGTTAAAACGGACGTGGAGGTGTTGTGTGGACCGTCGTGCGTGTTTAACCGACGATTTTGGCTGTGCTCAGTTGTCGTACTACTCCCCGCTCGGTTCTTAGGTGGTGGCCAATGCGGGTATATTTAAGAGGGGGTTTGCTCGAAAGTGAGTGCACACGGTCGGGGATGCTTGCCCCGTGCTTACTAGTAACAAGCGTTCGTCGATTACACTCCGCAGATTTCCGAGGCGTTGGATCTGGGGCGACAGGGAACCACCGTGAACAGGTACACACCAGGCACAATCGACATGCCAATGAGCACCTGGTGTTTTTCATCTCCGTTCCTCCCTTCAAGCATGTGTGACGTGACTCGCGAAAAGCAAACGCGCACCGGACGCGTATGGAAAGGGTGATGAATCCTCATACGAATCGAGATCGACCGGTACGTGGTTGGCAATCAAGACCTTGACAGGATTCGTGTGTGAGCGCGATCATCATAGGCGATGACTCCCCCGGCTCTCAACCACATCTGTAAACCGGAGGACGTTGCTGGCCTGGTGTCCTACCTCGCATCGAACCAGGCGCATTGTATCACAGGTCAGTTTGTATGCGTACAATATAACAGATCGGAGTGTAAGTGTTCCTACCAACTCGTCACGAATCAGACTTGGTGAACAACGTTTATCGAATCAGTCGTCTATACTTCGATGGAGGGCTGATGTTCAATTAGTAGGATGCATACATGGCCTCTCCTACTGACAAAGCAACGGATATCCTCAAGCCACACTCGTCTCACTATGAATCAACCTGGCCCCGCTACCGGGACAGCGGGATGACCCTATCGCGAATAGCGCAATCTACCAACCCGAGATGCTCATCCAGCAAGTCGAGTCCATTGTCCTCTTTAGCAGCTTCAGCGAAGGGAGACTTGGTTACCCATTCGCTACTCTCACCCCACAGCGTCTTGAACTTTTTCATCTTCTCGTCCTGTCCTGTGACCTTGAGATATTCGTATACAGCTCTCCAGGAACTGTCAAGTGCGCCAACGACCCAACTACGTGATGAGGTCAATACGACTATTCGCAGTGTCCTCGTTGGATCTCACTCACCCATGATGCGTGCTCACTGCCTCGCCCGCAAAGTGCAAGCGTTTGTTCGCCGCAGGGTAAGAGAGCGACGTGTACAAACTTTGGAATTGACCAGGCGCAAAGGTAGTGAATGCCCCTGAGGAGGAAAAAGAAATCGGCGTATGCATCGCGGATAGTACTGTTAACGTTACCCATGGCATATTCCTCACGATCCCAGTCTTGCACGTGCATGTCGACGAATTCTTCCCTTAGGTATTCGTATGTCAAGTCGGGATGTAGACCACTGTGTGCCTCCGCAAGATTGCGAAGCACGAGGTCCAAAAGTACCTCTCGGTCTGTCGTTCTCGCGAGCGAACCAAGGTGGCTCGCATCTGTTTTCGCAACGTAACTGGCGATGAGCACCTTTGATGGCGTATTGGAGTCGACACCGTACGAAGGGTAGACAATCGTGCCGATGGGGAGATCTGTGAGTGTCTGACCACCCACGATACCCAGTTTCGTGGTCCACCAGTTCGTTTTGAAGAGTATCGCGACCTTGGTTGCGGCAGTGTATTCCAGTGCGCGCACAGCATTCTTTTGCACGACATTCAAGCCGGCACCACTCAAGTCGATGGTACGAAGAACAGAAAGCGGCAACGCGGATATGACGTGAGAGTAATTGTACGTCTCTCCACCATTCACTTTAACGGCGACGGATGGGATGGTGATTCTTGTCCTAGGTTCACTAGGGTCATCTATAGTCTTGTCTTGGTCGACGGCGAGGTCGATCCAATCATCAAGCAGTTCGCCTGCGTTGGCGGGAGGGTTGTCACCCGGGAAGCTATTCGGAACGTCGACAGTCATTTGATCTTGACTTATAGCTGTGACTCGCTTGTTGAATCGGATGAAACGCCCCTTCTTATTCAAGCACTCTTCAATCTTCTTCGTCAGCGTCTCTGAACCACCACTAGACGAGTGATTCGTTAGACGGGGTCTAGCACCAGCGACAATAGAACCTACTCCAAACACTTCCATTGTACGTCCCCATAGTCGGCACCACCATGGTTGGCAAACACCGTCAATAAGAGGACGGTCTCTACTAATGGAAAGTTACTAGTACCTCCAAGAAGAAGTTCGCACCAGTCGATAACGTTGTTGGGAAGATGTTGTGGAGGAAGCTCGAGGTGAGCACTAGGCAGGTACTTGGTCGCCATGTACGACCGGAAAGTGTGCGATTCGTTGGCCTGGAGTACCTCCCATCCCTTCCTCGTTCCAGTTTCGACATCCTGCACGAGCATCCGGGCAAAAGGTTGAACGACATCGTTGACAATTGCATCCACGCCTGCGCGGATATAATCAGTGCCCACGCCCATATCTCGTGCACCGAAATCTCCTTTGGGTCCGTTGGACACTGGTTCACGGATACCGTTGAGATAGTAGTAGGCTGGTTTGGAGCCATCCCGACCCTGCATATGATATGGTATAACGCTGTCCCTGAGGCAATCTCGACCCTCGTTCAATGGTCCGTACTCGGTCAACTCCGCTAATCTCTTCATCGCCCCATTGTTATATCGTCCATGGCTATCCTTCTTTGGAAACGGGAAGCGCATGGCCCCCATATCCTATGAGGAGAAAGATCAGCGTCGAGCAAGCATGTCTGAGTTGGACGGATTAAGTAGCATACATAATAGTCATATTTGCCCCCGCCCGGGAATTGATAAGTGGAAACTCGACCACCAGTATGGTCCTTGGCCTCGAATATTTCATACTCGATATCGAGAGAGTCAAGTATCAGGGCTGCATAGAGACCACCGATACCAGCGCCTAATATCCCGACCTTTTTATCAGGGTGAAAGCGCAGGCTGTCGTCAGAAACGTCAAACGAATGCGATTGACCAGAGTTGAGGGATAGTTTCGCCTTAGACGGGTATGGTAGTCTTGAATGATGTTTCTGCCGTAGAAAGCAAGGGGATCAATTTCGCAAGTCATGGTAAAGAGTACGGGTCAGGTGAGAGTGTATGGTAGATTTATCGCTGAGAGCCGTCGCAGGCTTATCTTCATAACCGAGGGTCATTCGGTTAACAGATCGGGCACTGTGCAACTTGTCACACACTACCACCAACTGGATATCTCCTTAATTTGGGATGTGTTCAACCCATGCCGTTATTATGGAAACTTTGATATCATGCCGAAAGGCCGAAAGAGCACGATTGTCCGGCTTTCCATACGTTATGGCTTGTCATTTCACGAGGGGATATCCTCTTGAGGAGGAGAAGCACTATTATTGTTCCGGGAAGATCACGTCCAACTTGTTCCTCGATTCAAGGATAAGTGATTTACAATAGTGGATGGGTATACTCACGAGTGTAGTAATGGCAATGTCTGATACGATGGAGAATGAGTCAGTCGTTGCTAAACGGTTTACAAAGAAATCACCAATACCCGGTGCCTATTGATAAGGGTATCATCGGGGACTGAGACGGTGGTACTTTTGTCTTGAATATGTACGCGTGTTTGCAAGGTGGTACTTCCGCAGCGTAAGGATAGCCTTTCCCACGCCATTGCCGTCCACGCCGTTGCCAATGTCATCGTCGCGGTCAGCGGAAACGACCTACGAGATTCAAAATGACCAACGCCTCGACGAACTGCATTCGAAAGTAAGAACTCTACGAGGCGTATGTATTTTCATACGGCCAGTGAATTCTCGCTGATACGTCCCACAAGATCACCACGGACATTTACGACGATACAGAGCGTCAGAACCTGACGTTGGACGAAACTGTAAGTTCGAGAGGTTCAGCTGCTTCATTCTCGCGTGTCATCATGCTTGAATAGGGAAATTCGTTTTCCAGCTTTTCTTCTCAACTTTCCCACTCGTCGCGCCGAGCTGCGCAAGCAGTTTGGTCTCGCAGGTGCAGGCGGTGTCCGTCAAACGCGCATTATAATGTACGTTGTCGTTGGTTTCCTTTCCCTTTGGCTCCTGTGGAGGACTCAAGGATTTTGGTGGGGTTCGAACGGCGAGGTTTAATATTTGTGCGTGATTCTGGCTTTGGCTGCTGTCCATTGTCTCACTGACTTCATGAAAAAGACCATACGCTATACATGTAATACCAACTATTTACTTGCATTTACTGGCCAGGACAGCGAGACGTCGCAGTTTGAAATATGGGCGATAGTGTGTCAGAGCGATTCGTTTCATCAGTGTTGAATCCACTGGACAATAGGTCGTTGCCCGCGCCATTTCACACAGGACAGGTTCACGTTACGAAGGCGTTGCACCGGTCATTGTTCTTATCCCTTTGAATTCTTCGATGTGCCTTCCTGACATAACCATAGATCTATGAGGGATAAATATATTTCTCGGGTTCGGAATAGAAGCCGCAGTTTTATTTCCCTCCAGGTTTCTTCACCTATCCCATACCGGACACGGCGATTGATTGATCACCTTGTCCACTTTCCACCCATCCTCTCCGCTCATGTCGATTGTCAAAGGAATCGCCCTCATTACTGGATCCGCCCAAGGTATTGGACGCGGTATCGCACTTCGTCTCGCCAGGGACGGGTTCGACATTGCCCTTAACGATGTTCCATCGAAGCGTGACCAGCTGCGTGCTGTCGCCGATGACATCGAGAAGATCGGTCGAAGGACGCACCTGGTTCCTGCAGATGTGGCCATCGAACAAGAGGTCAAAGGTATGGTGCAGAGCACTGCCCAAGGGCTGGGCGGGCTAGATGTCGTGGGTTCAATGTCATATTCCTCTGTCGAATCTGCACCCAACTCTTGTTTACAGATGGTAGCAAATGCTGGGGTCTGTATACTAAGCAATTTGCTCTCCGGTAAGCCAAACTTGCCAATTTTCTGTCGCTTGGAGTGACAGCATGATGCGTTGTAGCTGATTTGGATGACTGGGAGCGTGTTATGGCGGTCAATGCGCGCGGAACTTTCCTGTGCTATAAATACGCCGCAGCCCAAATGATAACACAAGGACGTGGAGGGCGAATTATCGGCGCAAGCTCCGTCGCTGGAAAGTTGGGTAACCCTTTATGTGCCGCGTATTGTGCCAGCAAATTCGCTGTTAGAGGTCTGACGCAGACTGCTGGTAAAAATCATGTTGGTTTCATCGCGCTGTCGTCAACTAAAGTGTGCGACATATCAGCTTTGGAACTTGGGCGCTACAAGATTACGGTGAATTCTTATGCTCCCGGTGTCATCGAGACACCGCTGTGTACGTGCCTGCATAGTGTCTTGCCACTGAAGCAGGGTTACATAAAATCTGGACAGCAACGGGCTATTTAGTGGATAAGTTTAGCGGCATTGATAAAGAAATGTTCGAATGGACCCTGGCTGTAAGTTGTCTCATCTTTCAAGTGAGCTTCTTTCATTGCACTGATTGTATTTCCCCTTCCGTAGCATGTTGGCAGGAGACCGATAAAACACGACGGTCAGCCCGAAGATGTCGCAAGCATCGTAAGTTATCTTGCCTCGAAGGAGGCACATTTTATCACTGGTAAGTATCCGCCTATCTCCGTTCGTGTGTCATCTGACATTCATTTAATCAGGACAATGTGTAAGTTGTGATATTCTTGTTACATTGGGCTTCTGCGAGTGGGAATTGCATACTCAACGATCTTTGACCAGATCGCTGTCGATGGTGGAATAATCATGTCTTAAGTGGATTCACGGGGGCAGATGACTGCACACCTGTGCATTCCATGCAATTGTGTGCTAACAGTGTGTCGCACTCGGGCTGAGTAAGCAGAGCACGAGGCCAGAGTGCTAAGACTTCGGGCAAGCGACGTAAGCGGCAACTTCTATCTCTTTCCCGTTCTGCCACGTCGCTCGCCTGCACTCCCGTCCAGCAGCCTCGCATCTTGTCGCATTTTTTCTTTCACGACCAACTCACTCACTCTCGTTTACTCGTCCTGTCCTTTCTTTTTCCTTTTTTTTTTTTTTCTGTTTTTCGTCCACCCTGCAGCTATGTCTAACCCCGCACTCGAGGTCTGCCCGGACTACAACTCCGAACCCAATGAGCCCCTCCGGCTCGCTATCATTGACAGATTCGGACTAGACGAACAACAAGCAGTCACCCGCTTGAATGAGATTTGGGAGCAGGACCATGCTCGCCGGGTCGTGGCATGGGACCAACAGCGCGCAGAACAGCAGCGCGCAGACGAGCGAGCACAACAAGAGGAGAGAGCAGAAGAAGAAGAACGCATTCGCCTTGAGCAGGTCGAAGCTGAGAAAGAACGCAAGGAAGCAGAGAAAAAGAAGCCTAAGATCAATGACTTCGACTCCGACCTCCCGCCCCCCAGCGTCATCGTCCCTCGTCCCTCGCAATACGCCATTCAGAAAATAACCTCCTCTGAATTCGTCGAAATGTGGTATTTTTCCCCAGACGGCTGCTCGGAAGCCGCTCGCAACCACCGCTCACAAGCCGATGACGCCCTCGGTCTATCCGCAACCAATGACATTCTCACCCTTAGACCCGTCGCCTCGGTCAAAGTGTCGAAGAACGCCCGTCCAGACTACGAACTCTCATTCAGCGAATTCCTGCAGGCAAAGAACTCCTACCTCCACCACATCAAACAGATCTCCTGGCCGGACAAGCACGTCAACGCGCTCGCAGAGTTCTTCTGGAACCTCGAGAACCACCCCGCCCGTTCCAACCCAAACGGAGACCTGGTCGCTCTTCACTACGCGGCTCGCATCCGCCGCCAGTGGCATGACGACCTGAAGAACAACACTGGCAAAGCCTTCAACATCTCCATCATTAATGAAAACCTCATGAACGCGCTTGTGTTCGAGGTTAACTCAACCATCCAGGCCAAGGTTATCAGCAAGGTCAGTTCTTTTCCCTCCCCCTTGTTATCTACATCGCTGACGCAAGCCATCCCTAAAAATCCCTTAAATCCTCTCTTGCGCTCATCTGCACCCCTCTCCCCCCCCCGGCGCTATGGCTCCCGATAACCACACATGGTGTCGTGCCTTGCCCTGCCACCTCACACGTGCGCGGTCTGGCCACCCCACCACCCAAACTGCCCACGCCCGGCACTCTCTCCCCTGCTCCTCCATCATCAGGTGGAAGCCTTGATTGACCCCCGATCAACCTTGCCCACCCGTTCCCGTCGTCCAATCAGGCGTGCACCCTCTAGCTGTGCTGACCCCACCGAGCGCCGCCGTTCCTCCCGCTCCTTATCCCCCTGGCAAAGATTTCACCTGCCCCCCTCCTACCAGACGACTGTCACCCCCTCCAGCCAACAACACCATTCCAAAGCAACCGGTGAGCAGGCCACAAAGTCCGTCTGCCCTAAATGTCTCGGGCGCAACCCGCACCGCATCCTCGAATGCAACAGCCCCACCCTTTGGAGCGGAGGCAAATGTTTTGTCACACGCACGAACGAGGGCCGCCTGGTCGACCCAAAGGGCGAAGTCCTCTGCACAGACTGGCAGCGCCCCAACGGCTGCTCCCTCGTCCACCGATCAGCCAAACACAATTGTTCGGGGTGTGGGTCCTCAACCCACGGAGCTCAAGCTTGCGATCTCGCTCAGGCTTTCGCGAGCACACTCACCATATAAGCCCAATGGGTGGAAGCACCGCCTCACGGAGGCAAATCTCGTACATAGATACCCAAACATATCCCACGGATTTTCATTTGGTTTCTCAGCCGCCTTACCCCCCCTCGCTCTCACCTTCTCCCCTCCAAACAACGTGTCCATAGAAGCCAACCAGGCTATCTTTGACCAGATTGTGCATAAAGAATTTGCCAAGGCAAGGTACCTCGGCCCTTACTCCCGAGCTGAGATCGAGGACGCCCTAGGTCCATTCCAAACAGCCCCCATGTCCCTCGTACCTAAACCGGGGAAACCCAGCAAATTCCGCCTAATACAGAACCTTTCCTTTCCGCATTCCAACTCCCCAGTCCCCTCCGTTAATTCTCTCACTAACCCAGATAATTTCCCCACTCCCTATAGTACTTTTGATATAGTTTCCCTAGTTCTATCCTCCCTACCACCTGGCTCACAAGGAGCAGTTCGTGACGTCTCGGAAGCTTACCGTACCATCCCACTCCACCCGTCCCAATGGCACGCACTCGTGGTCCACCTGTCAGAATGTCATTTTGCTGTTGACACCAGTCTCTGCTTTGGCTTCGGCCCCTTGGGTGGGATCTATGGATCTGTCGGCAGTGCCGGTGCTGATATAATGAGACACACTGGCATCGGACCCATCCTGAGATGGGTAGACGACCACCTCTTTATTCAGGTCCCAACCAATGCTTTAGAAGCTTACAACAAAGTAAGAGCCGAGACGGCTAAAAGAATCCAAGCAACCAGATCCACTATCACAGCAAACAGAGGCCGTTCTTTCTTCGCCGGAGCCCCCCTCCCAGACGGTCGCACTGAGGAATACGACGAAGATTGCTCTACCCCCTTACAGGATCTATCCTCCTCATCACCCCGTCCACACTCTGACCTCGGTTTCTGCTACAACCTGGATGATGTCGATCGGATCTCCACCGAACTCGGCATCCCCTGGGAACCATCAAAAGACATCCCCTTTTGTGACGCCCCCACCTTCATTGGCCTAATCTGGGACTTACCCAACCGCACAGTGCAGCTTACCGAGTCGAAGCGTACCAAATACGTCAAGACGCTCTCAAACTGGACCCTGCGGTGCACACACACCCTTGATGAGGTACAGAGCCTCCTCGGCAAGCTAATCCACGCCTGCCAAGTCTACCCGGACGGCAGGCCATACCTAATTAACCTTGAGGCAATGATCCCGATCTTCGGCAACACACCCTACATGCCAAGAACACCACCTCGGGACACTCCTGACGACATTAAATGGTGGATTCACCGTCTCAACTTCCCCCCACCTCCCCCTGCCATCCCGTCCCCACAACCCATCCTCAACCCCCTAGCATACTCCGATGCGAGCTCCACAACCGGCATCGGCATATGGCTCAACGGGCGCTGGCGCACATGGACACTCCACCCCTCCTGGCATGGAGGCGGGCGTGACATTGGCTGGGCTGAAGGTGTCGGCTTCGAACTACTCACCCTCGCAACCCTCCATTCCGGCGCCGCCAACGTTCATTTCCAGGTTTTCAGAGACAACCAAGGGATCGTTGAGGCCTGGCAGCGGGGCCGCAGCCGCAACCGCCCCACCAACGAGATCTTCAAATGCGTTCAAGCCGCCCTGGCTAACGCCCGATGCACGGTCCACACCCGTTACATCCCGAGCGCTGACAACCCCGCCGATTCTCTTTCGCGCGGGGTATATCCCCCCATGGATCTCCTCCTCCCCTCCTTCCCAATCCCCGAGCCTCTCCGCCCCTTCATCCTCGATGTCGCTGGCAGCCCAGCCCTACTCTCCTCCTCCTCGTGCACCTGCTGACCCGAAGCCCCGGACACTGCTCCTGCGGGCATCAAACCCGACTCGGAGTCACTCAAACGGTAAGCACTCATACCACCCCCAACCCCCCCTCCTAATCCTCCCCCCCTAAAAAAAGCCATCTCCAGGCCCTTACCACACCCCGCAACACCCCGCCCAAAATGCCTCGCCCGAGAACGCCTCATCCTCTGGCGCCCCCACCACCCCCGGCAACTACCCCCTCCCTTCACCGCCGAAGACGACGCGGACATCTTCAGCACCATCATGCAAGCCTGGGCGCCCTCCACCCTCGAGTCGTACAGGTCGGGTCTACTCATCTACCACACCTTCTGCGACCTCAAGGCCATACCCGAAGAGCAACGCGCGCCCACGTCCTCCGACATCCTCACCGCCTTCATCTCATCCCTCGCCAGCACCTACGCTGGTAGTACCGTGGTCAACTACGTCAACGGCGTCCACGCCTGGCACACCATCCATCGCCTCCCCTGGAAACTCAGGTCAGACGAGACCGACGCCCTGCTCAAGGCAGCCAAGCTACTCGCACCACCTTCCTCGAAACGCCCGCCCCGCGAGCCCTACACAATCAACATCATCGTCAAGATCCGTTCGCACCTCAACCTCCAGGACCCTCTTGACGCCGCCGTCTTTGCCTGCCTCACCACCACCTTCTTTGCCACGGCGCGAACCGGCGAGTTCACCACACTCTCCCAACACGTCTTCGACCCGGCAACGCACATAACGCGCGCGCACGTATCCCACCAGCGTGGCCGCCACGGCCTCGAAGTGACCAACTTCCATCTCCCCCGCACCAAATCTTCCCCCCACGGTGAGGATGTCAACTGGGCCAAGCAGTCCGGACCATCTGACCCCGAGACCGCCCTCCACAACCACCTCTCCATCAACGATCCCCCTCCCAATGCCCCACTCTTCACCTACCGCCTCAAAAAAGGCCATGTTCCCCTCACGCGTGCGAAGTTCCTCAAGTCCCTCGAGAAAGCTCTCAAGGCCGCCAGCCTAAACCCACTCAACGGCCACGGCATCCGGATCGGATCCACACTGGAGTACCTCCTCCACAACATCCCCTTCAACGTCGTCAAAGTCAAAGGCCGTTGGGCCAGCGACGCCTTCCTCATCTACCTCCGCAAGCACGCTCAGATACTCGCCCCATATATTCAAGCTGTGCCCGCCATCCATGAGGCTTTCACGTGTTACACCATACCGCCAATCCGGCGCAGATAAACCTCTCTCCAGGTAAGCCTCTCATCCGACTACCTTCTGGGTGCGCAACTACACGCGTCGTCTGACTCTCCTACCACCCGGGTATGCAGCTTGCACCCCAGCAGGTCCCTTCCTGTTCCGGACCGGAAGCGCTCCGCGCAGCTTCGCCCACCTCCTCTCACCATCGCTCCTCACCGAACATTAGTACCAGCTCCTCCCTCCTCTTTGTATGTATCTACCTTACATACAAAATACCACTCTCGTTCATCGCGCACACAGTGCCACCCGTAGTCTTGTAGACATGGTGTATCCTCCGTTGTCACTTGTATAGCAGAACATTTAGTGAAATGATGGCTAAGCTGCTCGTGAAATTGTCTTGGAAAAGGGTCGGTATTTCATCCAACACTGGAGTGGTTAGTCTTTGGCTCATCAAACTTTGCGCTTTCAAAGTTCACCATCATGAACACGTCCTAATAATAACACGAGTGCGTACGTCTGCGCTGCAACTGGCGTATATTGGGCTGTTCATTACGACCTGCCAATGTAGTACAGTACGAGGGGGAACATGGTCTTAACGCCACTTGGTTTTGCAACACAGGTATGAGGTACTATGGAACGGGTGAACTTGCGGTCGCCGTGCCGCCCAGGTGTCGTGCGACTATTATACTAAAGCAGGTTGCTGCTTTCGTCATGCTTTCATTGTGACTGTTGGCTTCATGCGCGGTTGTCGCATTTCGGGCTCAAATCTTTCTAGGCAATCCTGAAGGAACTTGAATGCGGCGGGCGGTCGAGACAAGATGGTGTATTGGGATGTTGCACTATTACGACGACGAGCGCATATGTTTCTTGGGTTCGCAAATCGAGCCGTTTCACCTCTGTTTGGGATTTCTTCGGCTGTCTCCTACTATGGCTTGGGATATATGGCCGGGCGTGCGCCCACTGGCAACTGACCACGCTGCTTACTTTCTATCCATCTTCTCAGCCCATGTCTATCGTCGAAGGAGCTGCCCTCGTAACCGGATCCGCCCACGGCATTGGACGCGGTATCGTATTTCGTCTAGCCAGGATTGGTTTGATATTGCCCCGAATGATGCCTCATCGCAGCGTAATCAGCTGCGTGCTGTCGCCAATGACATCAACAAGATTATCGCGGCCCTCGAACTTCGGCGTTGCAAGATTATGGTGAATCTTTATGCTCTCGGTGCCATCGATGCCTCAATGGGTACGTTACCTGCGCGGTGTTGATCACGGTCAGAAATCTAGATAGAATATGCCGTGTTCGCGGGGGTTGGGACGGCGGACAAAGAAATTGTCTGTTCGTTAGTGGTCTGATCCATTGAGTGCATGTTCCCCTTCTCAAATGGATTGGATCGGTGTGCTACCCTAAACACGACGGTCAGCCAGAAGATGTCGCAAGCATATCTTGAATTCAAGGTGACACACTTTATCACCTGCAAGTATCCACTTGCCTTTCCGCATGTCACGACTCACTTGACATTCGCTTAACAGGATAATGTGCAAGTTGTGACATTTTTGTAAAATTGAACTCGGGAACAGACGTCGAAGTGTCATTGCTTTTGGCAATCCAGGGTCCTGCTGCTGTCGTAAAGGATATAAAAGTGGGCCGCCATGGATCGACTGACCATACCGTTTGATTTTTCACCCACCTTTGGATTGGATCCCATGTCTATCGTCAAAGGAGTTGCGCTCATCACTGGATCAGCCCAGGGCATCGGACGTAGTATCGCACTTCGCCTCGCTAGGGATGGGTTCGATATCGCCCTGAACGACGTCTCGTCCAAACGCGATCAGCTACGTGCTGTCGCGGACGAGATCGATAACATTGGTCGAAGAACATTGTTGGTCCCCGCAGACGTGACCGTCGAAGAGGAGGTCAAAGGGATAGTGCAAGACGTTTCCGAGAAACTCGGAGGTTTGGATGTCGTGAGTAACCTTCTGTGTTGCACTTTGATAAGCCATTTTCTTCAATACTAACCGACCCCATAGATGGTAGCGAACGCGGGCGTCGCCAAATTATCGTCTTTGGTCTCAAGTAAGCCACTCACAAGCCCTCTGCAGCTTGATTTGACACGATGGTGTTCTGCAGCCGGATTAGAGGATTGGGAACGAATTATGTCTGTCAACGCACGTGGTCCTTTCTTGTGCTACAAGTATGCAGCACAACAGATGATCAAGCAAGGACGCGGAGGACGCATTATTGGCGCGAGCTCCGTTCTCGGCAGGTCTGCACTACCCGTATGTGCCCCATATGCCGCCAGCAAGTTCGCAGTCAGAGGCCTAACACAAAGCGCCGGTAAGAGCGGTGTCATATCACCTAGTAGTTCAAAGTAGAGATCTCTGACGAAATCAGCACTGGAGCTGGGCAAATACAAGATTACGGTTAATGCCTATGCTCCTGGCATCATCAAAACGCCAATGGGTATGTATCAGTGAATCTTACCCTGAGATGGAACTAAGTGGAAGCTTACAGTTGAAACACTCCCTGACGTTGCAGAAGCTGATATGGAAATGTTTAATGTAACTATGGGCGTGAGTTGTCTCATTTTCGGCTTGTCAACCTGCGGTTGCTATTCTCATATCACTAGCGCCTAAGCATGAAAGCTATCGAGGCTGAGAGTCAGCCAGAGGACATCGCAAGCATCGTCAGTTACCTTGCCTCGAAAGAAGCACATTTTATAACTGGTGAGTGCCTCCCTTTGTTCCCATTGTTTGCACGTTTATATTTTCGCAATGCATTAGGGCAATGCGTAAGTACCTCTTTGACCTTGTCGCGCGAGATATAGGTAATAATTGGCTGTTTAAGATCACTGTCGATGGCGGAATCGTCTTATCTTGACCTGAGTCACGCGGAGCAGATGGATTTGACTATTCGATGTTGTTGGGAGCTTCCAGATCTTGTTTTTTCGTGACGTTGAACACTTGGACAATATCGTGGATTAAGCTTGGTCCTGAGCGATGTCGATGAGAAGCAACGTTGCGGATATCGTGGATCATCAAGTTGCGGCATTTGTCAACAATCGGCTTTCGCTCAGCCCCGGGCCAAGCGTCGAGCTTGCAATTGCGACTAATGCATCTGGACTTGGAACCACGAGTCTTAGTACATACATCTGAGTTGTGGTAATCACGACTGCTCATAGTGAATTGTGCGCACTGAGCTGCTGGTGGCTTCAAACCAAGACTGCAGGGCTCATGTCGGCGGCACCGTCCTGTAACAAACTTTGGTGTCCTGACGGACTTGTTCTTCAGGGGGACCCATATCGGACTCCTGGTAAAAACCTTTTCCGGAAGTTGCCGTGTCTGTGGGAGACCGACAGTACTCCGGGCATGCGTGTCATCGATTCATCCATGTCACTACTATTTGTAGATGTGCTACTGAAGCCCCGTAATCCCCGTGCCATGATTTCTGCGCTGACGGTTGACCCTTTATCGCCGCAGAGTGGTCGAGAAGGCCGGCTCTGAATCACCCTGGCATTCGCTTTCACCCGTCACGTCTCTCAAGTTTATGTCGAACGCTAAAGGAGTTGCGCTCATCACTGGATCTGCACAGGGTCTTGGACGCAGCATCGCCCTCCGTCTCGCTAGGGATGGGTTTGATATCGCTCTGAACGACATCTCGCCAAAGCGTGATCAGCTGCGCGCCGTTGCAGATGAGATCGAGAAGATTGGGCGAAGAACACTGCTAGTCCCCGCGGACGTGACTGTAGATGAAGAAGTCAAAGGGATGGTGGAGGCTGTCGTCAAGGAGCTCGGTGGGTTGGATGTTGTGAGCATCACGTCGCGTGCTGGACTAGGGTGAGGTGTTCCTGAATAAACCTTTCAACAGCTAGTAGCAAACGCTGGGGTATTTGGACTATCACCCTTGATCTCGAGTAGGTCCTGCCTACCAACTTCTGGAAACTTCAGTTAACATAAAGGTGTGCCACAGCCGAACTACACGAATGGGAACGTATCATAGCTGTCAATGTAAGCGGCACTTTCTTGTGCTACAAACATGCAGCACAGCAGATGATCGAACAAGGACGGGGAGGGCGGATTATCGGCGCGAGCTCCATCTCTGGAAGGCTAGGGAAACCCCTTCTTAGTGCATATTGTGCCAGTAAGTTTGCTATCAGAGGCCTTACACAAGCTGCCGGTAAGGACCGTGTTCTATCCTCTTGGGCCCCAATTGACTGGATTAGCACTGGAACTTGCTCCGCACAACATCACAGTGAACTGTTATGCTCCCGGTCAGATCAAGACGCCCATGAGTAAGTGTCGGAAAAGTATCCGATCAAGAAGTGGGACTCAATTCAGTCAGCGGCTGGCATGTCAGATCCTGATGGGGATTTTGCCAAGGCTGATCCAGCAATGGTGGACATTTGGAAAGGCGTGAGTTGTTCCACCGCTGGTCACGGGCATAATTCTGTTCTCTCATTACCTGTAGCGCGCAGCCACAAGGGGCCTCAAATATGATGGTCAGCCGGAAGATATTGCAAGTCTTGTCAGCTACCTCGCCTCAAAGGAGGCGCACTTCATCAACGGCAAGCATTTATTCGTTTCATCCCCACGTTACGGTGCTTACTATTTTTGTTCAGGGCAAAGTGTACGTTCCCCTCTTTTTCCATGAAACCAATGAAATGGCATACTCAATTGGCATGGCACAGATTACCGTCGATGGTGGAATGGTCTTGTCTTGAATCCTTAGTAGTGGGTTTGGGATCCAGTAAGAGTTCCTTTTACAGGGAATTGTTTGTAACTCGTACGCTCTTGGTTTCGTGTCCATCAGAAATAGGCGATGCGATGTTGTAAATCTTCCAAGGCTATCATGATATGGTGCACCTGTCATGACCTGAATGGCACCGCTTTCGGATACGTCGTAAGTGATCGAGTTTGATGCCGATGTTTGACGTGCAAGTCAGCCCAGCATTGCCCCTGGGTAGAACACCATTAAAGACAATTTCAATAACCTGCAGTTCGTTTCGGATGCATTTCAAGTTGCGGATCTCCCAGTCAGGTCATGGCGACCAGAATATATAGGATTCTGCACACCTGAGGGCAGCCTGAGAGCACTGCCAGTACATACGGGTCGAGTCCCGTCGTTTCATCATACGATTGATATTGCTGTTATTTTCGCTTCACTCACTGACATCGGTATTGATACGAGTCCTCTCACATGAATGTTAGCAAACCAGTGCCTAGCATCACGACCCGTCGGTGGCGTTCAACTGCCCAAAAACTAGAAACTGAAACGAAACGATGACCTGCCGAGAATCGTCTAATATCATATGCACTGGTGGGCACGAATGATCGTGTTCCCATGTCACGGTGATCTGATTTGTTCATTCTGCGGGACAGTGGGAACTACTGTGAATGACAACTTGTGTGAGCCTGATTAATGCCGAGGATATAAAATTAATACCAGCCCAGCGACCACCTGCCAACCACGACGTTGGCTTTTCACCCATCTCTGAAGCATCATGTCGATTGCAACGGGTATTGCTCTCATCACTGGGTCAGCGCAGGGCATCGGACGTAGTATCGCACTTCGTCTCGCTAGGGATGGGTTCGATATTGCCCTGAATGACGTGTCGTCCAAACGCGAACAGCTACGTGCTGTGGCGGATGAGGTCGATAAGATTGGCCGCAGAACGTTGCTGGTCCCTGCAGATGTGTCCGTCGAGCAAGACGTTAAAGGTATGGTGCAAGACGTTTCCAAGCAACTCGGTGGGTTGGATGTAGTGAGCAGCTTGTGCTTCACCTTCATGAAACATCACTCTAAATCCCTTGTTCTTAGATGGTCGCCAACGCGGGTATCGGCAGATTGAAATCTTTGATCACCAGTAAGCCACCAATGCATACTAACTTCTGCAGCTCGAATTGACGTGATTGTATTCTACAGCCGAATTAGAGGACTGGGATCGAACCATGGCCGTCAACGCACGTGGTCCTTTCTTGTGCTACAAGTATGCAGCACAACAGATGATCAAGCAAGGACGCGGAGGACGCATTATTGGCGCGAGCTCCGTTCTCGGCAGGTCGGCAGTACCTATATGTGCCCCATATGCCGCCAGCAAGTTCGCACTCAGAGGCTTAACACAAAGCGCCGGTAAGAGCGGTGTCATATCACCTAGTCCAAAGTAGAGATCTCTGACGAAATCAGCACTGGAGCTGGGCAAATACAAAATCACGGTTAATGCTTACGCTCCCGGTCTCATCAAAACACCAATGAGTATGTATCAGTGGATCTTACCCCGAGATGGTACTAAGTGGAAGTTTGCAGCTGAAGCGCTCGAGGTTGACATTGCAGAAGCTGATATGGAAATGTTTAATGTAGCTATAAGCGTAAGCCTTCTCATTCTCCGCTTGTCAGCCCGTGTTCGTTATTCTCATATCACTTACGCTAGCGCCTAAGCACGAGAGCTATCGAGGCTGAGAGCCAACCAGAGGAAATCGCAAGTATCGTTAGTTACCTCGCCTCGAAAGAGGCACACTTTATAACTGGCAAGTATTTCTTTCTCTATGATTAGAGTTCAGTAGCTCACCTTATTGGATCGCTCTAGGACAATGCGTAAGTTTCAGGATTTTTGATTCGAGTGTCGAATCGTTTCCCAATGGAACATGCTGAATGAACTTGACGTAGATTACTGTCGATGGCGGAGTTGTCCTTTCTTGATCTGGATCCCTGGTGACGAACATGTCATACTGTCTGATTTCGCTCACCACTGCTAAGTCTAAGTAACACACACACCTCTCGTTTCTCATCCTTCATACCCCTTTAATCGCGGCTCAAATAATACGTGTTTGTCGTGTTTTCATCGTTTATGTCCCGAGGGCCTCGGAATCCTCAGCTCAACGAATCACATCTTTTGTGAGGTGGGTCCTGAAGATGTAGTTGAATTCTAAACCGTAGCCAAGGAAAGGAAGTGATCTCATAACACTGATCCGCCTGGAGTTGGCCAGGAGACAAGTAAGTTCGTCAAGTATAGCATCAATTGTATACTAAGATATCGGTGACAACGATACCGCGAGAACTCATAGCGACTGACGTTGAGCACACCAAGATTCTTAGATGTCTGAACTTTATGACTGAGAGATTTGGTTTAGGGAACCCAACCAAATATACTACTCAAGGATACTATAGCGCCGGCACCAGTGATGTCATCGGTGCGGGTCCGCACGACCGTATCCCTCGCCAGTGCGAGAGCTGGAATCTAGAAGTATTAATTTGTAACAGAAAATAAGCTTTCAGTTCACATATATAATGTGACTACTAGCTCTGGAATGGAAACGATCCAAGGCTAAGTCAGGAGCTGGACGCATGACAATCGCCGTCCATTCCATGATCAACATAGCTCAATCACAGTTGGAAATGCAATCACAGCTCCAATCAAGCGTAATGCCGACCTCAAGCTGTAATGTCACAAGTCAGACAATCCCGATACCAATGGTAAGTACTTACGGAGGTTCCGCAACAGAGCTCCGCGTCATCGCATCGATCATCCTGACTGTTGAGGCGCCTACAATCCGTGCCCCCATATTTACGGAACACCGGATCCTAGTCACACATAGGTCAACATACCGGACGAACAGATGTGACACCACACCTTACCCAAACGACCGTTTCGCAGCATACGTGGTTTGAAGTGCAGATACCATTGAAACGAGGAAGAGGATCATTTGCAGCAACGGCACCAGTCATCATAACTAGCGCAATGACAAGGGAGGCGAAACGTCCGGACATGGTCAAGAAGACGTGCTTGGCCTGGTAGAGGTAGCCGGCCTTTTTATATGCTGCTGGCTGTTCACCTGATCCAAAATCAAATAATTTAAATAGTTACGTGCTGCTCCCTGTTTTATTATGCAATGCTTACCCCCTCGAACCGAATAGTAGTTGAAAATGTTGTGGCCATGATTTTCTATAGAGTTTCTGTCAAACCGAGAAGCATGCACAGGATAACAACCGCATGTGGAGCGAAACGTTGGACGAGTTCAGCTCTTTGGTCTGAACCATGTACATTTTGCCACTGGAGGTCAGTGAGCAAGTTACCGAGAAGGAAAAAAAAGACCATTTTCGCCTATGTAGCCTTTTATGGTCAGAGGTTCGGGTAATTCTCTTGGCCAACCAATCAGACTCAACACGCATCCCCATCCAAAAACGTTATGCGCCGATATTGCGTGACCGAGTGAGGGCCGAGTTCTTAGTGGATGATCGTCAGATGAGTATTGCTACTATGTACTTCTCAGTGCTCACCTTATGGATATGCAAGTCACCTCCCTTGTGGTCTACATGAATTCGTCAGATGGCCTGGTAAATTGTACCACGCCGAAATTACCTAGTGACTGAGCAGTGACTGAGTGACGCGGCGCAGAGTCATCAACAAATTAAGTAATCCTTATCTAACCTTTACCAAACTTTTCTTACTTCTCGGCTCTCAAAAAAGACGGGACAGTACAACAAAGGCTACGACTCAGTGTAACCCACTAAACGCAACGGCTTGCCAACGTGATAGTATAAAAACCACCTCAGCCGCAAGTACCAGCAGGTTCAACGAAACATGTCTGTGGCCAAAGGCATCGCTCTTATCACTGGATCTGCTATTGGACGCGCGGTCGCACTCCGTCTTGAACAAACTCGGCAGATACAACATCACCGTGAATTCATACGCACCGGTATCATCGATACGTCAACGAGTAAGTGTCGGCAGGACATCCGATCTACAATGGCACTAAGTGTCGACAGCGGTCCGCGAACTAGCCAACTTGTTCATGAATGTAAGTTGACTTGCTTCATGCTCGTCACACTGGATCATTACTCCACATTACCTGCAACGCATTTGTTGCAATCCTATCAACTATAATGGCGAGACAGAAGATGCCGCCAATCTTGTGAGCTACCTCGCCTCGAAGGAGGCTCATTTTATTACCGACAAGTATTATTTTTCGATCAATCCCTATGCATACCCGCTTACATAGACATGGACAGGGCAAAGCGTACGTTTTCGTTTCTACCAAATGCATTCAAGAGGCTCCAGCGACGGCATGCTCGATGCACTTGACATAGATTTCCATCGACGGGGGATTCACCTTGTCTTGAGGGATATTTGTCCCGTTCGAGGTGACTACATTCTAACGTCATATGTATTCTTCGATGTGTGCTCACATACGCATATTTCTAGGGTTAGGAACGATCAAGAAACGATGATAGCATTTACTACACAGCACAATCGACGGAGAATTCAAGAGTGCATGTCTGGAAATATTGGAAAATGTATGATAACCTTCGATGCGGTGAATCTTCTGTGTAAGAGTTTCAAACTAATCAATGTCTTGATCGTCCAAGTTAAACACTGTGATGCTGGTTGGACAGCAACCAGAGATTAGACCCCTCCGCGTCTGCTTGTGGGACCATTCCGCTTGTTACACCGCGGAACGATCGAATGCAACAAGAGCGGAGTCGATAGACTACGGCGCGTTACTACTCACTTGGCTCAACGCGCACCGCGACCATGTTGTCGACATCTCACCCGCAGAAGCCGACTGTACGAAGGTTTTCCCGAGCGGCTGGCTCTCTCAAAGGCGAATCATCCCCGCCGACCACGCTGTCCGCGGTTCGAAGCGTCGAGACGTTGAAGAAAGGGTGGAGGAAGGCACGGGAGGGATGCAGCTGCTCTATAGGATCCGACAGATGGGGCATGCTACGTTCGGCCCGTCTATTCATTTGTACGGCCACGGCAACTGCCTCCCACCCTGATCGTCGTCGAAACCAGCGTCGTCTCGCCTAATGCCATGACCGTGTCACCGTGCCCATGTTCACGTCTGAGCCGGGACATGTTAGGCGGGTCAGACGTTGCACCAGTGGGGGAAAGATCATTCATGCCGATCGTCGGAAATTAATTATTACTTTTTAATGTCACCTAGCTCTAGCGAGTCGTGCCACATGGTGAGTCATCGTGAGCTACTTCGCCTCGTAGGAAACACACTTGATAACTGGCAGGCATTCTTTCAATCCGACGATCATGCCCGCTTACGTAGAGTTGGACAACGCAATGCGTGAGTTGTGGTTTTTACTGCACGAATTCAGTGAGCGCCCGGAACAGCGGAGGAGTCACCCTGTCTTGATTCCAAGACACTGGGACAGATGTCTGGGAACATGCGTTGATGTCCTATAGATATCGATATCTCAATGCGTGCCCACAAACGCATGTTTTCGGAGTTAGAGAAGCAGACAGCATACAACTCGCGGCACACTGAATTGCAAATAGAAGACAGTCCTGAAACATCGTGAAGCAACTGTCTTTTTTCTGGGCGATTCACATCGTAGCCCTTTCATTCTTTGAGTATGAGAGCGGCGGATCTTGACACTGCGAACCCTGTCATCTTAGCGTCAGCACGTACTCAAAAAAAAAAGGCTGAGTGCAACCGAGTTTCTACTTTACCTCCCTGTGGAGCGCACGTCGTCATGATCGGAGAACGACCCGTGCTAGACCACTCTAGGCCTGATCAGAAGATCACCATGCGTGGTACACGGTGGACAGACGAACGTAACAAGAATTGGATCGATATATCACTGGTGGAATGGCGTGTTTGTAGGCTTAACGCGCAACTATATTTGTGTTTTTCACTTGAGCCAATTGTTATCGTCCCGCAACTTTGTGGTGTCTGGAGTAGAATGGACTGAGGGAGGTGTCCGTCAGGTGCCTTTCAAGTTCCTCGTCCAGGGGTGTGCAGTTTGGAACAGGGCGTGATGTGTGGGGTTTCAACCATGCGAAGGCCTCGTCAGGGTCCTACCACCACTGGCATGTGGAAGAGGGTTGGGGTGACAGTGCTGAGGGACGTCTCCTGCTCGATGATCCGGAAATGCCACCGCCGGAGCCACACGGGACTCCTGTTCTCCATTCACTACTCCGATAGGAATATGAGACCCCTGTTCTGAAGACTGAACCCCATCAGTGTCACGGTGGAGATTTTTGCGACGTCAGGGAAGCGGGAGAAGATTCCTAGATCTATATATGGTAGGCAAGATCAGACTTGACCATCGATCATCGATCATCAAATCATCGATTGTGGCCAACCCGGACGTCGGCTGGATGGATGATGTGCCTTTTCGAGATACGGTGTGGTAGTACGATTTCTGAGGATGCAACAGTTTGCAGGCATGAGCTCATAAGATGCAAGACAATGCGTTAGCACGCTAGAACACTGTCAAACCTACACAGTTGATATAGAAGCTCCATAAAGGGTAATGAGAGGCAGTCGATGCGTCTATTGACGGACTGCCCCTCAACGTGGCAGCGTCATAGCGGGCTGGTCACCAGACAGTACTAGGGTAATGAGCCTGGCAGCTGACCGTGACAAATCAGATTCGGCACGCTCCTCATGTTCTAGTAGCGAGTCATGGTCCTCATTGCGACAGGTAGTATCCGTATGTGTAAATTGAATCTAACGATCTACGACAGCGTATGCCACTGAGACGGAAGGTTCCTGGCCAGCAGTTTGCACAAAACCCAAACCTCTGCTTCGGTCACGGTGTTTCCCGTAACTCAACGTTCAACGTTCAACGCCCGTGATCCTCATCGGGTGATGTACCTATCCAACGGAACTGCGATCTTGTGCCACATCATTCACGCGATGTCCGGGCACAGTCTCGCGTGAATGGTGCTCGATCTGTCCCGTCGTGTGACAGTGGATGAGAAGAGAACGACTCGGACACAGTTTGGTGGCCTGGACATGGTGAGTGCGAACAATTGAAGGTCCAGATGTCCACCCGCTAATGCAATCGGTATTTCCCTCCCATGATACGACAAATGCACAGTATGCAACGCGCTCGTTGCCTGGCTCACGTCTATATATAAATGGTGTATGCAGATCTGGATGTGCACAGTCGATAATCAACTCGGCAAAGGCACCGATCAAGGGTAGTGGAGTCAGTAACATACAGATCCCCGTCCTTGGTTAAACGTAAGGTTACCATAAATGGTTGTGATGATAGGCTGCTCTTATCCTGCACGCAGGGCGACGAAAAAGGCAGACCTCGGTGGGTGTACAGGTCCGTGCCTCGTGATACTAGGTATAAATGGACAGCCCTTCTAGGGTTATCACTACAGAAAGTACACTTTAAACCACTCACTCGTCTCTTCTCTGATATACATGTCTGACGTCAAAGGAACCGCCCTCATCACTGGATCCGCCCAGGGTATTGGACGCGCTATTGCACTCCGTCTTGCAAAGGATGGGTTCGACATCGCTCTGAACGATCTCCCGTCCAAACGTGACGAGCTGCGCGCTCTCGCGGACGAGATCGAGAACCTCGGTCGAAAAACCTTGTTGGTCCCAGCGGACGTGACCGTCGAAGAGGAAGTCAAAGAAATGGTGCAAGACGTTTCCAATACACTCGGAGGTCTGGACGTTGTGAGTAATCAGTGCTGTGTTTTGGTTAAGTAAATGCATCCCTAAATACGCTGCTCGTAGATGGTGGCGAATGTGGGTGGCATCAGCGACGCGTCACCGCTGGTCTCCAGTAAGCCGCTCTCGGACGTTTTCTGCCGTCAGGACTAAGTCAATGGTGTTCTACAGCCGAGTTAGCGGAATGGGAACGACTCATGGCTCTCAATGGACGCAGCACTTTCTTGTCCTACAAGTATGCAGCCAGACAGATGATCGACCAAGGGCGTGGGGGGCGCATTCTTGGTGCAATCTCCCCCGGCGGGAAAGAGGGAGGAACCTTGCATTCCGCTTACAGCGCCAGCAAGTTCGCAGTCCGCGCCCTTACACAATCTGCCGGTAATGATCTTGTTATGTCTTCTCGCTCTTCATCGAAATTTCTGATGATTAAACCAGCATTGGAACTCGGTCGATACAACATCACCGTGAATACATACAGTCCAGGATTGCTTGAGACGACAGCGAGTAAGTATCGGCGGGATATCCGATCCTGCAATGAGGCTAAGTGTCGACAGCGATCCATCAAACGGGGGGAGGAAACTTCGCGAATGTTGATCCAGAATTAGTCGCCTTGTTGAAAAGTGTAAGTTGGCTTGCTTCGTGCTCATCACACTGGACTGACTATAACTCACATATTACTTGTAGCGCGTTGACTGTAAGCCCATCAAGTTCCACGGTCAGAGAGAAGATGTCGCCAGTCTTGTGAGCTACCTCTCCTCGAAGGAGTCCCGCTTTATCACTGGCAAGTATCACTTTGATTTCATCTTTATGTATACCTGTTTACATTGACCTGGACAGGGCAAAGCGTGAGTTTTCGTTTTTACCGAATAGGTTCAGGTGGCTCCAGGAACAGCATGCTCAATGCACTCGACATAGATTGCCGTCGACGGAGGAATGTCCTTGTCTTAAGGGACAGATGTCTTGCACTTGGTGAATACATCCCATGCCATATATACTTCTCGATGTGTACTCACACATGCACTGTATATCCGGTATTAGAAAGGATGACAGCAGTCAACATGCAGCAAGATCCATGGAAAATTGAAGGGAGTACGCCTGGAAATGTTCGAAAATGTATGATAGTCGCGAATGTGGTGAAGCTTTTGTATACAGGTTTGAAGCCAATGATTGAATGTCGTGGTGTTTTGGCCGTGTGATCGAACAAGTCACGCCATGTCACAGCCGGACCACCACTTTGTCTACCACAAGGACGGTCGAATGCAACAAGCACGGAATCAGTAGAATGATCGATGGTCGAACGGCGCGTTACTATGCACTGGACTTGGGCGCGCCGCGAGCATTTCGTCGACATCTCCCCGAGGACGGCAGTATGAACGTGTCTGCAAATCTGCTATGCGGGATGCGTCCTCATTTCGTACGTCCAATGCGCCCTCTGTCTCGTGTTCCTCTCCCATTTTCTCGAGCAGTTTCCTCGCAGGGACCAAAAGTATCCCTGTCGACCACCGTGACCCAAAGTTCAAAATTGTGGGGAGGTTTGACGAACCAGATCTGGCACGCGGCATTCGTCCCGTCTCCACTCACAAATGCTTTTCTTTTTCCATGACCATGACAACTGGCCTCTGTGACATTGGGTGGGGTCGTGGTTTGACCTCAGGTTATAAGTTGACTGACTCGCGACCAGACGAAATCACTGCCGTATGCAGCTCTCTTCACCGTCATACCGTGTCAAGTGAGATCGCTCCCTACGTGGCGACACTTTCACTGGCAGGGGAAACTGAAGCGGAAGCAAAAACGTGCCATGCGGTGCGGCAGTGCCATGCCAGAGATGGCTATGTCGTTGGTGACAACCGAGTAGTATACACATATACTCGGGTGAGGAATTCGTTTCGGGACATCGTTTTACCGACTTTTTTTTTTAGAGTTTGTCGTTTGGAAAATGAGGTTTGGACTTGACGTTGAACGTTGATGAAGATGACGCAAGTGCCATGGTGCCGTGTTTCATACTCTCACATATTATCGATGTACGACGAATGCGGGGATAGTTTGAATGAGATCGGTTGCTCAACGTACGTGTCACCTTCCCACTATGCGGCAACTGGAAGTTGGAAAGGTATATTCGGACATGACGCATACATGTATGCGCGCGTTCGATCGTGTTTGAGATTGATATTTGATACAGTGTAGATGCTGGACACCAAGAAAAACGATTTGGAAGCTTTATAAAGCCTTTTCACGTGTCGCAAGGCGTAAACATGTTTGAAGAGATTGTCGTCGTCAACGTCTCTGCTATAATCGTACGCCACACGACAGATTGTCGCACAGGGGCGTGTCAGTGGGGAAATGATCGTCGATGCCTCGTCGACAAGGTGTCACTTTATATTCTTTTTTTCACTGTTGGTCAGCAGCGACGAGTCGTGTCAAAGGGTGCCGGTCAGGACTTTACCCGAATACGCCACATATACGACGATCGAATTCTTTTGATTTGGGTTTGGTGGTGATGGGATATCATGATCATGATAGGACACCACCGCAACAGGCTGAGCCGGTATCCGGGCCAAGTACGGTGTTCCCCTCTCTGTTTCCCTCGCACACAGACGGGACCGATCGGATATGGACGAGTTGTGTGGCATCATGATCATCAAACAAATGATTGATTCGCCACACATGTCCTGGAATCCATTGGATTGCTGACATACCGTGGTGGGCGGTTGCGCTACGGTGATGGTGAGATCATGATTGCGTTTCATGATCTGTTAGATGCCGCTGGTCAGTTTTGCGCTTGGTTCTGATAGTGATCGTGATCGTTGGTGCGGTGTGCCCCACTTTTTCACGCGCATGGGTAGGTAGCGTGTCGTGATGAATTGCTAGGCCATGGGAGCGTACATAGGACGGGCATGTTGCTTTCTTTGTTTGTTTCTTGGTCAGCGGCTGCCATGGTGACGAGAAAATGAGGCTCTTTGGAACGTTGGACGGAACTCACGTCGTTATTCGCGTCCGGGGACAAGAGCTGGAGAGCTTCTAGAGCCACAAGTGTGGAAAGAAAAGAGAGCGGATGCTAGTGTGAGACCTTCGTCTGATGAATGATGATGATCAGAAAGACGGTCTTCTGAATCTGATCACAAGCGCTCATGTCTTGGTTTGGGAAGAAAACTACACATGTGGCAAAGACGTTTTTCCCAGCACTAGAACGTCACGCCCGCTCGCTGGTGTGTCACCCCAAGGGCCAAGAACAGAAAAAAGCCGACGAACCTATTAATTAGGTTTCTATCGTACCGTAATTTGGACAATTGACGTACCTACAATTGACATCGTGGGTGCGTTGGTTGTTACCCTCTGGGACGCAAATGCTGTCCACTCTGAATTACAGCCACTCCAACAAGCGATGTCCATGACGCACCAGCACGTTTTGCGCCCACTGCCAGCCTCATCTTGGGTATAGTATTACCTGTTCATTCATATAACATGGTCGTCCTTGACCCGCTCTAACTAAACTGGGCAGCATGCTTCCATTTGATGGACATGCCTTTTTTTTTCTCTCTTTTTCGCTCTCAGCCAATGATGGATGCGCCGAGCTCAGGGTTGCAACGTTCGAACGTTGTTGACACGTTCATGGTCTGGTCCTTGTCGTAAACCGCTTCTCGTTTCAATGATGACATGTACAGGACTCGGATAGCTTAGAGTTGGGTTAGAGTGTCGTCGCACTTGGCCAGAAGAAGCTAGATTCATTGGGTTGGTTGTTCATATGAAGTATGGGCGTACCCTCGGAGACATCCGGGGAAAACTCAAGGGCTTCAAGTGCCACGACTCATGAGTGGAGTGAGACAGCGCTCATTTCGACTCATGCTAGAGGTCTCGTCACCGGTCTCATACGACTGGGTTCTAGGTGCGCAGTCCTAGGCACGCCCCGTGCAAGGGGGGAGTTTGAGTGACGCGATAAATGTATTATGTCCATATGGAGTGAAAGCGCGCAGCATGTCGTCGAACGCTCTGGAACACCACCCTCATGGTAGCAAGATCAAGATGATCTGACAAATTGTGTCCACCTGACTCATTCCGCAGGGAAACTCTCGATCCGCCTATCCTCCGAGTTTGCCAAGGGACGGGGGTTAGGATATCGAGGACCGGGTGGCATACATATTGATCTTACTACACTTGATCATCATACCTCATCCCCATCCCAACTCAGGGGTGTCGGACGAGACGCGGGTCCAGAAGATGATCGTCGTTTGGGAGCTCGGTACATTGAGATCGGTTGCTGACGCTGACAGACAACGCTGGACGATTGCGCGTCCCAGGGGCGAGATATGATAAGCGACCGCGAATGCAAGTCTGTCGTGCAGGCACCTTGTTGGAACGTATGTCGGTCCACCTCGCATCCCCGGAGTGTGGGAGCGACGATAATGGTGCACAGCCAATTTAAACAATTAGGATGCCGACTTTGCAGTTAACGCCGAAGGAATGCTTCTCTGTTTCGAATACTTGTGTCGCCGAGTAGATGATCGGGTAGGGACGCGGAGGTTGGCTCGTCGGTGCCTCGTTCCTGTCCGAAAAGATAGGTGCACATTGCGCTGTTTCAGGGCACAAAGGGGTTGATCGACCGAATACATGGGGCAGGTCAACCAGATCGCGTACTGTTCGGCAAGCGAAGTTTGTGGTGGAGACTGGCGCAATGCGCAGGTAAGTCGCAGGAAGGCAGTGGCATGGATCCTTCTTTTAATTGCGTCCTGCTGTGTCACTGCTAAGTTACGTTCGATCAATAATGTGATTATCCATTCATCCTCTGGTCCGCATTGTTGCCACCTTCCATAATGCACCAGTTGTGGACGTCAAATAATCACGGTTAATTCATATGCGCCCGGAGCTATAGGGACGGCAAGTATGAGTGGATCCGATATAAGTGTCCTCGATGCGGGATTGGCTTAGACCAGTGGCAGGCTAATGTATGTCCCACGCGAGGAGAACGAGAATTTTCCGAGGCGATTGTAAGATTGTACGTCTTTGAGCGTGTTCGAGGGGGTCCGGGGGTTGAGACAAGAACAAGATCGGTGGCGCGATGAGTCAAGGGGGTAATAGGTGCGCAGTCTGTTACGTTGCAAAGTCGTACCTCGTCGCCAAGGAGGCGCATTATATCGGTAAGATGCTCGAGCGTAAGTTGCCCAATGTACACGTGATCAATCAATTGTCGATGGAGGTTGTCTTGTTGTCGTAACTGGAACAGTGTTGATCGTTGTAGTGATTACGAAAAGAGATATTGTTCATGAACATGTTGGGCAAAGGCCCTTCCGAACGATGAAAATGAACGGCGGGCCGACGAGATGAGTCCGCGATGGATCGCGAAGGGATCATCTGAGCTATTGGGCAAGTTAATGCGGGGTAAAGTGGAAGATCTGCTCGTGCCACTCCTATCTGTCATTCGAACGGTGGTCGAGGGGACCGAAAAAGAGTTTGATCGAGCAGTAGATCAGATTGTCGTCGAGTCAATCGCGGGAGGAATTGGGCGAACAGGAAGCATGACGCCACTGCTCGGATGAGAGGATGGCCGTGTGATAATAAGAAGAAGAGAGGCGTCGTAAGGATGAGGTGAGCGGGCTCGATGATGAAGGGCAAGAGACGTCGGAGGGGTCCGATGTTGGGACAGATCATGGCGGACATGACATTGAGTATAGCGGTGTTCGGATCTCAAAGTGAAAAGATGGAAAGATATTACCGAGTTGGACTAACGTCAGTAGCAAATGATGGGGCGGGAATAAGCCGGCAACGTGCCGTGTGGGAATAAGACGGTGTTCGTTCGCGTATGTGGAGAAAGGTTGGCCAGGCGAACATGTGCATATGGCGCGTCACCACCAGTACGGAACGGAGGTGCGTGCGACAACGGCGTGTCTGCCCTTTACGGAAATGATGAGACTGTCCCGCAGAGACAAGTCGAGTGTTTGACAAGTTTCAGAGGGCAGTTGCGACGACGGATCCAATGTTTTGAGGAACAAGGGGCGACCGCAAATGGCAGGGGCTCTGAAGATCGCCGCGGGTAGATTATTATGTGCAGGGACAAGCGTCGGAATGGGTTCATTATCCTCATCAACAGCCAAACGGCGACCTCGCAAACGAACAACAGGATTGTTCGCGCCATTCTTTTAATTACCTCCATTCATCCCTTTTCCCCCTTCCCCCTTTTCTCCCCCACTTCCCCATCTCTCCCCCACGTAGCACGCAATGGCCGGTTTCTTGCGCAAGAAAGCTACCTTGTCGAGAAAAGTCTCCCTCCGCGATCCACAACCCGTCCATCTCACCCCTGCACCCGAAAGGCTCACCTCCTATGCACCCCCTTTCCTCCCCCCAATCCACTTCTCAACCGCTTTCGCAGATCCCGACCCGAACTCCCCCCCGCCGCTCCCTCCCGCCGCGTCCCCACCCGTGCTTGCCCTCCCCGCCCCAGCACCCGAAAATCTTCTGGGTGATGTCTGGGACCCATATACCGATGCCGATAGCCATCCAACACCGCCCGTCCAGAATACGCCTCTAGCTCGACTACCGGGTCCGTTCATTCGACCCCACCATGGGATGCCGTCTAACTTCCATACTCTAGCTAGCAACGCTTCCGTAGATGTACCGAACATCTGTAACACTACTACTGTACTTTCTCTTCCGCTCCCCGTTGCTACGGTACAGAGTCCGCGACAGGTCCAAACTCGCCCACAGGCAGCCCGTCCGAAAACCCAAGTCCTTGACAACCAACCTCTTACGCAAAAACAACCAAGTCCCCCCTCTTCAGCACCCGCCCACCCCTCGAGCTCTCCCGCCGTGGTTCGCGGACAAATGCCCCCTGCACCCAGCTTCGACTTCGAAGAATCCTTATCTGCAGCCAATGTGACCTCAGTCGTCAATCAAGTTCGTTCATATCCCCCACCCATACGGCATCACACTTCTCCCGCACTTCCTTCCCAAAACTCCAAAATGGTCATACAACGTCCCCCCTCGTCCAACGCCCACCGCCATCACACCGCGCCACAGAAGCCTGGATCGAGTTCCAGTCTCTCTTCTAGTAGTCACCACACCGATGCCACCCGGAGAACCGACGGATCGTATGGTACATCTACGTCAGCCAGCTCGCTGTCCCCCGCTGCTGAGGTGAGACATGCCCTCCTTTACCGGATAGATTAGGTAGCTTTTCATAAGCCCCATCTCCGGGTTCACTGTGACCGGCGTCGCTAGTGCGAACAGTGGAGCTCGGTGATTATCCTCCCGGCGCACTGAAACACTAGCCGATGGTCCTTGCTGTCCGGCTTTCGCGTACATGCTTGCATGCAAACGATCTGTTGACGTCTTTTGCGCGCTCGTGTTTGTCCCTGTTTGCTTCGACCCGCACTGACCCTCTCTTTTGTATTAGGTAATTGATGTCAGAACGAGAACGCACCCAGCCGGGCGCTTAGATCCCGTGAGTAATTCGCATCCCGTCCGTAATCGATCTCGAACATTACATGATGTTTTATGAGCTAACCCGTTATAAACCGACAGGCTTGCAATGGCCCTGCCCGTCCTTTCGACCACCACACGTCGCTCACTTCACGTCCATCCACCTCCTCCGGCCTCCCCGCTCGAGTACATCGCTCTCCCACTCATCCCTCCGTCCCCCCCACCAGCTACCCTGACCGTGTCCGAACACTGGCGCGTCAGACCTCTCACTCTAGTTTACCATCTTCTACGGGGCACGCAGAACCCCACGCACGAACCCCAATGTTGTACGACATGCTTCGCTCAGGAGACGCAGACGCCGCTCCAATGCGCAGAGGACCACTCATTTTTACTGCCATGTCAGCTGCGCAGCAGCCCTCTGGTCCAGTCAGCAAGACCCCCAAGACCTCCCCAGCCAATAGGAACACGAATGTACAGAATTCTTATCCTTCTCCGCCCGCCGAATACGTGTCTCTCGAGCATTCTCCCCCCTCATGGCCCAATAGCTCCATGGTCCGCGGCGTGCCTCACGTTGATCTGCGTTCCCACGATCGCGTTGTCAGTCAAACCGAGCTCCCACCTCTGAACCACAAGTCAAGCAAGAGTAGCTTGCGTGTGGGGGTAGAGCGCACGCCCTCTGCCGTCAGCAGGGGCGATGCAGGTTCTGAGCACGCCCGACCTCGCGTCCTGACAAAGGCACGTCCTACTACCCCTCAGAAGCCAGACACTCCTTGCCATCCGGTGCTTCCTGAACCGGGTGATCCTTTGCTCCTAGATGATGACCCCTTTGCGAGACTTGAAGGCGTCAAATTGTTGAAGCCGAGGACCCGGTCGTCTTCCGGGGACACTGGTCCGCGTACGAGTAAGGAGTATATATCTTCAAGTGAAGATGGTCATGTCAAGACGCCAAACTCCCCTTCTCTGGCTCCAAAGACACCATCCACCACCGACGCTCCCATGCCACCTAGTACACCCCCGCCTTCCACCCCAGAAAAGCTCCCACCGACACCGGTTACTCCTGACGATTACAAGTCTGCACGTCAGCAACGCCGTGGTCAGTGGTTGGAGAAAGCCCCGCCGCCAGCTCTCGCAGATATAATTGCAAAGCAACTGGTGGAGGAGGTGGAGGAGCCACCCCGTGAACCAACTCCTCCTCCTCCGACGTATTTCCCCATTATGGCATTCTTATCGGACGCGAATCTTCTTCCACTGCTTCTGTCGTACTTGTCCTATTCCGAATGGCTTCCACTCTACAGCGCGAACAAGCAAGTCCAAGACTTGTTCCAGAGCAGAATTCTGCGTGAATTTGTCCTGGACCGTTACCTGAGTACGGTTGGGTATTCCAAATGGGACTATGAATGGGCAGAGCCGCTTGCGTTATCGTTGAAGGCAAGTTCAACACCGACGCTGTGTTTACATCTATTGACATGATTCGTAGGATCTTCACAATTATCTACGAGGTGTAGCGATGCCGTCACATGAGTATGCTCGGCTTTCCGTTGCATACTTGCGACCCCCGGCATCGAACCGGGATGCCCCGACGATCTTAGATGCACCGGATATCCTTGCATTGGCGCTCACCACGCGGGCTTACACCCGGGTCGTCCTCCGTCTCCGTGCTCAAGCTGAATCCGAGACCAAGTACCTCAAGATGCAAAGGGCGGCTGAACTGAGCCAGACCACGAATACATCGCGTCCAGGCACCCGTCAGCACAGCGTATCAAGCCGGGCGCCTTCCCCAACATCATCCTACTCTCACTCGCGTAACCATTCTCATGGGAAGAGCGAACAAAACCCAAGTACCTTGTCGTCAAGGGTTCCTAAATTCAAATCGCCCCTCTATCGACCTGGTCGAGCCCCGGTCTTGAGAGTCTTTGTACCTTCTCCTGAAGGAGATTGGTTGTCTGATGCGAGTGTCGTGGAATGCGAAACTGAATTGAAACGGTCCGGTGTTCTCAAGCTTCTCCGGGTGGGCGATATTGTCTGGGACGTTGCTGTCGGAGACGAAGGAAATCTCGGTCGATTGATATGGGACGGGAGCTATCTGGTGGTAAGTTTCTCCTCGGAACCGTATTGTAACCGGCTACCGACACTCGGCATTTGCAGGATCTAGACTACAGGTACTCACGCATGGGTGAACTGTCGCCGTACTTCCACAGCTTGGCGTTTTCTCCTTCATACTTCCATCGGGTCATCCGTATCGGTGGTTCTGCAACGCACAATCCCCACTGTAATCCTATCGGTTACATTGACGTAAGGCCGTGGGGGCGCGAGATTGCCACCAACCTGCAATTGTTGCAGGACCGAGCTCGAACGGAAACGTGCGTATAGCTCTGTGCCATCGTGAGATCCATGCTCATGCTTGACCACAGTCCACATGGCGCGCTTCACGACGTCGTCCGTTGGGTACACCGATCCACGTTTACTATTCGCCCTCCTGTTCCCTCTTTGCAAGGACAGCGTCCGCGCGACTTCCGCGTTCCCATTCCCGGTGCTGAAGGATTGTATATCGATTCCGGCTGGTACGGTACCGTGGTCCTTGAGTCGGAAGGGACGAACGAAGGGCTTGTAGATCTTCAAGCGCGCTGCGGGCCTGGTGTGTTCCCGCCTAGAGCGGAGAGCTTTACCACCAAGATCCGGAACGAAAAAGAAAAGGAAAATAGGCGGGTATGGCGGATCTTGCGCGAAAAGAGGTATGTGTTGCGTTTGATGTATGTGGCATGCGAACTGACGGACTGGGGCCAGCCGTCCGGGTGAAATATGGCTCCGAGCCGTGCAAGTCAGGGAACGGTTGATGTGAAATGTGAAACATCGAATCGGTATCTGTGGTCGGTTGTGGCCTGGACTTGGCAGAATCAAACGCGCGCTGTTGATGATTTGGCACTTGGGACTCAGCCCTTCATTTTTCTCACGAATGTTTGCGACGTATGCTCCTTGGCTTTTTCTCTGTTATCTGACGGTACTCTAGAAAGAAGGGGTTGTAGCTTATTCACTTGTATTTCTCTCCTTTACTGTTTTCGCCCCTTAGTAGTTGGATCACGATTACCTCTCGAACGATATCCTCAATATCATGGTTGATTTTCTATCCACGTGACTCGTCGCGTCGCGCATCCTCTGAGCTCTTGTTTTGGATCACACCGTCTGCGACACTAGAATTCATCTCGCCCACCGTTTTTCATTTCTGCAGCGGGTCTGTATCATCTCTCTCAAACTTCTCCATTTCATAGAAGAAAAAAAAGAACTATCACGCCATGTTCCACATGTATACCCTCCTCATCGGCGCCTATCTCCTACTCGTCTCCGCCTCAGTTTATCCGACTCAACCCGTCCAAGCGACGGTCTGGTCGGCAGATCAACCCATGCTCGTGAGCTGGATCGAGGACTGGAAGTACCCCGTCCTGAGCGAGATGGGTCCGTTGGACATCTCGCTGTGGTGCGACACGGACGTAAGCAATGCCGTTCTCCGCAGTAGATCATGTGCACGACGAAGCTGACCCACTGCTTCTTGGTCGCCTGAAACGCGCGTCTATGCAATAATGTCTATATTACCATCGCGATACCGGTAATAATAGACGTACCTCGTCCAACTGGCTTCGGACGTGGATCCGACCACGAAGACGCGTCAAGTGACGGTGCCAGGGTGGGTGTTGAAGCAGCGGTCCAAGTAGTGAGTGTGTCGTTTTCCGTGTCTGTGTTTCCTTTTGGGGTTGGTGCGGGTATGTACGGTTGTCTCCTCGGTACCTACGAGGACGCGTTGTTGGGGGGAGTACCTGTTTGTCTCACCCTTTTCCCCTGTCACATTTTGCCTTTTGCTTTGCATTGGCTGTGTGGTCGTTCAAGATTGATGCACGATGCATCATGTCCGTCTGTATCGTGGGTGCCCGTGGATGTGTCTCCTCGGACCAATCGAGATCTAGGGCGCGGGCGCTGCTGGCGTGACCGTGACCGAGGAAGCACGAGAACCAGGCGGGATGGCGGTGTTGGACGGCATATGTGCCACCAAACCGAGATAGCATCTCGATGAATGAGATGCGAGATCTTGCTGACTGTTGCGTTGTTTTCTTTGTTGATGGGGTGCTGACTGTACGTGTGGACCGTATGTGCAGTACGCTTCGGTTTACGACGAGCAAGCCCATCGATGTGGTGGTGTATTCGGCTGACTTTGCGATGATACCTGCGAATACGACGACGGGCACGGGCACGGGCACGGGTGCGAGTGCGGGCGCAAGTGCGGGTATGGGGAGCGGCGCTGTAGCGCTGGCGACGCCGAGTGGGACCAACACTGGTACCGGTACCGGTACTTTGGCGGGATCTGGGTTTAAGACGGTGCCTACGGCCACGGACGCTGTTTCCACCGGAACTACGATCACGACGACGACGAGTACGACGAATACGAGTGCAAGCGACCGATCCGGATCGATGACGCCCTCGGGGGTCCCGCCACCATCGGGAACGCTTCTTGGGGGTGGTGTATCCGAGGGACAACGCGCGGCGAGTGCGGGGCGGCGGGGTGTGGATGTGGAGAAGCTCAAATTTCGTTTCGTGTTTGTGATCTGGCCGGTGTTGATGGGGATTACGATGGCTTTGTGAAGGCGGGGGGACGTTTTTTTTTTGTTTCTCTTTGTGTCGGGGTTGATTTGTAGTGTGTATCGATGAGCATCAAGTCATGTATCACTAGAGTTCAAGTTCGAAGTTTTGACGGGTTGTTTGTATCATCACCGATTCACCAAAGTTCAATAGTGTTCCCGGTTGGTACCGGCGCGACGGTCCGGCGAGTTACCGCCAGATTGGAGCTACGAGAAACGAATACTGCTCACCAGGTCCAAGGGGCCGCCGCTGCCGTCATGACGTGCCATCGCGTCGATCATCCAGGTGAACGTGATATGAACGAGGGTCAAGGTCCATATTATTATTAGCGTTTTATCCTAAAAATTCATCTTGCGCGCAAGAGACACGTAATACAGCAACTTGAAAGCGTTCTAGCGAGGTACATACCCATTATGTACCACCTGTCCCAGCCCAAGTGTTCAATCAAAACGTCAAGGCATCATATCCCCAATTCCTGCCAGTGCTGCAGCCATCGTCCCACGTCCTCGTTTCCCAGTGCTCTCGCGCCGCCTTGCAACGTCGGCGAGGCGTGCCACGCCTTGTCGGATGCGATCCGGGCGTGGTCGAACCCGAAGATGCGCGTCGGCTCGTGCGCGTGTGTGCGGAGGTGCCGCAGGAGCGTCAGCGCGGGGTCCTCGAGTTTCAAGGACGACGCGGGGAGCGGCGCTGTGTGCACGTGCGTCTCGAGTCTGGCGGTCCATTCGGCGAGGGGGACGAGCGGGAGGTGAAGGTGGTCGCTGATGGTGCGCAGGAGGACGAGGGTGGAGACAGGGAGGGGGTGGGTGACGTGGAGATGGGTTGACTGGGCGTTGCGCATCTCGGCGATGGCTTGGGCTGCGGTGTGTACTGGCATCCAGTGGACGACCTGTGTGTGGAGGGTCAGCCTGAGGGTGCGCACGATTCAATGAGAGGCGAGACACGTACCTCGTCGATTTTGGGAAGTGCCCCTAATGTGACGCCGAGGTGAACGATCATTGGGAAATGGGCTTCTTCGCGCCAGCGCCCATTGGATGCGCCGCAGAGTGGACCTACCCGGATGATGATCGGCCGGAGAGGGGTTTCGGAGGCGGCGACTGCGAGGATCTGTTCGCCTACCCACTTTGACTCGCCATATGCGCCGCCAGCTGCATCGCATGCGCCGACCGGTCCTTCGGGGGCAGCTGCGCCTTCTGCTCCTCCTGGGGAACCCTCAGATGCACCTCGGAGTGTGTCTGTCGAGCCTATGAATAACAGGCGGGGTGGGGCTGGAAGGGGGCTGGAAAGGGCGAAATCGACGAGGTTGCGCAGCATGCGAAAACTGCCATCAAAGATACTGAGGGGCAGCTGATCATCGGACGTAGACAACCATGCGTTATGCACGATGTGGGTTACGGAGGAGAGAAGCTGCAAGCCAGCCGTCAGTCTACCAAGACATGTACCTAAAGTCAGTTCAAAAGTACCTGTTCGTATAGTTGTTGAAATAAACCAAGGTGGTCTCGACTCGCGTCTGCCTCGAGGAACGTCAACTTTGGATGACGAGCCAGAGTGGGGTTCAATCCAGACGCTTGTAGTAACGCTGCCTGTCTCTCCGCACCAGAACCTGGTCTGCTCTTCCTGCGATTGAGAGCATAGACGCGTGTGACTTTCGGATTCTGCAAGAACTGCGCTAGTAGATTGGAGCCAAGGAGGCCCGTCGTGCCAGTGATCAAGACAACGTCATCATGAGGTGACTGCATCGAAGGCCAGTGTACTGGAAAGTTTAGGGTGTGAGACTGGACCATCTTGGTCATCTCAAGACAACGCGCTAGACTCGATTCAGTTCTATGACGGAAACATGCTAGTGCGGTACGAGCTGCAAAGGTGGCGAGACCAGTGATGGTGGGGTATTGATAAACGATGTTTCCTGAGAGCCTTCGGGTGTCGGTGTTCGCGGTGCTCTGAAGGGCGTGAAAGAGTATCACCCGGATGCGTGTTGCTTGTAGACTGCGGAGAAAGGGTAAAGGATCTGCAGGGTCATGGTCAGCAACTGAGAAACGCATACCTATCTATCCCGTAGTCGAACAAGTCAGCATCGTCATCGAGCTTCCTGCCCAATACGGCAACTATGATTCCCCGCACATAAGTTAAGGAGTTCTTGGGACTCCAGACCTTGGGTGGTTTCATTGCTATGAATGCAGCTCGAGCTACGGTATTGTAAAGCGCATTAATTTCGTCGTTGTATTTGGCTAGGGTATCGTTTCTGTTTACCCGGGTCGGGTTGAGATGGGTATATATGAATGGTTTCGTGAGCGCCGCGAAGAGGATCATCTGGAGAAAATGTGATTGATATCATGGAATGGCTCGCAAGAGTATGAGTCAAACCTCTTTCTGAACCCGAGCGTGTTGGGGTGCAAACATGTTCACGCGTTCAATGACGTGCCTTCATTATGCGTCTGTGAGATTAAGCTCTCGAGTAACATGAACTGGATTTACTGAAGCTTGTTTCTCGTCTCTCCTACTTGCTTTGCATCACTCGTATCAATCTTGTAGCCATCCCCCAGTTGAATAAGAACGCCTGCGTTGTATCTTGCGTGTCCAAAGATGATTGCAGAATGCACCATGGGGTGTTCTACGATGAAATTCTCTAGAAAGCCGAATAAGACTCGTCGTTGAAGAGAGCAACGGCAAATGCATACCAAGAAGTACCGGATTTGTCTTCTGAGCGGTGAGATGAGGATGTACCGGCGAGGATCGTACAACGTACCACTTCACCCGTGATATGCAGAAAACGCTCAGCGCTCGCGCTGGTGGAAGGGCTGTACCCAACAGCATCCCGGGGCATTGAAGTAAACGAATGGGAAGAACCAGCTGCCGAAAGCGCCATTACAAAGTGAACGCCTTACCAGAAGACGTGAAATGAGAGCGAGGGCGGGCAACAAGGGTATTTTGAATGATGCCATTCTTTATATACGTGGCTCCCGAGCTGTCCTGGAGGCTGTTCTCCCATCTGATCCGGGCACCCACTTGCCCACCGAAAAAAAAAGCGCACCTCTACCCTTTCGTTACTTGCATACCTATTGCCAAGTCGATAACTTGAGTTCAATGAATTTCTTTGATTCCTCGCGGGTCCGAGTTGTGAGGCCATGAGGGACGGTTCTTCCAGGAAACGTGAAGTTGCTAGTATGCCACACCATGCGTGCAGTGCTATGTATTGCCAAGGATACACAGCACAGCCTACGATTTTAGCCTACGATACAAGAATATCTACGAATTCCGTCAAAAATCACTGGTCACCGGTCACTGCCTCACCACCCACCTCTTGACCAGGAACTCATGATTAATCGTCGTCTGCAAGTACTTGTCTGATCGCACATACACAATCTTGCCTGCCCTTGCAGGTCATTCCAACCCCCAGCCGCGTCAAAACCTCACACCACGTTTGTCTCCAAGTCGTTCTCGTTCTCGTGCTCGTCCTCTGACATTATGTACTCTTTTTCGTCCAGTTTCCAGGTTGCAGGAGCTAACAGCCGATCTTGCCAGGGCCATGGGTCAAAGGGAGGGATATGGCCTTTCCATATGTCCTTTGACAGGAGGCGGTTGATATTGCAGTGGTGCAATCTGGACTTCCGGTATGTCCGTGTCTTGCCTTGTTATTGCCCAGAACCTAACCTATGCCGACAAATATGCATGCTGACTTATTTGCGATGTTATAGAATGCGCATGCTTTTGTCGACGAACTCGGGGTATACCCGCCATCGGCGCATACCCACCAACAGGGCGCTTGAAGCTGCCCCCTTGTCATCAATGGGTCCCGCTGAACCGAAGAGAGTTGATAGCAGATGCAATCCACCAATGATGGCAGTACTTTCACGTGTTATATCATCCATAGACGCGGACACGAACGATGTCCACCAACCTTCTATACGTGAGCAACAGCATTTGTTACAACACCAGGACGGATGCACAAGAAGACGAGGCGATACCGGCTAGTGTATCGGTAGACGAATGGGAGCACAAAGCGACTGCGGGACGACAAGTCCTGTTGATGTTCGGTGCAGTTACACCGACGTCGACGTTAAGTGGGCATATGACACCGAGAGGCTTCGGGTCAGTGTCGTCGCTGCAGAGTCAAGCTGATGTGCCGTTAAGTATTCATGTCTTTCGTCCCCGCCACAGTACAGAACTCAGTCTCCTCGTCCTAGATCCTTCCTCCCAATTAACCACTCGTCAGCTGAGCCAAAGGCACGCTACTGATGGAAGGGCGACATCCAGGGCATGTATCGAGCTAGTGTGTCTTTGGATGATTCCCTGTGCTCACGCCAAGCACGGCTATGTCTGTCGTGGGTGGTGTTAGGCATATCCCTAATGTATGCCCTTGTACCTTTTGTTCGTCGCTGACTCCCCTTTGTTCCCAGTCATACTGAGTACGACCATATGCATCACATGAAGGACCGAAGATCGCGCTTGTACTCATGATCGTGCCAGTGGGTTGTGCGACGCCATCTGAGAACACCAGACCATCCTAGTACGACGACAATGTACATGCGCACTCCACAAGAATGCCTCAGACTTGCCGTACAGGCCGCATTGGGTTGATGAGGGTTTGCTGTTTGATCCACTTTCACCCACACGTTACAATGCCTGTCAATAGGTAAGGTGAAGTCATGATGGACTTTGGGTATGATGCCGGTCAGAGGTAACTAGGGTCATAATTTATCGTTCTCTACAATCCCTGGGCCATTCGATCAGGTCCTAGCTCCCGACGACGATGCAGGCGAAACCCCCTCCATCCCGGCCAGGAGAAATTCAAGATTACACCGGGATGTTGGATTCAGACTCCACAGTTACTTACATGTGGAAAAGGTTCGACTTACTATCCGCTGTGCAGCCTTGTGGTTTGAAGTGGTGGTGGTGACGTACTGGCGAAGGGGGACCATGACACGCATCAAAGCTGTTTCTAGTGCCCTAATCGTGGGTCAGCTACAATCACTTTGCCTACTGACCTATCCTGCATACAAGCACCCGATGTTTATCCCTACGTCGCATGTGCAGGACAGGAGGACGGCCCGAGGCTCATGGGGCCGATGGCCTGGTCAGCCTCACAAGCCCACCCGTCTAAGCAATTTCGACAACTTCTTCGTCACTCGTTTCAAGCGCTTCGGGAAGCTGAGCGATGACATGTTCTGACATCGTGTACCCGGTACTATTCCGTTCTCCGTGTATATTCGCTATTACCAACCCTGCCACAAATCATGAGAATCATGCTCCCACTTACTCCAAGTTACTTTGTTACTCACTCGATCGGGTGCTGATCTACTGTAATGCTCCATGCGCACGCGAGAGGCGGCAGCTCGAGCGATCCTTTCTACCATCACCATGCGCACAGCTAAGTAGACCTGCAATCAGACCTCCGTTGGCGTCGCCCAGCCCATCTACAGGATGTTACGTTCAGACTCGTGCCTTCCATCAGAATGGAAGCCACCCACAGCATGGTCTTGTATGCCTCGCTAAATACACGGGTGGATTGACTGGCTTGATCATGTTTAATGTTGAATTGAACTGATTTGCCTGGAAGTGGTGGGACGAAATGCTGTTGCGGCAAGGTGCATCAGTTGTCTGCCGTAGTATACAACATTCCATTTATACCTTGTTTTGCGTTTCTACATCCCTCTCTACCACACGTGCAATGATGACTAGCAAAGGACGAGTTGTCGAACTAGTGTGCTCAAACGGTGCTGTGGCACGACCCGGCGCGAGACCCCAACTCACTCCGTTTCGTTTCTTCTCCGCATCTTGAACGATCGGAAGTTTAACGTTTAGTATCGGCCGGCAACCGACCCATCATTTGCATGGCCGCTGAGTAGCCTGGGTACCCTCCCTCCCTCCACCTGTCCTCAGTAGAAGGCATATAGTCGAGCATCAGTCGCACAGGTGGTGAGGGGGTTCAGGGACGAACGGGATGTGAGCCACGTGCAGTTTGCGGGCGAGGAAGCTTAGGACGTTCGACGTGAGTCACTAGACACGGCGCCTAATAACGCAAATGCCTTGTTTGGTGTCCTGGGATTAGCACATGGATGGAGCATACATCCACCCAACAGTCGACATTTCCGTTCTCCACGCATCACCTGTATCCTGTGCATCAGCTCAGGGTTCGAAATGTATACTTGATTGCACTGAACGAAGGCGGTTCTCGGAGAACCGACGTTTCCTGTGCGAGTGTATTAATGTGGAGGCAGATGAGCAGCAGGGTTACGGTACGGCATTACCTGTGTCGCACGGAACTCGTTGGCACCGGCGGTGGTGTCAGTGCCGGGCATGTAGACGTCAAGTGGATCACTTTCTGCAATCGAATGCCTGCTGAAATTAAGTGTAATAGATGGGAGTTGTAAGATGAAAGGCGAAGTGAACGAGAGTGTGCGTGGCATGTAACTTCTTGGCAAGTCGACGGGCAGGGACAAGCCGAACCTGATGCTGACACGAATCAATTCATTACTACCACAGCACTCGGAAGCATGTCACCTTCAAGGCATGCACATTGCACAGGTATATTTCTGATAGTTATGGCTAAAGTGATGTAAAAGGCTCGATTTACTGGAAGCGAGGTTGGACTTAAAACCACACCAGACATGCCATCGCTGCAAGTTCCTCAATAGCTCACCTTCCTAGTAGCCATGGCTAGCAAATCGGACGCCGGAGAGAAACAATCACGACCTGATCTGGAGACGACAGACAACCTGGCTGAGGATTGCTCGAGAAACAAACGACCACAACTTGAATCAGGAACATCACAGTCTCGTGCACCAACTGTGGGTTTTTGAACCTTGGCTGCTGATTTTCCGACTGACCTATCTTGCAGGACAGTATACAGACACCCAGTGCCGACCCACAATGTACGGGGCAGGAATTTTCAGGCAAGGAGGAAACCTCTGCTCATAGTGTTATTACAAGTACGAAATGCCTATCTTCACATGGTTGCGAAAATTGCTGAATGAGAGCCAGGTATTCGAGCGACAGGTGTCGCCCTTGGACTTCGACGATTTCCCGCCGGCTTTTACACCATCGTGCATCACAGTGGCCTTGAATGGAGAACCGAAAATAAGCGTTCGTCAGTGAAGGAGGATGTCGTTGAATGGAGTGGGCCGATCCCGATGTGATTTCCTCCTCCGTTAACTTGGATTAGTGCTTACAGAGTTCCTAGACCGTCAGATCCATCAGCACCCGTTTGTCTAGAGGTCTATGCATCTTTCGAATTCCAGCCCATGTTGGGTGCTGGTGAACAGCTGCGAAAGTTGACAATCACTGTGAAACAACTATTAGACCGTGCTGAAAAACAGATCCGTGAGTGGGACGGCATTTTGCACAACGTCCGGGTACTCACACCTTGGCAGCGTTTAATTTTTCCCCAAAGGATGGCAACGTTGTATCCCCATGTTCATCCATCGTTGTAATTGTCGAACGGCGCAATTACGAGAGCAGCGACTCATTGACGTCGAGGGTGCTCGGTCCTCTTTGCGTAAGCAGGCGACTTGTGTCTACACGATCCCCATTGATCAATCTATGTCTATAGTCAACCACAAATGCCCCAAACGCGCTAGAAGACGCAACGAACCACGGCCACAGCGCTCTCTCACGTTACCGGAAGCACGGGGGAAAACGAGACCTGGAGCGCTCTATTGCAGAGTTTGAGCGGGCACTCAATACTTGTCTACCGAACCATCCTTGTCGTGCGGCCGCTCAGTCGAACCTCGCGATGGCTAAATTCATCCTCTGTCGGGTCGACGACACGAATGCTTCCTTCGAGATCCCCCTTGACTTGTACCGCAATGCACTTGCCGCACGTCCGGTCGGTCACGCTGACCGCCCATCTACGTTGATTCAGTTGGCTGCGGTGTATTTGGTGCGATTCGAGAAACAGGGGGACGAATTCGATGGAGCACGGGTTGAGGCATTGCTGCATGAGGCGATGGAGCCCAGCTCCACTGACAGTCACGAAAACCGAGATGTGTCTTTCATGCTGCAATCATATGCCGGGTATAGAGTCGGCCCTGCAAGTGGGCAATCGTCAGTGGACTCGCACTCAAGTTCATGCTTAACAGACAAGGACCCATGGAGCTCAAGTGTCCTGCTGTTGGAGCGGTTCGAACGATACGGGGATCTAGCCGACCTTCAGCAAGCAATCACACTTTTACAAACATTGGTCAGATCGGTTTCGATTTGGGATGACCGGTATTGTGCAGGACTAGGGAATCTCGGCGTGGCATTGTGGTGGCGATTCAACCGCCTCGGGGAGCTGCGCGATCTCGAGCATGCCATTTTGACACTCAGGGATGCCGTTCGCCTCACCCCTGACGGTCACCCTCACAAGCCCGGCATGCTGAACAACCTCGGGAACTCCTTCATCACTCGTTTCGACCGCCTCGGGGAGCCGAGCGATCTCGAGCATGCCATTTTGACACACAGGGATGCCGTTCACCTTACCCCTGATGGTCACCCTGACAAGCCGAGTCATCTGAACAACCTCGGTCTCTCCTTCATCATTCGTTTCGACCGCCTCGGGGAGCTGAGTGATCTCGAGCATGCCATTTCGACACACAGGGATGCCGTTCACCTTACCCCTGATGGTCACCCTCACAAGCCGAATTGTCTGAACAACCTCGGGAACTCCTTCAGAGCTCGTTTCTCACGCCTTGGGGAGCTGAGCGATCTCGAGCATGCCATTTCGACACACAGGGATGCCGTTCACCTTACCCCTGATGGTCACCCTGACAAGCCGAGTTGTCTGAACAACCTCGGTCTCGCCTTCATCACTCGTTTCTCACGCCTCGGGGAGCTGAGCGATCTCGAGCATGCCATTTCGACACTCAGGGATGCCGTTCACCTTACCCCTGATGGTCACCCTGACAAGCCGAGTCGTCTGAACAACCTCGGGAACAGCTTCATCACTCGTTTCGACCGCCTCGGGGAGCTGAGGGATCTCGAGGATGGCATTTCGACAAACAGGGATGCTGTTCACCTTACCCCTGATGGTCACCCTGACAAGCCGAGTCGTCTGAACAACCTCGGTCTCTCCTTCATCACTCGTTTCGACCGCCTCGGGGAGCTGAGCGATCTCGAGGATGGCATTTCGACACACAGGGATGCCGTTCACCTTACCCCTGATGGTCACCCTGACAAGCCGGGTCGTCTGAACAACCTCGGTCTCTCCTTCATCACTCGTTTCTCACGCCTTGGGGAGCTGAGCGATCTCGAGCATGCCATTTCGACACACAGGGATGCCATTCACCTCACCCCTGATGGTCACCCTCACAAGCCGAGTCATCTGAACAACCTCGGGAACTCTTTCATCGCTCGTTTCGACCGCCTCGGGGAGCTGAGCGATCTCAAGCATGCCATTTCGACACACAGGGATGCCGTTCACCTCACCCCTGATGGTCACCCTGACAAGCCGAGTTGTCTGAACAACCTTGGTTACTCCTTCAGAGCTCGTTTCTCATGCCTCGGGGAGCTGAGTGATCTCGAGCATGCCATCTCGACACACAGGGATGCCGTTCACCTTACCCCTGATGGTCACCCTGACAAGCCGAGTCGTCTGAACAACCTCGGTCTCTCCTTCATCACTCGTTTCGACCGCCTCGGGGAGCTGAGCGATCTTGAGGACGCGATTTCCCTGTATTCGCATTCTGCTTCTGTTCCCATTGGCCCCATTAGTGATCGGTTTCGTGCATCACGGAATTGGATATTATGTGCTCGACGTATGCGCCATCCCTCTCTCCTCCGTGCACATTCTATTGCCATAAATATCCTTCCCCAACTTGCATGGATTGGCCTTTCCCTTGCCCACCGTTATGCAGAACTCAAGCGAGGTGCCGATGTTGTATGTGAGGCTGCAGCTGCAGCTTTGGACTCGGGATTCCCAGAACTTGCCGTGGAGTGGCTTGAGCAAGGACATTCCATCGTTTGGGGGGAGCTCCTTCAGCTGCGCAGTTCATATGAGGAGTTGTCGTCTGCTCACCCAGATCACACTCGCAGACTTCGGGAACTGTCTGCCGCATTAGATGATGCTGGTGCCACTCGCGAAAAACCTCTGTCCACCTTGAAATTGACTGATGATGGAATGCAACGTGCGACACAGACGTTGCACCAAGAAGCTCATAGGCACCGTACACTCGCGATCGAACGAGATAAACTGCTTCAGGAGATTCGACGCCTTCCTGGCTTTGAGCGCTTCCTCCTCCCGAAAGACTTTCCTCAGCTCCGTGCGTCAGCACACTCCGGACCGGTCGTGATGCTCAACGCTGCTGAAACCCGATGTGATGCATTGATCCTTCTTGCCGACGTGGATCATGTAATCCATGTCCCTCTTCCCAATTTCAACTTGCAGCGGTCTGTGGGTCTTCAGAACTCACTCGGGGCATTACTTGGCGATGCTCGTGTGATGCCCCTTGACGACAGGGAGGGAAACCCTACAACACGGGGCCGTATTAACTGGGAGTCGCTCTTATCCACTTTGTGGAACGGCGTCATTAAACCAGTCCTGGATAGCTTGGCTTTCTCCGTACGTGCTGTCATTTAACTTGAATTCATAGCTGATCCATCCGATTAGACTCTTGGAGGCCTATCACGCATTTTTTGGTGTCCGACTGGCCCTTTTGTGTTCCTTCCTATCCATGCAGCTGGCTTGTATGGCACTCAGTATTCCTCACCAGGGAACAAAGTATTCGATTTCGTGGTGTCGTCATACATCCCTACTCTCACCATTCTTGCACGATCACCCAATCCCAGTGTGCCACCTAGCGACGATCTGCGCCTCCTTGTTGTCCCTCAACCGCCTTCCGACGGCCAAAGCCCCCTTCGAGGTGTAGCTCCCGAATTGAGACACATCAGGACAGTAGTTGAAAATCCAACTTCGGCACGCACCACCCTCATCCAATCTTCTGTCGGCACAGTCGAGGAAGTACTTGCCTTGATGAAGGATGCGGACTGGGTTCATTTCGCGTGCCATGGCATCCAAGATCCCGCAAAGCCGACTGATAGTGGTCTCTGTCTAGCTGATGGACGCCGTTTGAAGGTATCAGACATCATCGGGTTGTCGCGTTCTTGTGGTGGGCTTGCCTTTTTGTCGGCCTGTCAGACGGCGATGGGTGACGAGGGTCTCACTGATGAGGCGATCCATATCGCAGCAGGGATGTTGTTTGCGGGTTATGGTGGAGTGATTGGTACGATGTGGTCGATCAGCGACAGACTTGCGCCTGTCGTGGCGAGGGGGGTATACGAGTACTTGTTTCGAAATGGCACGAGGCCGGATCATCGGGATGCTGCACGAGCGCTGCATGAAGCTGTTGGGCGTCTTCGAGAGAGTGGGGAAGCGTCGTTTGGCACATGGCTTCCCTTCATCCATGTAGGTCTTTGACTGTTCGGGTGACTATTTTGTTTTTATGCTTTCATGGTGTCATCGTACTCGAAAAATGTACTTTTACAGTATTGTGTCATTACTTGCTCCATCTCGATCTAAATCGTTAGCTCTACACGTTTGTTCTCGACCGACTTAGAGCGTGGAGAAAGAGAGCTAAGATTGGTATTCCTCAGGCTGAGGCTCAACGCGCTGTGAATCGTGTGGCGGAATGTGTGAGGTATATGCCACTCTTCCATGTAGGATGAGAGAAAGCAAAAGCGCACGCGTGACCATTGGGCATATCGACACACACGTTATCTTTACACTGTCAACGTTCGATTCATTTCCTTGTGCTTGTATGGTGTGCTTGGTCTCAGAGCTCGACGTCTCCGACCCACACCTGAGCGCTCTGCTCGTTGGACGAGAGCAGTCCCCGGAGAGTACGACCCTCGTTTCTCCATCGCGGATGTACGACGCGGGGGGAACCAGCCGCGAGGTTCAGGCAAGGGGGTGTCTAGTGCACGGAACGCATTGGCGTATTCGGTTTGACGATGGGATTTGCTACGTACCCTCGACGCGCAACCTTTTCCACTCTAAACTTGGGGTCGATGTGGACGTGGATGTGACGAGGAGCAGCCACGCGTCGTCCCAAAAGACACCCGCGCCTGCATGTCCGACCGACGAGGCGTCCCTCTCTCCGTGATGCAGCAGCGCGACGGGGATGCGCTCTGGTGTCGCGTTTGTACGTGTGACAAATGAGACGAGACCGTGTACTGAGCGGGCTCCCGGGAAGCCGTGTTCAGGGTCGGGGGCGGGGCAGAGGTGTCGGTGCTGGGCGTGTAGATGTCGAGCGGGGGAGGAGTGCCCTGTGTGACGACTTGGGGGAGAAGCCTGCGAAACCTACAAGCTCAGAGTCGGGGGTGCGTGAGAAGACGGCCGGAGCAGATCATGTTCAAGTCTCCCACTGCGACACCACCATACCCGCACCTCATTACCGCCGAAAAGACGGTACTCACGTCGTATGTCCATTCGTGGCTCACTCTTCTCTGCATTGACGGCTTGTTTCGCTTCCAGGTTGCAGAAACTGAGAGCGGATCTTGGCGTACGTCCGCCGTTTCGATGCGTCGAAAGGGAAACACGCTGATGGCGGTCTCGCAGGATATCCTTACCACGTCGGCGACGATACTAACACACTTTGCGACCGCCCTCTCGACCTTCACCACGCCATAGGAGACAGCATGAAATCCGTTCGAACTCCGTCGTCGGCGTCGGCGTGTTGGTGCGTCCGCCGAGGCCGAGAAGAAACTCAACAAAATGAGTCCAGAACACAAGAACCTCGGTGCTCAAACCGACATCCTGAACAGGCTGCGTGAAGAAATGCGGGCATGGATGGGGAGATTGTCCGTGAGGAGGCGAAACTGGGGGATTATAAGCGTAAATGTACAAAGGATTAGACGGGCTTCAAGCTTCAAGTTTGGTGGTCTCGTCGAGTGTTGCGAAAAGGGCATTGTGCGTGTATCGGCGTTTTCTCTGTTTATTTCTTACTGACCAGTATCATCCTCAGATCGTGGGCGACATTGGCAGGCAAATCATACAGGCGAGTTGAGGGTCATCCTATACCCATGCACCCCTCTGACACTATCCCTTCCCTTGGTCCTACCACACTGTCCATTCCCGAGGAGGTCACACAACCAGGCCTTCCCTACGCGTATTATAGCGCACATGGTCGTTTGGGCGACTTGGTTGTCGAGACACAAAGTGCGGTCTCGCAGGTCACCTTTTCCGGTAACCCCCCGGCACCTCCGCGCCCACTCCTTCGTTAGGCAGTAATCTCACGTTGGGTGTACCCATGTACAACCCACCACCTGGCCCTCCACCTCCGGTATGTGCCGTGTCTATGTTACATTGCTGTTGCCTGGAGGCTGGTATCTTTCAATGCTGCCGTCATGCAACACATGTCAAGCGATGTACGTGCTGACGTCTATTATAGATGAGGCGTGCTTCGGTCGACGAGCTCGGGGTACACACGCCATCGGCGCACTCTACCCCCAGTCTTCGTCATTGCCCACGCACAAGGAGCGTGAGCGTGATCCCGTCCCCAAGTCATCGTCGGGGATCCATCAATGCCGCTATCATTCTCCACGCCGTATGACAGTGGGGTGGCATGAACCGAGGAGAGCCAATCATTGATGGCGTCCATTGCCGATGCTCTTTCCCAATCCCATCGTGGATTTACCCCTCGAGGACGCCACCTCATTCGGACACGTGGTTCCTGACGAACCTGTGCCAAAATACGAACTGCACACCGGCGACGTGGGACGATCCCTGAACCTCATGGTCCAGTGACAAGCAAGCTCACCTCCGCGAACTGAGGAAAGGGAAGGGACCAGAAGAGCGACGCGACGGAGTACGTCGCCGCCATGTCTTCTACTGGGTGCAGCGCCGGCTGCAATTAGGGCTTGGGATCATAGAATGGGTCAGGGTGAGGATGGTGCTCATTCTGATCATCCGGCATCGTCGAGCGCGGATGTGCCTTCACAGCGACTGACTTCTTCCTCGGAACGGGATGGGGAAGAGGAGGACGGCTTAGCGTACGATCGTAACGATCAATCTTCGCGAGAAGGAGGGGTCAGTGGGGATGGTATGCATCACGACCAAGACACGTTCTCGGAGAGCGGTGGGGAGGCAAGCGTCGAGGTGATTACGACGACGAACGACGAGCAAAGCGTTTGCAATTGCACCGCGTTCACCGAGCGGTGCAGAGTCAAGCTGCCGCGCCGTATCCCCGTTCGTCGTCTCCGCCGCAGCCTGCTTCTTTTGGCAGAACACCACAGAACTCTGTTCCCCCTCCCCCATCCTACCTCTCAATCCACCGTTTGCCAATCAAGGTAGGGGTGGGGCGATGATAGAGACACATTACCCAGGGCATGCATCAAGCGAAAACATTTCTGGACGCATCCCTGCACCTCCGCCTACTATTGTTACCTCTGTCATGGGTGGTGGTGGTGCGGCAACACCTACGGCACCCAGACCGACATCGCCCAAACACCGTTCCCCACCACCCGAACATCCACGCCCGACGCCGCCATTTTTTCCGCCTCACATGGGAAGTTCCACGTCGTCGCTGAACAACCCAGGTTCAGGCGGTGGACCACGGACGATCTCTGCAGCTGCGTTTCGGAGACAACAGACACGGTCCCGAGTGGACCTGTAACAGAGACCGGGCCTGCGGATACGAGTCCGTTGACGTTGAGGAAGCCGTCTGGGTCGCCGCCTTCGTTTTCGACACCACGGCAGCCGCCGATGGGATCGGGATCGGCGTCCCGAGTGCCGGTGTCTGTGAACAAGGATTTGCCCAGGGCGAGGTTGTCGGTCGTGAACCCTGACCCACGTGTGTAAGAGGTGCAACCAGCTCGTCCCCACTGTGCTGCTTTTACGCAGAACATCATGTTCGAGGAAAAGACTCAGGCAAGCAAGGTTCGTAAAGATAGGGGACTATGCTTTCAACACTAAACTTCGACGATGACCGCCACTTGAGGCTCAAATTGTTCCGCGACTGGGCTCGACTTGGACACGGGGGCACTCCTTGCCCAGAAGCTCGACGGAATAAGAGCATCATCAAAATTTGGAAGCCAAAGCGCGGGGAGGACCGTATCCGTTCCAAGATGTCGGTGGTGTTGGTACTTGTTATGATGGTGTGTATCTTGTCATCAGACGCGCGTAGACAATGTGTGTAATTCATAGAACATTTTCATTGCATTCCATAGGACTTGAATTTGCCTTGACGGGGGAATTATCGACTGGATCTGATTCCATGCTGTGTGCAATGAGATACAAAAAATGTTTTGCAACATTGCCCATCGGAACATTGATTATGAGAACGCGAGAGTAAGCGAGGTGACATGCAAGTCTTGTCTCCTGGACCGCGCGATAACCAAGCAATGGAGCTTTCAAGACACTTGATTCCCGCTATGAATTATTGGCTGTTTTGTTGCCGTACGACATGATGATAAAATAATAATAATATTGTGTGCGATGATCAAAGGAAAAAGGATACATGTACTTATGTCAAGCCCGTCGACGTAGAATATGCCTTACAGCCAGAGAACAAGACACAATCTAGGTACAATTCAACCACAATCAACATCGAGTCCCAGATGCAGCGGGCGTGCCACGACGACGTTTCGAACTAGGCCCTGGTGTCGGACTCGCCGCACGCTTCGAGCTACTCGGCAACGCTTTCGAGCCGCTCCACATGGCTTGTGAGCGCTGACGATGGCTAGTCCTGATTTGCTCCTGACGTGGCGTTTCACGAGGGAAAGTGATAGGTAGGTTTCTGTCAGCCTTGTCGTCGGTAGGCCATTCCTGCCTGTCTAGAACCATCTTGATCGTGTCGACGAACCAAGTAGATGACTGTAGGCATGCCATGTCTTTCTCATATCGATCAATAGCAGCACGCATCACAACCAGCTCCCAGTCTGACTGGTCGAAGGGGAACTCGACCTTCTTTCGATCCGTGTCAGCGGGAGGATCTCCATACAGTGACTTGAACGGCCTCCTCATTTCTTGCAGGACCTCAAAGAGTGGGGTCTTGCATCTAGGCTGAAAAGACGAAGATGGATATTTGCCTGCAGCCAGGAGCAGGCCCTTTAGGTGCCCACCCTCGTGGCAATGTCCTTCCATCTCATCATGTTCATCAAAGCTGGCCAGGTCTTTGCCACGACGCCCAGCGCTATATGAATCAATAGCAGGAACGTAGCGAATAGTCGTCCATGCGAGAACGTGCAAGAAGGACTCGAGATCGTCTGTGACGGTGTGAAACTTGCCGGGCTGCTGAAGGAGATTCGCAGACATGAATTGCCATGTTCCCTGACGAGAATGAGGCCATGATCGAACAGTAAGTATTGCACCGGATGGATGGCTTACCGTGCGATCGGGGCGCCTGCTCCCACGCTCGTCCATCTTCTTCGCCATTTCCCAATCGATCAGTAGGCCCTTGCCCTCGTCTGTCAGAATGATATTCCCCGCGCTGATATCGCGATGCAAGAGTTTTGCGTGATTCACTGCATGCGAATGCGCTATGTTCATATGTCAGCGTACCGTTTGGAAATCGCTAATAGAAAGCTCACCTTGGAGTGCGTCAAAGACGGCTGTGACAAGCTGTTTTGTGCAGTCAAATTGGAAGAGTGGACGCCCTACGATCCCATGCACGAGTCGATAGTGTTGATATGGGGAGATCCTCGGCTGCACACACAGCCATGGAGCATCCACCAGCTCTTGCGTTTGCGTCCTACCGCCGTCGACGTCCCCACCAATTACAAGTTCCGGGATGTGGGGAGTTCTGTGGTGGTGGAGTATTTCATAAATCTCGTGTTCGGGCATCACCTCGACGTCCGCCAAGTCCGAGAGGAATCGCCAGGTATCTTTCATATAGATGACTCTCTCCTTGGACCACGGCCCTTTCTTCGCTTCATCTTGGCCAACGAGTTCGTCCACGTTTCGTTCACTATGGGAGCCAGGTTCTCCGCACGACTTAGTGCCGCCGAGCACGTCTTCGTTTGGGATCCAAACGACGGGTGAGCTACGAGTACACCGGCTGACGAGCGATCGATTTTCGGTGGGAAACCTCGGTCCATATGCATAGCCCATTCCGATCAATCCAGGCACCTCGTACTGGTATAGCGCGACGTCACTGTTCTTGATCCCTAGCTTCTCCCTTACGCGCGCGTCGACCTCAGGTGCAAGGTTTGCAAGCTGGGTCGATACGTCGTGACCTCGCTGCTTGGGAGAGAGGTGGTCGAACCGCCACAAAAACTCGGCCATTAACCTTGGGTTCGTGCGGTAGTTGAATTCGGCAGTCACCACGGTGGCGGAAGGGTCCCATCGCAGGAACCGCGCATGATCCTCTTGGATGACAACAGAAAATGAGAAATGGCGAAACTGCTGGCTATGCTGAGCACCGGCGTAGTGTGCCAGTTGCCCACGCGCCTTCCTTCCCTCGTCGGTGTCCGGCGTGAAGGATCCTGTTTCGATTGCCAAAAAACGTTCTTCCTCTGTGTCAATGCGAGGATCTCGGAAGGCCGCGCCATCCTTGGTCGCTTTGAACTCCATCCAGAGTTCCATTCGCGAGAAATCCGTCCTATCTGGTGGTGGCACGCCGCCGACCCGATTGTAGATTGAAATGTCGGCCTTGAGGTTCACCTTGTTCACTGTGTCGCCCTTGGTGCTTGTGTTAACAGCCTGAAGGTGAGGCATCCATTCTTGAATAGCAGTGATCTGTACAACGAGCTTGTCAGAACATGGATGTTTTGAGATCAGATGAGTACCTACAAAGGGGTCATAACGTCCACTTTCCGTCCTATTGTTGGGGACGTTCTCGAATGGATTGCTGGGCAGATCTGGTAATGGCTCCTCGGTGGCAGGGATGTATTTATCGAGGAAGGTATCGACGGGCATCGCACCCAACCAGCGACCATCCATTTCCTTTCCGAGATGGTGTCGAGCCTTTTCAAATGATTTCGGGGCACAAGTGTAAGGCAAGTCTGACCCGTACTTGTGTGTGGCCGGAGTAGATTCACTGGTGAATGCACGCTGGGAGACGCGCGGCGCCTTGGGAGTGGCAGTTAGTTCGGGTTGAGCAGTAGTAGTGTCCTGGTTATTGTCAGACATGTTACAGACGATACGAGTGAAGAGAGGTTCAACGAACTGAGGTTCAAGGACTGGTTACCCGGCTATTTATCCTCCACGGCTGTGGAATCGACCTGTCAGTCTCGCGAGGACCGCCAACGTTTACTAACCTAGATGTGGACTTTTACTGTCCGGTTTAGTAGTTGTGTGGACCAGCGCGAGTGGTGGTATGAGGTGAACGCGTTACCCGAATCGCGTCTGTCAAACATTGTCAGGTGACTGTAATTAGCCCCTGTGCAAGCTGTTGAATATTTGAGTCCCCCCAACTTCATTTTAACTCTTCGAGTTGAAAGTTGGCTGCACTACTTATTGTTGCGGAACGATGCTTGACATGGTAACCTAGCCAATTTGCCGAAGCGAGTGATGGCAAGACCGTCTTCTCACTCATGACTCGGCTAAAATGCAGGTACCACCACCAGAACCACATGAACGAAGGTCTCTTGAATGATTATCACGTTCAAGCCTCCAGCGACAAAAATCGCCCACAACAACACCATACCCGCATTCGCTGGTTTTTCAGACCTTCGGCCGTGTCGCATTGACGGCTTGTTTCGTTTCCAGGTTGCAGAAACTGAGAGCGGATCTTGTCAAGGCCGGTGATGCACTTCGAATATGGGGTCAGGGCGAGGGTGACAATCTTAGCGTACGTCCACCGTTTCAATGCGTCGAAAGGGAAACACGCTGATGGCGGTCTCGCAGGATATCCTTACCACGTCGGCGACGATGCTAACACCACACCATACGAGACAGCATGAAATACATGTGAAGAAATTCAACAAAATGAGTCCAGATCACGAGAACCTCTGCTCAAACGGACATCCCGAACAAGCTGCGTGAAGAAATGCGGGCCATGGATGGGGAGACTGTCCGTGAGGAGGCTGGACTGGGGGATTATAAGCGTCAGTGTACAAAGGATTGGATGGGCTTCAGGTTTGGTGGTCTTGTCGAATGTTGCGAAAGTGCGTGCATCGGCGTTTTCTCTCTTTGTTTCTGCTAAGCAGTATCACCCTCGGATCGTTGGCGACATTGGCAGGCAAAGCATACAGGCAAGTTGAGAGTCATCTTATATCCACGCACCCCTCTGACGTTGTCCCTTTCATTGTCCTACCGCACAGTCCATTCCCGAGGATGTCACACAACCAGGCCTTCCCCGCGCGTATTATAGCGCGCATGGTCGTGTATGCGACCTAGTTGTCCCCGCACAGCATATGGTCTCGCAAGTCACCTTTCCAGTAACCCCTCAGGGCATGTCCCACTTCCACATCCACCTCTCGACCTCAAGCTCCGACCGGGGAGCAATCTCACGCTGAGTGTGTCCACGTACAACCCCCACCACCTAGCCCACCACCTCCGGTATGTCCCATATCTATGTTGCCTTGCTGCTGCCTGGAGGCTGGTATCTTTCAATGCTGACGTCTATTATAGATCAGGCATGCTTCTGTCGACGAGCTCGGGGTACACGCGCCATCAGCGCATTCTTCCCCCCAGTTTTCGTCGTTGCCAACGAACAAGGAGCATGACTGTGATCCCGTCCCCAAGTCGTCGTCGGTGGATCCCTCAATGCCGCTATCATTCCCCACGCCATATGACAGTGGAGTGGCACGAACCGAGGAGAGCCAATCATTGATGGCGTCCATTGCCGATGCCCTTTCCCAATCCCATCGTGGATTTACCCTCGACGACGCCACGTCATTCGGATTCCCCTCCTGTGCCAAAATACTAACCGCTCGTCGGCCACGTGGGACGATCCCCCCGGAGTGAACCTCATGGTCTAGTGACAAATGGACATGCAAGCTCACCTCCGCGGACTGAGGAAAGGGAAGGGACCAGAAGAGCGACGCGACGAAGTACGTCACATGTCTTCCACCGGGTGCAGCACCGGCTGCAATTAGGGCTTGGGGTGATAGAATGGGTCAGGGTGTGGATGGTGCTCATTCTGATCGTCCGGCATCGTCGAGCGCGGATGTGCCTTCACAGCGACTTACTTCTTCCTCGGAATGGGATGGGGAGAAGGAGGACGGCTTTACGTACGATCGTGACAATCAATCTTCGCGAGAAGGGGATTGTATGCATCACGAACAAACCACGTTCTCGGAGAGCGGTGGGGAGGCAAGCGTCGAGGTGATTACGACGACGAACGACGAGCAAAGCACGACTTCTATTCGAAGATTTGTGTCGACGGGCGCGGTATCCAACCTAGGTGCGTGAGAAGACAGCCGGTGTTGGATACAGCGGCAGTGTCTTATAGTACTTATGGCTCGAGACACGTCAATCTGCAGGTTCACATTACATATGGCACACACACACCTACTCCACTTGATCTCGAGGATGCCATTTCAACCCTCAGGGGTGCTGTCGACTTCATCCCCCATAGTCACCCTGACAAGCCCACCGTTCTGAACAACCTCGGGTTCTCCCTCAGAGCTCGCTTTGAGCACCTCGACGAGCTGAGCGATCTCGAGAACGCAATTTCGACCCTCAGGAATGCTGTTGACCTTACCCCCGATGGTCACCCTTATGAGCCCGATCATCTTGGCAACCTCGGCCACTCCTTCATCATCCGTTTTGCGCGTTTTGGGGCGCTAAGCGATCTGCTGGACGCAATTTCGTCTCTCAAGGATGCTGCTGACCTCACCCCTTATGATCACCGTCGTAAACCAGATCGCCTTAACAACCTTGGGAACTCCTTCCTCACCCGTTTCCGCCGCCTCGGGGACCTTGGGGAGCAGAACGATCTCGAGGAAGCAATTTCAATGCTCAGGGATGTTTGTCATCTCGCCCCTCATGGTCATCCCGATAACCCCCATTCTTTTAATGACCTTGGCATCTGCCTCGTCGCTCGTTGCGCGCGTCTCGGGGAACGTCATGACTTCGAGGATGCAAATTCCGTCTACTCGTATGCTGCTTGTTCCCCCATTGGCCCCGTTAGTGATCGGTTTCATGCTTCGCACGCATGGATAACACGTGCTCGCGGTATATGCCATCCTTCCCTCCTCCATGCACATGCTGTGGCCATTAACCTCCTTCAACTCGCATGGATTGGCCTCCCTCTTACACAGCGTTTCGCCCAACTCAAGCAGGGTGCCGATGTTGTGCGGGAGGCTGCAGGATTCCCGGAAACTGCTGTAGATGGCTCGAGCAAGGGCGTTTGATTGTTTGGGGGAGCCTTTTCAGCTGGGCAGCTCATATGAGGAGTTGTGATCTGCTCACCCAGATCACGCCTGCAGACTTCGGGAACTATTTGCCGCATTAGAAAATGCCAGTGCCACCCGCGAACAGTCTCTATCTGCTCTCTCAGAACAAACTCGAAATGTAGAATCATTGCAGCAAGAGATCGATAGACAGCGTACTCTCGCGATCAAGTGAGATAAACTGCTCCAGGAGATCCGACATTTTCTGGTTTCGAGCGATACCTGCTCCAGAAAGAATTTCCTCGGCTCCGTGCGTCAGCACACTCCGGACCGGTCGTTATCCTCAATGCTGCGGAACGCCGATGCGATGCGTTGATTGTTCTTGCAGATGTGGATCATGTAATTCATGTCCCGCTTTCTGGTTTCGATTCCAGTGGGCCGCACGTCTTCAGAACACGCTGGGGAAATTGCTTGGGCATACTCGTATTGCACGCTCTGACGACAGATGCCGCAAAGCCGACTGAGAGTGGTCTTTGTCTCGCCGATCAACGCCGCTTGAAGCTAGCAGACGTCATCGGGTTGTCGCGTTCCCGTGGTGGGCTTGCATTTTTGTCTGCCTTTAGACGGCGATGGGCAATGAGGGTCTCTCCGATGAGGCGATCCATACCGCGGCAGGGATACGGTGGAGTCATTGGGTCGATGTGGCGGATCAGCGACAGTCTTGCGCATGTTGTGCAGTTCCTCTTTCGGAACGGCACGAGGCCGGACCATCGGGAGGCTGCACGGGGCGTTGCATGAAGCTATTGGACAGCTTCGAGAGAGTAGGGATCCAGCGTCGTCTGTCACATGGCTTCCATTCATCCTTTGAATATTCGGGGTGACTATGTATGTAGCATGATCCAAGTCGTATTTCAAAGATGTACTTTACAGGATGGTGTCTCAAGTCGGTCGGACATTCTGGTCTTGTCTCCGATGATTCGGACGAGAGGGTGCCACCAGGCACTCAGTGATCTGACCGAGTTCGACTGATTGCCAAAGCTGAACATTGATGAATGCCTTGTCTCTGGGAACGTCATTTGTTTTGTCAAAGCGGTCGGGAGTGAACTTATACACAGACCGGTTGGAGCTCAGGCTACTTTAGGTGAAAAACACCATTCCCATCACAAAAAAAGCAAAATTAGTACATACTCGTGTACGATCATATCTTGTAATATTCGAATTGTTCGAACAGAGTGGTGCTATCATATCCGTCCCCCTCGTACAGTCGAATTTCCACAAGCTCCCTCTCCGATCAGGACTGGTCAGTCCCATGGTCATGACACTGCCGGTATCATTCTGACAGTCCTGATATTTGAATCTCATTTTCTCTCGAGTATGCATGATAACATATGCATTACCATAACGACAATACAGTATATCACATGCCATACAAATGTCTGTACTGGTCATCAAGTCCACGACATACACCAACAAACCACGACTGACTTGGCCAGGCACGAACGTACCCGGTAAGCAAACGAAGGCGATCTAACTGGGCAGCTGCCCAGGGTACTAAACGAGAAATCCGAATGGCAAGCATGGGCAAACTGGAAAGCAGGCTGAGAGCAACTTGATGTAGTGTTCAGGGCGAATGCGACAAGAGTGGTGAACTCGAGAGCGACGACTCGGACTTGGAGACTTTGGTGCAACTTGAAGGAGAATCGATAGCAGAACTTGATGTAGTGTTCAGGGCGAATGCGACAAGAATGGTGAACTCGAGAGCGACGACTCGGAGACTTTGGTGCAACTTGAAGGAGAATTGATAGTGGATCATGATGTGCAATGGAGACCCAAGAGATGATTGATAGCGGATGACAATGTGGCAATGGAGACCCGCCGAGAGACGATCGATAATTGATGAACCGTGCAAATGAGAAGTGGGACCCCAATGGCGAAAACAGAGACGACAGGTGAATAGTCCAACAGTGAATGAGCAACTTGAAGCCATGCGAGGAGGAACAAACTGCACCAGAAGGAAACATAGACCATTAATGAATTACGCAACGAATCAGCACTTACCTTATTTCTTCCCCTTCCTTGCTCTCTTGGAACGCGTGGGCTTTGAAGATTCGGCCGGCACGCCTTCTTCATCTGACCCGACCACAGCCTTCCTCTTTCCTTTTTTTATCGTAGCCCTCTTACGACATTCTTCCAAGGCCTCAACGTCCGAAAGGTCGCTCATGGGAGTTGGTGCACGAGGCTGAGGTACAATGTTGTTTTGGATAGGAGCTGGAGATGCGCGAGGCTGACGAGGACTAGTTTGAACGGTGGAGTTGGATGAATGGTCTGGCAGGGCAGCAGGGTAAGCTTGGGGAGAAGGTGCAGGAGGAGTATGAGACGAAGGACCGAGGCTACTACTAGTAGCTTGACCAGATGTTGCAGGAGGTGTATGAGGCCGAGGAGCGGGGGGGTTGCCAGAAGCAAGCACAGGGGAACCGTCACTGGCATGTGTAGTCTGTTCGGTCAGCATGTTAGAATCACTGGTGGATCCGAATCCAGGATTTGATGCATCCTGGTCAGCGTTAGATGAAACGCGCGCAGCGACCTGAGCTCGCATTCGTGAAAAAAATCCACGGTTGTTTGACGGTTCTCCATCCATGTTCTCTTCTTTGTCGTCGTCTGCATCAAAGTCGTTTTGACGTCCTTTCTCATCCTTGAAGAGAACACTACAGAGAATTAGTATAGTTGTACTATGTAATGCAAACTTACAGGGCCGGGTGGCATGACAGGGGAATCCGACGATGTGTCCTGGCGCACATTGGCCACTGGCAGGCCATGCAAACGAACTTTGGTCGGCTAGTAGTGCAGCTAACTTTCAACTTGGGGGTACGGGCAGCGTTGTCCCATGATTCAAAGACAAGCCAGCTTGCACAGGGGCTAATTACAGTCACCTGACAATGTTTGACGACGCGATTCGGGTAACGCGTTCACCTCATACCACCACTCGCGCTGGTCCACACAACTACTAAACCGGACAGTAAAAGTCCACATCTAGGTTAGTAAACGTTGGCGGTCCTCGCGAGACTGACAGGTCGATTCCACAGCCGTGGAGGATAAATAGCCGGGTAACCAGTCCTTGAACCTCAGTTCGTTGAACCTCTCTTCACTCGTATCGTCTGTAACATGTCTGACAATAACCAGGACACTACTACTGCTCAACCCGAACTAACTGCCACTCCCAAGGCGCCGCGCGTCTCCCAGCGTGCATTCACCAGTGAATCTACTCCGGCCACACACAAGTACGGGTCAGACTTGCCTTACACTTGTGCCCCGAAATCATTTGAAAAGGCTCGACACCATCTCGGAAAGGAAATGGATGGTCGCTGGTTGGGTGCGATGCCCGTCGATACCTTCCTCGATAAATACATCCCTGCCACCGAGGAGCCATTACCAGATCTGCCCAGCAATCCATTCGAGAACGTCCCCAACAATAGGACGGAAAGTGGACGTTATGACCCCTTTGTAGGTACTCATCTGATCTCAAAACATCCATGTTCTGACAAGCTCGTTGTACAGATCACTGCTATTCAAGAATGGATGCCTCACCTTCAGGCTGTTAACACAAGCACCAAGGGCGACACAGTGAACAAGGTGAACCTCAAGGCCGACATTTCAATCTACAATCGGGTCGGCGGCGTGCCACCACCAGATAGGACGGATTTCTCGCGAATGGAACTCTGGATGGAGTTCAAGCGACCAAGGATGGCGCGGCCTTCCGAGATCCTCGCATTGACACAGAGGAAGAACGTTTTTTGGCAATCGAAACAGGATCCTTCACGCCGGACACCGACGAGGGAAGGAAGGCGCGTGGGCAACTGGCACACTACGCCGGTGCTCAACATAGCCAGCAGTTTCGCCATTTCTCATTTTCTGTTGTCATCCAAGAGGATCATGCGCGGTTCCTGCGATGGGACCCTTCCGCCACCGTGGTGACTGCCGAATTCAACTACCGCACGAACCCAAGGTTAATGGCCGAGTTTTTGTGGCGGTTCGACCACCTCTCTCCCAAGCAGCGAGGTCACGATGTATCGATTCAGCTTGCAAACCTTGCACCTGAGGTCGACGCGCGCGTAAGGGAGAAACTAGGAATCAAGAACAGTGACATCGCGCTATACCAGTACGAGGTGCCTGGATTGATCGGAATGGGCTATGCATATGGACCGAGGTTTCCCACCGAAAATCGATCGCTCGTCAGCCGATGTACTCGTAGTTCACCCGTCGTTTGGATCCCAAACGAAGACGTGCTCGGCGGCACTAAGTCATGCGGAGAACCTGGCTCCCATGGTGAACGAAACGTGGACGAACACGTTGGCCAAGATGAAGCGAAGAAAGGGCCGTGGTCCAAGGAGAGAGTCATCTATATGAAAGATACCTGGCGATTCCTCTCGGACTTGGCGGACGTCGAGGTGATGCCCGAACACGAGATTTATGAAATACTCCACCACCACAGAACTCCCCACATCCCGGAACTTGTAATTGGTGGGGACGTCGACGGCGGTAGGACGCAAACGCAAGAGCTGGTGGATGCTCCATGGCTGTGTGTGCAGCCGAGGATCTCCCATATCAACACTATCGACTCGTGCATGGGATCGTAGGGCGTCCACTCTTCCAATTTGACTGCACAAAACAGCTTGTCACAGCCGTCTTTGACGCACTCCAAGGTGAGTTTTCTATTAGCGATTTCCAAACGGTACGCTGACATATGAACATAGCGCATTCGCATGCAGTGAATCACGCAAAACTCTTGCATCGCGATATCAGCGCAGGGAATATCATTCTAACAGACAAGGGCAAAGGCCTACTGATCGATTGGGAAATGGCGAAGAAGATGGACGAGCGTGGGAGCAGGCGCCCGATCGCACGGTAAGCCATCCATCCGGTGCAATACTGTTCGATCATACCCTCATTCTCGTCAGGGAACATGGCAATTCATGTCTGCGAATCTCCTTCAGCAGCCCGGCAAGTTTCACACCATCACAGACGATCTCGAGTCTTTCTTGCACGTTCTCGCATGGACGACTATTCGCTACGTTCCTGCTATTGATTCATATAGCGCTGGGCGTCGTGGCAAAGACCTGGCCAGCTTTGATGAACATGATGAGATGGAAGGACATTGCCACGAGGGTGGGCACCTAAAGGGCTTGCTCCTGGCTGCAGGCAAATATCCATCTTCGTCTTTTCAGCCTAGATGCAAGACCCCACTCTTTGAGCTCCTGCAAGAAATGAGGAAGCCATTCAAGTCGCTCTACATGGATCCCCCCACCGATGCAGACCGGAAGAAGATCGAGGTTCTCTTCGACCGACTAGACCTGAAGCTGATGAAACTGTATCTCGCAATTGAAGAATATGATCAAGACATGGCATGCCTAGAATCACCTACTTGGTTCATTGACACGATCAAGATGGTTCTAGACAAGCAGGAATGGCCTACCGACGACAAGGCTGACAGAAACCTACGCATCACATTCCCTCGTGAAACGCCACGTCAGGAGCAAATCAGGACTAGCCATCGTCAGCGCTCACAAGCCATGTGGAGCGGCTCGAAAGCGTTGCCGAGTAGCTCGAAGCGTGCGGCGAGTCCGACACCAGGGCCTAGTTCGAAACGTCGTCGTGGCACGCCCGCTGCATCTGGGACTCGATGTTGATTGTGGTTGGATTGTACCTAGATCGTGTCTTGTTCTCTGGCTGTAAGGCATATTCTACGTCGACGGGCTTGACATGAGTGCATTATCATTTTTCCTTTGATCATCGCACACGATATTATTATTATTTTATCATCATGTAGTACGGCAAACAAAACAGCCAATAAGTCATAGCAAGAATCAAGTATCTTGAAATCGCGCGGTGGAATCTGTCTCGAGCGACCTGACGTCCATAGATCATATTATTCATGGCCAAGTCGGCGTCTTCGTGTAGTTGTTAGTTAACTTGATTGCGTTCATCCACCGAATGTATAGCAGCTGCGGTTAAGTTGACACTGACTGGTCTTAGGGTTGGACTCTCGATGCGATCAAATCCGATGCAATGTGAGATGCTGTGACAATGGCAGGCTCACGGAAAGCCGTTTGGCGGGGACGTTCCGCTGACCCAGCGTGCGGACATGTATCATATTAAATTTGACATGGACCATACGGCGGGAACATCCACTGCACCCCATGCGCTGTCGCCTCTTCCGAGGATCTTGAGTTTGCGCCTCTGCTGTACCATTTTGTTGTGTATCTTCTCGCGAACGTATAGTAGGAATGCTCTAGGAGTCCGAACACATTTCGAAAGGTGCTAAGAGTCTAGACAAACAAGGCATTGAAGTACAGAGACGTCGACATGATGGAGTGAACCGAGAAAATTCTCGGCTCAGAAATGCGGCGACTCGTCTACACAAGTGTAAGCGTGGCTCCGAGATGATGATGCCAGCAGGTCAGATAGAGCGGGGACGGCGGGAAAAGGCTCAAGAACTGTTGGATGGTGGAGTTTGTCACCTCCGTAGTAGGCCACTCTTCTATCGCCGACTAGTGCGAGTCATTCATGGCCCGAGATGCTGGTTGGCCTGGCTTGCGAGACATCCGGTTCTCCTGCCTGACAGATGATGAATTTCGCCATTGCCAGATTTGCTTCAGCGGCTGCGCGACAGGGATGGTTCAGTAGACATATCTCGAGCGCCCGTTCGAACGCGGCAATAGAGCACTCCAGATGATGTTTTCCTCCGTGCTTTCGGTAATACGAGAGAGCGCCGTGGCCCTGGTTTGTTGCATCCTCCAGCTCGCCGCGGGATTTTGTGATGGACTATGAACATACACAGATTAGCAAGGAAGGCGTCGACGCACGTTGTTTACTTACGCAACGTGGACCAGGGAGACTGTGCGCCAACGGATCACTTCTCTCACGTTTTGACCGTTTGACAGTCACAAAAATCGACGAACACGGGGAAACAACATCCCCATCTTTTGTGAAGAGTTTAAATGCTGCTACGGTGTAAGTATCCAGACCATATATAAATTGGGTCCCACTGACGAATGATATTTACACTGCGGTCTAATAGTTGTTCCACGGTGATCGTCAACTTTCGCAACTGCTCGCCAGTACCCAACGTGGGCTGGAATTCGAAGGACGCATAGACCTCAAGACAAACGGTAGCCGACAGATCTGATGGTCTGCGACTTCTTTGAGTACTAACGTGGGTTGGAGAAGGGGAAACTCACATTGGGATTGGCCCACTCCATTCGACGACATCTTCACTCACTGATGATCGCTTGTTTTCGGTTCTCCATTCAAGGCTACTGTAATGGACTACAAGATAAAACCAGGCAGGGAGTCGTCGAAGGCCAAGAGCGGCGTCTGCCGCTCGGATATCTACCTTGTCATTAGCAAATTTTCGGCTGTGGAGATAAATGAGTTGCGCACTCGTAATGACTATTTCTTCGTTTTCGTCTATGTGCACAACGGGGCGCGACAAAGATGTCTCGTCCTGTGGTTGATCCCAGGGTGCAGGGTTTTCCTCCTCCACTTGCTCATGCACAGGACCAGGAAAAGAAGACTCGTCTTGTGGACTGTCCTCGTGTTCAGATTTTTTTCTCTTTCCCTTGTGCCTGTGCAAACCTGAAGGCGAAGGTCCGTCTTGCGGCTGCTCGGATCCGGATTTCTCACCCTTCTCTGGCTCCTGCCCTACACATTGAGGACAAGGGTTAGAAGTACTGGAGGTTTGCATGTCGTCCTGCAGGATAGATCAGTTAGCAAACCAGGAAAGACCTCTTGAGATGAGACCCACAAACAGGGTGCTATGCGGCGGCGTGCCTGGTTCAGGTTGTGGTCGTTCCCCTGGTGCTCGATCTGTCAGACATTGGTGGTTAGGCTGCGAAAACATGCAATGAGGGACATACCTGGAGCGCATTGAAGTCCATACTCGCTTCCATAGTAAACGAACGTTGTCCATGTCGACGTGCTTGGTCATGTTGCGGTCGTTCTTCTCCGGTGCCTGGTCTCGGATTGTGGCTGTTCTTGTTCAGCGCACAGTCTGCCATTCATTTTGACCGGGAAGGTGGGTTGTTAAAGTGTGCGGTGCGTCTATGGGCTTATCTTCCAGACCACGTGTAAGCACGGAGCAGTGCACGGAACAGAACATGAAGTTGGAAGCAGCGTGCATGGATCCATGCCTATTACATAAGCCTGATCTCGTGTCACATTTCACGTGACTTTTGCTTTTGTCACACGTATTATGTGACCGTTTCCGCCCGCTGAGTAAATTGTGTTTCCTCCTCATCCAAAAACCATGTTGCAGCTACAGAGAGCAACACGAAGAGTACGTCTTGCACGCACCAATCCATCACAATCTCTTGACATTCTTGTAGCACGTCGCGCGGCGGTTGCGGCAGGCTACTGCTCAACTCGGAGCATGGCAAGCTCTCCGTGGACTCGCGACACCTTCCGGGTCGTATGACACTGTCGTTATTGGCGGAGGTAATTGAACACACTCGAGTAGATGGCGTGTCTTGACCATTACTATAGGTCCTGGTGGTTTATGTTGCAGCTATCAAGGCCGCGCAATTGGGTTTGAAGGTATCCGGATCATACATGTCCCCACACACTTACTAACAAGTCCAAGACTGCATGCATCGAGAAACGTGGTTCGCTTGGTGAACGTGCTTGAACGTCGGATGCATACCGTCAAAGGCCATGCTCAACAACTCACATCTTTACCACCAAACGAAGCACGACCTTGAGAGGCGTGGCATCGAGGGTATGTCTGTTCGCCTTCATCACCATATGAGCCATTCATTCCACCGAGCATAGTCTCTGGCATTTCACTCAACTTGCCTCAGATGTTGAGGCCAAGGACCAATCGGTCGTCAGCCTTACAAAGGGTATCGAGATGCTTTTCAAGCAAAACAAGGTAGACTACATCAAGGGCGCTGGCTCGTTTGTTTCCCCAACACGTATCGCTGTACAACTTCTCGAGGGTGGCGAGACGGAGATCGAGGCAAAGAACTTTATCATTGCTACTGGCTCAGAGGTGCACCGTCCCAGGAGGGCACCATTCAATAGATGAGAAGCAGATCGTCAGTTCGACAGGCGCACTGAACTCCAAAGGTACCAAATAAGATGGTTGTCATCGTGGCGGTATCATTGGTTTGGAGATGGGCAGTGTTTGGAGTCGACTCGGTGCTGAAGTCACTGTTGTCGAGTTCCTTGGTGGCATCGGCGGTGCTGGCATTGACGAAAGAGTCGCGTGAGTATAGCACCTACACTGCGGTCACGTTTGCTCTGATAACTTTCATAGGAACAATTCCAGAAGATTTTGGCGAAGCAGGGCATCAAGTTCAAGCTGAACACTAAAGTCTTGTCCGCTGACACGGTTGACGGAAAAGTTTTCGTCAAGGCGCAAATCTGCCAAGGGTGACAGGAAGAAACCGTGAGTCGAGAGCCCGATATCTCGGGTGTTATGAGGGTAACCTTGTCCACCCTAGCTCGAAGCCGACGTCGTTTGGTCGAGTCGGCGTCGTCCATATACGGAGGGTCTTGAGCTCGAGGCTATTGGCGTTGAGAAAGACAACAGGGTCGCATTGTCATCGACGACCAGTTCAGTACCTCAGTCAAGAACATCAAGTGTATCGGTGACGTGACCTTCGGACCCATGCTTGCACACAAGGTGAGGAGGAAGGTATCGCTGCTGTCGAATACCTCAAATCTGGACATGGCCACGTCAACTATAACGCAATTCCATCTGTAGTCTACACTCACCCTGAGGTTGCCTGGGTAGGACGACCGAGCAAGACCTCAAGGCGGCTGGTGTTTCAATACAACGTTGGAAAATTCCCCTTCGCCGCCAACTCCCGAGCCAAGACGAACCTTGACAGCGAGGGTTTCGTCAAGTTCCTTTCTGAGAAGGAGACCGACAGAATTCTCGGTGTACACATCATTGGTGGGTTTTCCTGTCATGTATTCACAAAGCAGTGTGTTTAATCAGAACAAAGGGCCTAACGCTGGTGAGATGATTTCGGAAGCTGTCCTTGCTTTGGAGTACGGTGCAAGCTCAGAAGACATCGCTCGTACGACGCACGCTCACGTGTGTCCATGTTTTGTCCGTCACCTACGATGCACTGACAAACTCTTTCTCTCTAGCCACACTCAGCGAGGCATTCAAGGAAGCTGCCATGTCGGCATACGGAAAGGCAATTCACTTTTAGATGAGGTTATTATATCTTACTACTTGCTGTTTTCCTTTGCTTGCAATGTACTGGAACACATTCACAACGCTGTCGTTCCGCTTTGATTTAATGTACTATTCGCTCTGACGTGAGGATATTGCATGCTCATCGACTCGCTCTTTCGACTTCTCGCTTGCCAGCATTCAAATACTCAGGCTTTGGAGGTCCTCGAAACCTCCGAGGGTGGTCGTGTATACTGTATGCTCAGTTGATACGCAAGTCCACGTTTGTTCGTGATTATGAATGGTGTCACGGTGGCTAGGTCCACATGGTAAATAGAGTCATCCAATGATAAATTACCCGCTATCTCGATTGACACAGATTCAGTCCCTGGTGCAGCGATTCCCACCAATCCACCCTCATTCCAGGGCAATAGCATCCCTCTGCGCCGCCTTGGCCTCCTCGAGATCAGCCAGCTCCCCAAAGCGCTCGAAACGCGCATTAAGAGTGATACCGAGGTTGACGAGATACTTCGACTTGCGCGGGTGACTTTGAGAGACAAGGTCCACCGCATCCCTAAAGCCGAGACACCGAATCTCGAGATCGGTCAAGACCCCGAGGCGATCAAAACGTGCATAACAGCAGCTGCCAAGGTGGTTGAGGTACATGTGTTTGTCAGGGTGACCACGAGGGACGAGGTCGACAACATTCCTGTACGTCGACACCGCGTCCTCGAGATCGGTCAGGTCACCTAGGCGCTGGAAACGAGCTAACAAGGCGTGGCCGAGGTTGTTTAGATGCACGATCTTCTCGGGGTGATCACTAGGGGTGAGGTCAACAGCATCTTTGTACCTCGAATATGCGTCTTCGAGATCCGTCAGTTCCCCGAAGTGCTCAAAACGAGTGAAGAGGGAGTTGCCAAGGTTGCTCAGGTACTTGGCTTCTGAGGGCAACCATGAGGGACAAGTTCAAAAGCGTTCCTGCATGTCGAAATTGCGTGCTCGAGATCGCTAGCTCTTCGAGTGCTCGAAACGTACTGAGAAAGAAGCAGCCGAGGTTGGTGAGGACATCCGGACTTGCGAGGATCATCATGTGGGGTAGGTCGATAGCAATCCTTGAACATCGAAATGCCTCGTCCATATCACACTCTTTTCCCAAGGCGCCTAAAGCGAGCTTCCAAGCAACTGCCAAGGTTGCTGAGACAGGTAGGCTTGTCGGGATGGACATGAGGGGGGAATCAACCGCATCCCCAAGGGCCGAAATTGCATCAGCAAGATCCGTCAACTCCCGAGGTGGTCGAAACGAGCTTTCAGGAATTGCCCAGGCTGTTGAGATACTTGTGTTTGTGAGGGTGTCCGTCAAGGGGAGGTTCAACAGCCTTTCTTTGGCTCGAAATTGCGTCCTCGATGTCGCCTCAGCTCCCCAAGCCGCTCGAAACGAAGGAAGAAGGAATTTCCGAGGTTGTTAAGGACGCCCTGGCTTGTCAGGGTGATCATCCGGGGTGAGGTCAACAGCATCTCTCTGCCTCGAACATCGCATCCTCGAGATCAGTCAGCTCTCCGAGGCGCTTGAAACGAGCGAGGAAGGCGCTACTGAGGTTGTTAAGACGCCCTGGCTTGTCAGGGTGATCATCGGGTGAGGTTCAACAACATCTCTCTGCCTCGACATCGCATCCTCGAGATCACTCAGCTCTCCGAGGCGCTCGAAACGAGTGAGGAGGCGCTGCCGAGGTTGTTGAGGAACGTGAGCTGGTCGTGTTGACCACGAGCGGCGAGGTCTACAGCATCCTTGAGCATGGAAATTGCGTCCTCGAGATCACTCAGATTCCGAGGTGGTTGAATCGAAACAGCAGTGCCGCCTCGCGAGTGCCCAGTCCGTGCAATTCTGGTCATTCCAAACTGGAGTAGACCTCAATTCCTCCAGAACTGTGATTGCCGTTGCAGGTCGGCTACATTGCCAACCGTTCAAAGCGGTCCAATAACTCGATACTCGAACTCCATGGGTCCTGCTCTGTGAGGGGTGAAGATGTGGCTTGTTCTGCGCCTGAGCAGAGTCCACTCCAATCGGCGTGTAGTAAGTCGCAGCTCTGTTTTCATGACTCTCTGTAGAGCTTAGCGCCATAGCCGGGGACCGTCGAGGGCTCAGAACGCTACCTGTTGCTCGGATACCTGCTGTAATTAGCAATCTTGCAGAGTAGGTAGATAAACGTGTTTCATACTCGTGACCATTCTCTTTCTCGTCGTGTGCGTTCCGATGAGCGAGGAAGAAGGCACTCCTGTGGCCGTTCCACCAGTCTAGAAGGTTCCTCCGTATCTTGTTCCTCTACCGCACATTCGGAATGAGTGTTGGAAATGCTGGGCGGTTGTACGCTGTCCTGCAGGATGTGTCAGTTGGCAAGTTGGTAGGTGGGCAATGAAACCCACAGTGGCGGTACTATCCAGCGACGTTCTTGATTCAAGATTTGATCGCTTGTTTGTGCCACTGCTTCCGCCATCCTCTGCCAGCGGCCGTTCTTCTCCGGTTCTCGATCCACTGGTCATGGCTGTTAGACAGAGTCAATGAGATCGAACTATACAGTTGGGGACATTCAAACTCAACAAGTTGGCTGGCGCTAGGCGATCTTTGTTACGATCAAAACACATGTTTGAGATTTTCCCACGTGTTTTTTGGGCTGCCCCGCTATTACGTTAGTCCTATAGGACCCATGTCTGGACACAGACAGAAGGAATCCGGACATCGTGAAGTACCTGGGGAGACTGCCAGAATGTATCAGTTGACCTGTAATTACCGTAGCCATACAGAAATCTTACCTGGAGCGCGTTTAATTGATTGGTCTACGTGAGGTTGCAGTGTTTTGTTCCATTCACCGACTCGGCGGTGCATGGAGCAGAATACGAGATTTGTGTCATTAGAGTGTGTCGTGCCACGTCAACGAACACAGGTTCAACTTGAACGAACCGAGATTCAGGCTCAAGGAGTCAAGAACAACTTGTCCATTCGCTCGACTTGATGCTGTGCGTAGGTGCGCGTGACACTAGTGCGTCATCGGAGACGAGCGTTGGAAGTTGGAGAAGGTACTACATATGTAGCTTGTCGTCATGGTAAAGCCTCAAGCACCGCCCCTGAGGCTAACCCGCCTGAGCGCTCGCCGCCGCACGACTCACGCCTTACCTAATACTGTCTTTATCCAGCATGAATGGACGTCCGGTCGCTTGCCGCACTCACTCGCCACAGCATGTAGTCGAATGCGGCATGCGCTGTATTATTATTATCGGGAACAATACAAGAATGATCACCTCGGGCCTAAAAATAGCGAGATGATCGACTTACCCGTGCGAGATCGTTCCAGTGAGTATTCATCTCGTCTCGGATGATGACGATAGAAGAACGTGCGGCTGTTACAAGGTCAGCGCAAGTTCGTTGATCAGGGATGCAATCATCATTGACAAGGACCACTCCGATGATGATCGAGTCAGCGTCCGGGAGTTGGCTAAACAAGGGACATTCATCAAGTACTATCGTGCAGTTACTCGCCGAGGATACGAAGCGCAACGGGACCCTGGCGGTTTGATCGCACCCAGGTATGTTGTTCCGAATTGTAACGAACTGAACATGTACCATCCCGTGCTTCATGCATACTGGCAATTCACGTGCGTGGCTGTTGGGGCGGCGACATTCAGGGAAGGACGCTGAACTGGACGACTCACTAGCAACCCTTAGGCGAGACGCCAAGTTGTGTAAATCCGTGTATTATCCAGGAGTCCCATCCAGTCGTAATTTTACAATGCCCATCAGACCAAAACACATTAATCATACAGTAGACAGAAGCAAGTCACGAAAATGGTCTTGCATATGTCTCTCGAGATCCTATAGGCCGTCATAAGCGACCCATTGCGCGAATTCACAACGTCGAGCGAGGCGCACCTCTTTGGTATCAAAGATCTGCTGGCATTGGTCCCTCCATTGCGGACGCCACATGCAAGGAAACAGGCTAGGTTCGTCAAAGGTGGACTGGGGCGTCGGATCCGGTAGAGCCTCCACATCATTTGGGTCCATATCTTCGGAATCATCGACGATTGGTAGAGCGGGCGCGGAGAGTGGCGTTTCCTGGGTGCTAGTACCATTGTCGGCCTTCTTTATCAGCTTTGATAATTTGGACTTCAGGGACGCTCTCTCCTTCTTGAGCAAAAGGATCTGGTAGAATAGTCTGTTTCTCTGAAAAACAGTCCGATGTTGGGCCTGGCCAAGTTTCCGAACGTCGGCTTCAAGAGATTTGTTTTCTGCGTGGAGACGGTCACAAAGCTCTCGGAGCTCCGGTACTTGTGCAGCCCGCAGGCGAAGTTCGTCATTGGTTCGTCTGTCCTTTTCTTGCAGGAGCTCCGTCAGCCCTTTCCAACGGTCTACGTCAGCTTGCAGAGCTTTGACTCGGCCCTTGAAGATTCCAGTGAGTATACACTGATACAACCCACCTGGCCGAGAAAAAATACATACCTCAAAGAGTGCCTTTGTCGCTGCGACACCCTCCTGCGCTTGCCCCTCAGCTATCTTCACTCTCTTTTCAAGCTCCACGTTCTCTTCGCGAACAGAACCCACGAACCCGGATGCCTGTGCGTATTGTTCACGGAAGAACTCACTATCCTTCTCAGCAGAAACCTTGGCAGCTCTCATAGACTCCACGGAGCTCTCGAGTTCTTCGACAGAACGTAACAATCTAGCCTTTTCCTCGGCCCACGAGGTGCTTTCTGCTTCCCACTTTAACCGGTCCTGGTCATGCTCCCCGCGGACTTTGGTGACTTCGGCCAGATCTTCCGATCGTTGAGCCATCTCGTTTAACATAACGTCACGCTCCTTGATCCAAGCGACGCGCTCGGCCTCCAATTCTGACAACTTGACCCTGGCTTCTTCAGCTCGCACTGCTGCGTCAGATAACTCAGCCAAGCGCGCCGTGAGATAGGCCTTCTCCTCCGACATCGCCTTGCGCTGTGCCTCCCACATAGAGAAATCGTTCTCCCACTTGGCTCGTTCTTGGGCCCACTGAGCACGCTCCGCCTCCCAAGCGACGCGGACAGGGCCACTGGGTTCCAAGGATTGTTGGAGTTCAGCGAGTTCCACCTTCAAATTTTCTAGGTTTTTACACTCATCAGCCAACTCGCACTGGAGGCGCTGAATTTCTTCTGACTTGAGATTGAGTAAAGACAAGGCTTCACCGAGCCTCCGCCTTGGTTCGTCAGTCTAAACCAGTATGGCGACGTGAATGTGGATCCAAGCAGAGTAGTGCCTGACATACCAAATTCTCGGGGATTGAACGGGGCGGGGAGCTAGATGGTGGATTGGTCTGCATAGGTTCGATGTCCGCGTCTTCGTGTTGTTGTTCTTGACTCGCCTGGACAATAACACTAGCCTGGTTGAGGTCAGTTGGCTGTTCGACGTGACTGACGTTCTCAATCTGTCCGCCAAACGGAGAATTCTGAATGACATGTCAATCACGCTGAATAATGGTTTCATTGGGCGTGATTCACCTTGGAGGACCCAGGGGGTAGCATTTGCGCATCCACGCCGTTCACGACCTTATATTCTTTCGCGGGAGGCGGTGGGTAAATGCCCATCGCCTCTTGCGTATTTTCCTCTTCTTCTTGGCGAAGCTCGATCCGCAAACGTTCTCTCTTTTCTTCGCTCAGTGGCTTCGTCTCGCTGTGCTCCGGCGTATCCAAAGTCATACTATTCGCGCATCCACTCAAATCCACCACGTCCTCCAATCGCATTTCCAGAGCGTTGTCGGTCCCATTAGTGAATGGAAGAGGCGTTCGCTTTGACGTAGAAGCAAATGTCCCATTGACAATCTCGTCGACAGTCTTTGATCGCTTTACCTTCTTGTTCTTGTGCCACTCTGTTTCTCGCACACGCTGAGCTTCAA